>CM026404.1:4431535-4524959 GCA_014843695.1 Archivesica marissinica
TATACCCCTCCATAAACTGCTATACCCCTCCATAAACTGTTATGCCCCTCCATAAACTGCTATACCCCTCCATAAACTGCTATACCCCTCCATAAACTGTTATGCCCCTCCATAAACGGCTATACCCTCCATAAACTGCTATACCCTTCCATAAACTGCTATACCCCTCCATAAACTGTTATGCCCCTCCATAAACTGCTATACCCCTCCATAAACTGCTATACCCCTCCATAAACTGTTATACCCCTCCATAAACTGTTATGCCCCTCCATAACTTGCTGTGCCCCTCCATTAACTGTTTTGCCCCTTCATATACTTAAAGACTGGAAATGTCTCTGGTGCCATAGGGATAGAATTCCTTTCCGAAAATTCCATCCGTTTTACAGTATCGCAATGTGTCCACAAAATGAAAACACCAATGTTCACTAGCGAAACAATTCTATATAAAAACATTAACAGAATATGTTGCAATACATGAATCAATAAAATAATTTACACCATAAATAAATGTACAAGGTCATTATGACATAACAACATTCTGCAACTAGTGCAAACTCAAACAACAACAACAGAAAGAACTTTACCTGCAAATAACTAAACTACACTAAATATATAATTTTTGAAGTAAAATCCATCATATATAAAAGTAACACACGAAGTGAAGGAACATTGCATGTTGACAATCCGCTAGACCTCATTAATATTCTACATACAATGATTACTAATGAATGAATTCAAGCATGTTGCTGATTCATAACTGCTTTTCACACAAAGATTAAAAGAACAATCTAATACGATATAAGTTTGTGGTTTCGCTTGCAATGTGTCAAAGATTTAGATAATATCTGAGGTCGGTTGTTTGAATTATGCACAATTGTTTGTAAGTGGATTATAACTTTCTTTAAACTTACTAAACTCTTAAGTGTCTCGATTTGAATTATTTTTAATAAATAAAAAACTAATGATTTTGTTTTTGTTTTTGTTGTTGAACCCTTTCAACACTACAGGCCTCTAAATAGACTTACGAAAAGTGTAGATCCAGATGAGCCGGCTCGTGACGATCCGTCTCATCAGGATCTGCACTTTTTGCCAGTAATAATTATTACTATTTTTAGATAAAATTACACATTTTGATAAATGAACTGGTCCAAAGGTAATTTTCATATTAATTTAATGGTCTAAAACTATCATGCACCAGTCCATGTCAGTTACTTGGGGTGGAATGGGTTAAATATCATGCACCAGTCCATGTCAGTTACTTGGGGTGGAATGGGTTAAATATCATGCACCAGTCCATGTCAGTTACTTGGGGTGGAATGGGTTAAAATCGCACAAACAGCTTAGGTCATGCGGCAACTCTCCAGCTATTACCGGTGGGTGCCCCTTCGAGCAGTATGTCAGTAGGCACGGTCAGGCAACTGGATAGAACCACCGACCAGCTGGATAGAATTCAACACCCTAAGTAGGATTCGAACCTACAATGGTGAGGGGCAAGTGAATTGATATCAATGACCTTGACCACTTGGTCATGGAGGCCACGATTAGTAATGACCAATTTTACGATTCACAACCCACAGAGCTTGATAACATCATCTTACCAGTGTGCCTTTTGCCTACCAGCAGTATTGAGATAAAATGAGTAATTGTCATGGTCTATTGTGGAGTAAAGGGTTACGGTCTGTCAAAGCATGTATATGAACTAACATAGTAACAATGGGTGGAATGGATGCCAAATTCTTCTATGCTGTTTAAGAGATCACAGTTCCAAGTTCTGGGTTATATTCCTGACCCTGAGTTTGTACTGCCTATGGCAGACCATGCAGCAAGTTTAACCAAATCGTTGAAATGTTGTAGTTCTTTATTGACAACGATGTTCAATGATTTGTTGTTTGTAGATGCTTAGGCATAGGACATGAACATTTAGTACTTCATGGCAACTTGACCTTGACCTTCAAACTACCGGATTGGTCATGCGCACACCATGCTGTGATGCTTTCGTAACCATTTGTAAAAGTAGTCGATATGTAATTATAAAATCATAGGATGCAGATTAAGGTTATGGACCGGACATGATTGGAAGGGAGGGATGGCCTATATCTCTCCACTCCCCTTGCAAATAGGTTTGGGGTACAATAATGTTTGGGGGTAATGCTCTTTGCAAATGAGATCCTCTTAAACATTCATATCAAGCAAGAATGAACAAGAATAGCGCCATGAACGCCCAAGTCCCTGCTGTGTTGCATGTGTGATGATAGGCCAAGTAAGTACCATGAATGCCCAAGTCTCTGCTGTGTTGCATGTGTGATGACAAGCAGGTAGGCCAAGTAAGCACAATGAATGCCCAAGTCTCTGCTGTGTTGCATGTGTGATGACAAGCAGGTAGGCCGAGTAAGCACCATGAATGCCCAAGTCTCTGCTGTGTTGCATGTGTGATGACAAGCAGGTAGGATGAGTAAGCACCACGAATGCCCAAGTCTCTGCTGTGTTGCATGTGTGATGACAAGCAGGTAGGCCAAGTAAGCACCATGAATGCCCAAGTCTCTGCTGTGTTGCATGTGTGATGACAAGTAGGCCGAGTAAGCACCATGAATGCCCAAGTCTTGCTGTGTTGCATGTGTGATGACAAGTAGGCCGAGTAAGCACCATGAATGCCCAAGTCTCTGCTGTGTTGCATGTGTGATGACAAGCAGGCCGAGTAAGCACCATGAATGCCCAAGTCTCTGCTGTGTTGCATGTGTGATGACAAGCAGATAGGCCGAGTAAGCACCATGCATGCCCAAGTCTCTGCTGTGCTGCAGGTGTGATGACAAGCAGGTAGGCTGAGTAAGCACCATGAATGCCCAAGTCTCTGCTGTGTGCATGTGTGATGACAAGTAGGCTGAGTAAGCACCATGAATGCCCAAGTCTCTGCTGTGTTGCATGTGTGATGACAAGCAGGCCAAGTAAGCACCATGAATGCCCAAGTCTCTGCTGTGTTGCATGTGTGATGACAAGCAGGCCAAGTAAGCACCATGAATGCCCAAGTCTCTGCTGTGCTGCAGGTGTGATGACAAGCAGGTAGGCTGAGTAAGCACCATGAATGCCCAAGTCTCTGCTGTGTTGCATGTGTGATGACAAGCAGGCCGAGTAAGCACCATGAATGCCCAAGTCTCTGCTGTGTTGCATGTGTGATGACAAGTAGGCTGAGTAAGCACCATGAATGCCCAAGTCGCTGCTGTGTTGCATGTGTGATGACAAGCAGGCAGGCCAAGTATCAATAAATCCATGCAAGCAGGACTGTTTCTATTTGACAAGTTCTTGACCTTAGTCATAATTTATATGCATATTGCATGCTTCATTATGAGCTAAATACATCCATATGTTTACAAGTTCCATTCAAATATTATTATTTATGACCTTGAAACAGGCCAATGCCTCTGTCAAAATTTAATTCACAGGTCTAAAGTTATACAGTTATTTGTGAGAAATCAGCTATCTGGGCTGTCTCATGTCTCTCTATTTTGAGCTCAGGACAAGCTTCTCTCTTTGAGTATGTTTGAAGGTATAAATTAAGCCCTATGTAAACGTGGAGCACTAGTGGCTATAGGTAATGTTTGTCAGCTAGATCAGCTAGATCTATCACAGGATAGAAGACGTTATGATGAACATGTGAGATGCCTAACATCAATGGGAGGACCCCAACCACATCTACAGGAGGACATCAACCACATCTACAGGAGAACCCCTACAACATCTACAGGAGGACCCCAACCACATCTACAGGAGGACCCCTACCACATCTACATGAGGACATCAACCACATATACAGGACCCCAACCACATCTACAGGAGGACACCAACCACATATACAGGAGGACCCCTACCACATCTACAGGAGGACCCCAACCACATCTACAGGAGGATGACAACCATATCTACAGGAGGACCCCAACAACATCTACAGGAGGACCCCAACCACATCTACAGGAGGACCCCAACCACATCTACAGGAGGACGCCAACCACATCTACAGGAGGACCCCAACCACATCTACAGGAGGACCCCAACCACATCTACAGGAGGACCCCAACCACATCTACAGGAGGACACCAACCACATCTACAGGAGGACCCCAACCACATCTACAGGAGGACCCAACCACATCTACAGGAGGACACCAACCACATCTACAGGAGGACGCCAACCACATCTACAGGAGGACACCAACCACATCTACAGGAGGACGTCAACCACATCTACAGGAGGACCCCATATACAGGAGGACACCAACCACATATACAGGAGGACCCCAACCACATCTACAGGAGGCCAACCACATCTACAGGAGGACCCCAACCACATATACAAGAGGACCCCAACCACATCTAGAGGAGGACCCCAACCACATCTACAGGACGCCAACCACATCTACAGGAGGACCCCAACCACATCTACAGGAGGAGTCAACCACATCTACAGGAGGACACCAACCACATCTACAGGAGGACGCCAACCACATCTACAGGAGGACGCCAACCACATCTACAGGAGGACCCCAACCACATCTACAGGAGGACCCCAACCACATCTACAGGAGGACCCCAACCACATCTACAGGAGGACACCAACCACATCTACAGGAGGACCCCAACCACATCTACAGGAGGACCCCAACCACATCTACAGGAGGACGCCAACCACATCTACAGGAGGACACCAACCACATCTACAGGAGGACACCAACCACATCTACAGGAGGACGTCAACCACATCTACAGGAGGACCCCATATACAGGAGGACACCAACCACATATACAGGAGGACCCCAACCACATCTACAGGATGCCAACCACATCTACAAGAGGACCCCAACCACATATACAAGAAGACCCCAACCACATCTAGAGGAGGACCCCAACCACATCTACAGGACGCCAACCACATCTACAGGAGGACCCCAACCACATCTACAGGAGGAGTCAACCACATCTACAGGAGGACCCCAACCACATCTACAGGAGGACCCCAACCACATCTACAGGAGGACGCCAACCACATCTACAGGAGGACGCCAACCACATCTACAGAAGGACCCCAACCACATCTACAGGAGGACACTAACAACATCTACAGGAGGATGCCAACCACATCTACAGGAGGACGCCAACCACATCTACAGAAGGACCCCAACCACATCTACAGGAGGACACTAACAACATCTACAGGAGGACACCAACCACATCTACAGGAGGACCCCAACCACATCTACAGGAGGACCCCACCACATCTACAGGAGGACCCAACCACATCTACAGGAGGACCCCAACCACATCTACAGGAGGACCCAACCACATCTACAGGAGGACGCCAACCACATCTACAGGAGGACGCCAACCACATCTACAGGAGGACCCCAACCACATATACAGGAGGACGCCAACCACATCTACAGGAGGACGCCAACCACATCTACAGGAGGACGCCACCACATCTACAGGAGGACGCCAACCACATCTACAGGAGGACCCAACCACATCTACAGACGCCAACCACATCTACAGGAGGACGCCAACCACATCTACAGGAGGACGCCAACCACATCTACAGGAGGACCCCAACCACATCTACAGGAGGACCCCAACCACATCTACAGGACGCCAACCACATCTACAGGAGGACGCCAACCACATCTACAGGAGGATGCCAACCACATCTACAGGAGGACCCCAACCACATCTACAGGAGGACCCCAACCACATCTACAGGATGCCATAAAAATAACTTACCCTTATTTTTAAAAGTGATATTTTTGTGGTTTATTTACTTTAGGGGGGTATCTCCTGACATTTAAAGGCTTCACATGGTCTCTCCTCTCCTTAACCTATACAGATATTTGGGCCTATGCAATCTTACATACATGGCTCTCTGAGGTGATCCTTCATCTAGATTTGTTGTTTGATATTTCCGCTGAGATATTTCCGCTAAATGGACAAACTAGTTGATTTATACTGTATTCTGGACCATGTAATTGTGTATCCTGTATTCTGGACCATTGCGATTTGGTAAATTGATCTAGATTTTGATATGGTGGAAATTAGCTGCGGTAGGAAGAATACATTTATTTCAACTGCTTTTAGTAAACATTGTGAATGATGCATCGTAATGTTGATGATAATCTATCAAATATACCAGACTCGACCAACAACTACTCTATATTTTATGTACAATGCTAATGGGTGAATATTCTGTTAGACATACTGGTGTTTGATTTAAGTTTGTCACATAGTTACAAGTCGGCAATGTTAAACAGAAGAATCCGCTTTAGTATGCTTTATGCTAGCCTGGGAACAGGCGTCGATATATTTTGCGTGGTCAGTCAAATAAATATAGTTTAACATCAAGACTATTAATTGGGCCGTATTGAGTTTGTGATCATATCAATGTCATTTTGCCAGAAGTTAAAAAGTGAAAAATCGCCAGACTGGAACCCAGGCTAGCTCCATGCAAGTAGTAGTAGTTAGTAGTAGTAGTAGTAGTATGAGAATGAGACTCTGGAATGGGTCTCTGTCTGTATCATTGCACTATCCTCCAAAAATCTAAAATGACTAATCTCTTCAGGAGGTGTCACTCATATGGGCAACCGGTAGCGACGATAAATAAACGTAAAAAACACACACACAAAAAATGCAATTTCATTAGAAGTCAATGACAGATACCCCGATGCCACGGAGGCCATTTATAAATTTCAGTATAATTGGTGGTTTTTATACTAACCCACAAATAACAAATAATGCTTGTTCTTCAGGCCCACACATGGATAATGAAGCATGTCCATTATTCAACTTACTAGTTTCCTATTTTCACCTTGCTGTGCGTCTCCAAAAATGAAATATTCTTCCAAATTGTCAATAGGCCACATTATTTGGGATAGTCAGGGAATAACTCAGAGATTAATCTATACTGGCCTCACAAATTATGGCTACAAAGGACATCTAATTACCTTGCATTCTGCCATAGAGCTCTGCAGGTCCTGTGAGCCGTTGTCAGTGTTAGCCCAGGGAGGTAACTCATCCTCAATCTGTGGAAATATTGCCTCCCCTTCCTGATCGGTACCTGCTGCATCCTCCAGTCTCTCCATCTTGAAGGCTATAGTATGTAGACACAGTTAAGGAAAATGCTAAAACATTAATCGTTTGCTGTGTAAATCTATACAACAATCTGATAATGGTATCAAAACATTCCACACAGAAACAATGTTAAATTAGCCCCCACCCCACCTCAGTGTACTTAAATCTGTACAATATTTACAGAGTAATTTCGAGTGCCTGATTGTTAATCACTGAACCATGGACCTGGGCTAAAAATATTCAAGTTTATTTATCGTTGCTACCGGTTGCCCATATGAGCGACGTCTCCTGAAGATATTAGTCATTTTAGGATAGTGCAATGATACAGATAGAGACCCATTCCAGAGTCTCCTCTGGTTCTTTTACATGCACAGTGTAAAGCACCGACACGAGACCTCGGTTTACCGTCCCATCTGAAAGACTGTTAATTTTATTAGGGTCAGACGGGGGATCGAACCTGCAATCCCTGGATTACCAGTCCAGCGTGTTACCATTGGACTACAGATCCGTCTGTAATATTCAAGTTATGACAATTTTCATTTTAATACTGGTTGCTATAGCACCTGTGACTAGTTTCATATGAAACATTGATTGTTACGAAGTTCAATGAGCATGTCATAAGATTCACACCACTTCAGTGTAAGGGTACTCATAACTTGTGTATTTACATTACACTATAACTAACATTTATTTTACAACATCTATTGGCCTCATTTCATCAGACATTGTTTACAGGAAAATATTCAAGACATCAACAGTCTGCTTTCATTTATAAACTGTACATGTTGTGACCTACAATCTGTTAATACAGTCAAACCTGTGTTAGTGTTCACCTCCATTAAGCAGCCAGTTTCTTGATTCCCAATATATTGTTTTATTATACATTTGACCTCTATTAAGCAGCCACCTGCGCTAGGCAGCCACTTTCTATGATTCCATTGGCTGGCTGCTTAAGACAGGTTTGACTGTATGTCAGTTAATCTGTGAAACCAAATCATTTCCTGCTGTGACATTCCTAAATGGTGGACAAGAATCATGGCTCACTGTTACATAGCTCTACAACGCTGCTTCTATAGCATTACTTACCACTGGCATCAATGAATTTACAAATAACCCACATATGAATTATGAAGGACATAACACAAGTCCAGGAAACATTGCCAAGAAATAGCTTGTACCTAATTCCTGGTAGGATGTTTATTCCTTGTACATAAATCATCAATAGTACAGTAATTGTGTGATATTGGATTTGATATCTTTTGGCAAATGAACACCAAACAAACTACAAGAAACCACAAGAGTGGTAAACATCAAAACAAACAATAAAAGTAAAGCAGGCCAAAATGTGCATAATGATCTACCCTGTCATATCCTGCAATCTACCATTATCTCAAAGAGAAAACAAGTATTGCAAACTTCTACAGACCCTGTCATATCCTGCAATCTACCATTATCTCAAAGAGAAAACAAGTATTGCAAACTTCTACAGACCCTGTCATATCCTGCAATCTACCATTATCTCAAAGAGAAAACAAGTATTGCAAACTTCTACAGACCCTGTCATATCCTGCAATCTACCATTATCTCAAAGAGAAAACAAGTATTGCAAACTTCTACAGACCCTGTCATATCCTGCAATCTACCATTATCTCAAAGAGAAAACAAGTATTGCAAACTTCTACAGACCCTGTCATATCCTGCAATCTACCATTATCTCAAAGAGAAAACAAGTATTGCAAACTTCTACAGACCCTGTCATATCCTGCAATCTACCATTATCTCAAAGAGAAAACAAGTTGCAAACTTCTAGACCGTCCTGCAATCTACCATTAACTCAAACAGAAAACATGTATTGCAAACTTCTACAGACCCTGTCATATCCTGCAATCTACCATTATCTCAAAGAGAAAACAAGTATTGCAAACTTCTACAGACCACGTCATATCCTGCAATCTACCATTATCTCAAAGAGAAAACATGTATTGCAAACTTCTACAGACCAAGTCATATCCTGCAATCTACCATTATCTCAAAGAGAAAACATGTATTGCAAACTTCTACAGACCAAGTCATATCCTGCAATCTACCATTATCTCAAAGAGAAAACAAGTATTGCAAACTTCTACAGACCAAGTCATATCCTGCAATCTACCATTATCTCAAAGAGAAAACATGTATTGCAAACTTCTACAGACCAAGTCATATCCTGCAATCTACCATTATCTCAAAGAGAAAACAAGTATTGCAAACTTCTACAGACCAAGTCATATCCTGCAATCTACCATTATCTCAAAGAGAAAACATGTATTGCAAACTTCTACAGACCAAGTCATATCCTGCAATCTACCATTATCTCAAAGAGAAAACAAGTATTGCAAACTTCTACAGACCAAGTCATATCCTGCAATCTACCATTATCTCAAAGAGAAAACATGTATTGCAAACTTCTACAGACCAAGTCATATCCTGCAATCTACCATTATCTCAAAGAGAAAACAAGTATTGCAAACTTCTACAGACCAAGTCATATCCTGCAATCTACCATTATCTCACACAATTACAATTTTCATACACAATTTTGTCCAGTAAGCTACATTTGCCATTGTAAAGCACTCCTTGTATTCCAATGTTGTGTTTAAACTTTATTTATTTTACAACGATTGCGAAGCTAGTTCTAACAACTTATATTAATCACTCTCGTTGGCGCGGATGAAAGGGAAAGAGGAAACCGGAGTGCCCGGAGAAAACCTACATGTCCATCCTGGCGACCACCGTACCATCTCACATACTTCCCGGTCCGAGGATCGAACCCGGGTTGCATTGGTGAGAATGTTGTATTTAATGGTCATATTGTGTATGCTAACCCTATATTGTTGTAATTTAGAAAATAATGCCATTTAAGGAAGCAACCACGCACTTTCTCACTTCTCCCAACAATTCTGACCTAGGGTGAGCCTTGATATTGTGAATACAGTCAAACCTGTCTTAAGCAGCCAGTCAAAGGAATCACAGAAAGTGGCTGCTTAATAGAGGTCAACTGTATAATAAAACAATATATTGGGAATCTAGAAACTGGCTGCTTAATACAGGTTGGCTGCTTAATGGAGGTGACCACTAACACAGGTTTCACTGTACTCTATACAGTCAAACCTGGTTTAGTGGTCACCTGTATTAAGCAGCCAACCTGTATTAAGCAGCCAGTTTCCAGATTCCCAATATGCTGTTTTATTATACATTTGACCTCTATTAAGCAGCCACCTGCGCTAAGCAGCCATTTTCTATGATTCCCTTGGGTGACTGCTTAAGACAGGTTTGACTGTATAGCAGATATTCCATGACTAGTAGCTATGCTGGCCAAGTACAAATATTTATATGTTTGATCTTGTGTCAGAAATCAATGACAATGTATATACTTATCTACAGGGTATTACTGTAATCTCATTACAAACACACGCAGGAACAACAAAGTTCAACCTCCAAACACTGACTGCTTATCATGCAGGAGTACAAGGATTCCCCGCTGCCAACTACTAATGAAGCATAGATGTAAATCCTATGTACTCTAGGATGTGCATTTTATTTTAAAGTTTTAAGAACTTATTATACAACGATTGCGAAGCAAGTTTTTAACAACTTATATTAATCACTCTTGTTGGCGCGGATGATAGCGTAAATGTGGTCATTCGTGTGGGAGGAAACCGGAGTACCCGGGGGGAAATGTGGTCATCAAGAGAATAAGAGTACCCTTCCTCCGAACAAGAATATTCCACCCGAGTGGTCAGAAGGTGCCTTCAGAAACGAACGAGGTTCAGACGCTATCACTATAAAATCACCAATATCACTACACCATGGTATGGTCACATGAGAGTTAAAGACAAACTGTCACGTGGAGCTAAGGATAACGAAATTCTGCAGTTAACCATAATACTAGTGGTACTATATATAGCAACTGTAATGATAAAATGAAATAACAACGCCATGGGACCAGTGGTCCAGTGGGCAACACGCTGTACCCGTATTCCATGGATCATTAGTTTGATTCCCCGCTATACCACACTAAAATGACTAATATCATAGCATTTCAGGTGAGACTTTAAACCGAGGCATTGTGTCCGTGATTTACACCTTGCGAGTAAAAGAACTAGTGGAGACTCTGGAATGGAGCCCTGTGTGTACCGGTATCATTGCACTGTCCTTCAAAACCAGAAATGACTGATATCTTTTCAGGAGGCTTTGGTGGGCAGCAGAATTACATAAACGCTTAAGCACATATACAGAGAAAGGATATCATCGTGTCCAAGGTGTACAGAGTCTTGCTGGTCCAGTATTACATACTCTTGTTCCGGGATACGGTTATTGTTCACGTATGTCTGAAATAGATAAAACACAATCCACGTTGAATAGTTACATCAGAAATACAGTACCGGTACCTTCCATAACAGATTTACAGGGGTTCAACATTCTAAAAAAATATACTTGGCCTAAATTTGACCTATTTTGGTGACTTTCCCACCCCTTACAATCTCATACAATTAATTGTGTTTACTGTGAAAAGATGATACTCCAGAAAAACATGTTGCACAGACGGTTTGTAGTCCAGTGGTAACACGCTGGACTGGTAATCCAGGGATCGCAGGTTTGATCCCCCATCTGACCCTAATAAAATTAACAGTCTTTCAGATGGGACGTTAAACCGAGGTCTCGTGTCGGTGCTTTACACCGTGCACATAAAAGAACCAGAGGAGATTCTGGAATGGGTCTCTGTCTGTATCATTGCACTACCCTCCAAACATCTAAAATGACTATTCTCTTCAGGTGGCGTCACTCACATAGGCAATCGGTAGCGACGATAAATAAACGTAAAACACACACATCGTTTGATGTAGTTCCTAGGCTCGTGCAAAAAGCAGTTTCAGCAATTAGCATGTCAATTGTCCATGGTGTACAATTCTATATAAGGACCATGCTGTGCCAGTATTGACTTTTGTAAAGCGAGCTCCAGAAAAACAAGTTGCAGTTGTTTCAGTTGACCTTCGTGTTTGAAGTTTGATAGTATCAATATTTAAACTGTTTATATCAGAACTAAAGTTCTTGGAGCTATAGGGGAGCTAAAACACTTGGCTGAATAGCAAACAACATATCGTAAATGCATTAACCCATTTCATTCTGGATATATTTAAAGGCTTTTACAAACAACATAGATCCAGATCAGCCACAGCCTGATATCGTGTGCTACATAGCCAATTGTCTGAATCATCATCTGAATAGCAAACAGCATAGAGCCTGATCAGACAGCACATACTGTGGCGGCTGTTCTAGCTCTATGTTCGTTGCAAATACTGTTTGAACGGTATCCAGAATCAAATAGGTTAAGTAGGAGAAGACCTCTATAAGCTATAGCTTTCGATTCTATTCCTTTTTCATTCATGTATCTAAATTTTGTGTAAATCTGTATATTTGTATTTGTTGTATTGTTTGAAATAAACTGTTTAAATGTTTAACCCTTTCAACACCACAGACCTCTAAATAGGCTTACAAAAAGTGTAGATCCAGATGAGCCGGCTCGTAATGAGCCGTCTCATCAGGATCTACACTTTTTGCCAGTAATATTACTATTTTTAGACAAAATTACCCATATTGATAAATGAACTGGTCCAAATGTAATTTTCTTATTAATTTATTGGTCTAATAATATCAAGGAACAGTCCATGTCAGTTACTTGGTGTTGAATGGGTTAAACAATAAAAAACCACTATCACACGCGTTCATACCGGAGTACACCAAAATTGGCTAGTCATGTAATGGTGGTAAAAAAGAATATGTCCTTCCTTTCCTAGAATGGTAAATTGTTTCTTGTATATGGCTCAGTTTGGGTTGTAATATCATTATGGGCTGGTATATATGGCTCAGTTTGGGTTGTAGTATCATTATGGGCTGGTATATATGGCTCAGTTTGGGTTGTAGTATCATTATGGGCTGGTATATATGGCTCAGTTTGGGTTGTAGTATCATTATGGGCTGGTATATATGGCTCAGTTTGGTTGTAGTATCATTATGGGCTGGTGCAATTAGAGACATCATGGTAGGATTTGGGTAATTGATATGTTATATTTCGGGTTTTACGCCTGCATCAGCACCATTTTGGCTCCAGCGGTTAACCAGTACTTGGGTGCACCAACCTCCGTAAGAAACTGCCAATGGGTAATTGAATATGATTGAAAGTTCATTTGGTTTACAGTTATTGCATCCATACTACATAATGTGACGTCATTTTGGTGTCACAAAAAAAAAAGAAGAGTGTCATGTAACTGTAACCACAACGCATACAAACACAGAAATATGTCTCGAAAGATACCTGACCGCGAAGGTGAAAGGTTTCTCTAACAGATAGGACAAGGATTACATAGTGGTGAGGGGCAAGAGATTAGGGTATTGAGGCTAGCAATATTAACCCTTTCAACACCACAGACCTCTAAATAGGCTTACAAAAAGTGTAGATCCAGACGAGCCGTCTCATCAGGATCTGCACTTTTTGCCAGTAATATTACTATTTTTAGACATAATTACCCATTTTGATAAATGAACTTGTCCAAATGTGATTTTCTGATTCATTTATTGGTTTAAGAATATCATGGACCAGTCCATGTGAGTTACTTGGTGTTGAATGGGTTAACCACCTGACAACAGAGGCCACTAACAGGCATGTAAGAAATTATGTATTTATCGGTGCTGCATCAAATCCGTCATGTATAGTTTTCAATGTTGGTAGTGCTTCAAATTGATACACATGTACAATTTAACTCTCCCTTTACAACAAGTATGACTCACATAATAGTTGTAAGCACATTCAGGTTTTTATGTGAACTACAGCAAGTACCACAAGACTGTGAAATTGCAGTGGAGCAAATTGCTCAGTTACTGATTACACGATCAACCTAAACATACTATGACTAATGTATCATCGACATATTTGAGAAGGTAGTGGTAGAAGGGGTGCACTATTGATTTGTACATCTTTTACTTTCACTGTTGGTGTTTCTTACATGCACAAATCAAATCCTTAGCGATGCCTTGATCTTATACACAAAGGACAGTCGCAGAGCGTCAAATTATATGCAGCAGATGGAATATGGAATAATATAAAATAAATTCATTTTGAAATTATCTAAATAAATTTAATATGTAAATAGAAAATGTCACTAACTTGTGTGTTTTACGTTTATTTATCGTCGCTACCGGTTGCCCATATGAGCGACGCCTCCTGAAGAGATTAGTCGTTTTAGATTTTTGGAGGATAGTGCAATGATACAGACAGAGACCCATTCCAGAGTCTCCTCTGGTTCTTTTACGTGCACGGTGTACAGCACAGACACGAGACCTCGGTTTAATGTCCCATCTGACAGACTGTTAATTTTATTAGGGTCAGACGGGGGATCGAACATGTCAATTCCACAGTTAAGTAAAACATGCAATAATTGTGCTTGGAAGCCAAATGGCAGTACTTGCGATACTCTGGTACTATATTGCAGGATAGTCGTCGACAAGGCATACTGCATAGTCACCATGATTTAATTTGCGTACTAATTTAGTTACGTAAATGAACTCTATGTTTGCACTCACTACCCGGCATTATTTCATCTAATATTTATGATCTTTACATCTTATTTTATTACAGATAAAACAAACAGTTCTGTTTCATTTAATTTGGCAATATACATTTTCTCTATTCATCCTTTTACTGCCATGAGAGGAAAAAAGAAGACATTAAAAGGAGATATTGATAGAAGATATTGAAAGGAGATATTGAAAGGAGATATTGAAAGGAGATATTGATAGAAGATATTGAAAGGAGATATTGAAAGGAGATATTGATAGAAGATATTGAAAGAAGATATTGAAAGGAGACAATGAAAATCTGTGTTCTTCAGATACTTTCATGAAGGACATATTACATGTACTATATATACTTGGCCGATTATGAGGGAATGTCCCAATTGGGAGAGGGCCCAAACTTGTAATGAGCTATGTTTTCATCATAATATAAACAGATCCCCATAACCCTTCATTCTATGTAAATATTCTGTATTCTGCAACATTTTAGAACATTAGTATTGGTGTAACAGTCAAATGGAGTCTATTCCGAGGAGAGTGTCACAGGTGTAGCGGGGGCCTCGTAGGTAGGGATCGACCCAATCACTGGACCGGCTACACTCTCTGATACACGAGTCTATTCCAAGGAGAGTATCACAGGTGTAGCGGGAGCCTCGTAGGTAGGGATCCACCCAATCACTGGACCGGCTACACTCTGTGATACACGAGTCTATTCCGAGGAGAGTATCACAGGTGTAGTGGGAGCCTCGTAGGTAGGGATCAACCCAATCACTGGACCGGCTACACTCTGTGATACACGAGTCTATTCCGAGGAGAGTATCACAGGTGTAGCAGGAGCCTCGTAGGTAGGGATCCACCCAATCACTGGACCGGATACACTCTGTGATACACGAGTCTATTCCGAGGAGAGTATCACAGGTGTAGCGGGAGCCTCGTAGGTAGGGATCCACCCAATCACTGGACCGGCTACACTCTGTGATACACGAGTCTATTCCGAGGAGAGTATCACAGGTGTAGCGGGAGCCTCGTAGGTAGGGATCGACCCAATCACTGGACCGGCTACACTCTGTGATACACGAGTCTATTCCGAGGAGAGTATCACAGGTGTAGCGGGAGCCTCGTAGGTAGGGATCCACCCAATCACTGGACCGGCTACACTCTGTGATACACGAGTCTATTCCGAGGAGAGTATCACAGGTGTAGCGGGAGCCTCGTAGGTAGGGATCGACCCAATCACTGGACCGGCTACACTCTGTGATACACGAGTCTATTCCGAGGAGAGTATCACAGGTGTAGCGGGAGCCTCGTAGGTAGGGATCCACCCAATCACTGGACCGGCCACACTCTGTGATACACGAGTCTATTCCGAGGAGAGTATCACAGGTGTAGCGGGAGCCTCGTGAGTAGGGATCCACCCAATCACTGGACCGGCTACACTTCTTGGGAGAATGATGTACCATTTTAATTCTTAACCTTTATTCTTTTATGTACTTTTCTTAATATTTTTGATATACATTGTTTTATTTTTATTATTATTTTATAAAAATATTTATTCCTACCAAATTGTTGTCCTTAATGTCAACTATTGCAATGCATGTTGTAAAAATGTGTTACTATGCTAAATTAATGTTAAGCACTTTTGAACGTACAATTTCTGTATGAAAAGAGTGCTATGCAAATCTGGTATAATAATAATTCTGTATGTTCCCATTTGGTATGAGCTACAACCCGTCCTTGGGCTCGATCAAGAGCTCCCGCATATATATACGTATATACATTAAACACTTGTATGATTTTAATCTTACATTTGATCGCTACACTATACATCTAGAGCATATTCTTGTTATATAGATATTTTCAGGGGTGGATCAGTGGTTAACACGTTGGCATGTGAATCCAGGGGGTTGTGAGTATCACCCCGTTTCACCCTAATAATATTAACAGTCTTTCCGGTGGGACTATATATCGAGGTCTCGTGTATCAGTGCTATACACAGGGCATGTAATATAACCAGACATGTTTCTAGAATTGGGGCATCTACTATGCCTTGCACTATCCTCCAAAAAATAAAACGAGTGATATACTTCTGGAGTTATCGCCCCGAAGTTGCGGAGGCGACGTGAAATAAACGCTTAATAATAACAAAACCGATAGAAATTCCAGTCTATTGGGATAAACATTATCCCAATTGTTTCTCAATCCTAACTGTTTTGCTACAACAACTCCTATGCTAACTGTTGTGCTACAACTACTCCTATGCTAACTGTTTTGTTACAACAACTCCTATGCTAACTGTTTTGTTACAACTACTCCTATGCTAACTGTTTTGCTACAACTACTCCTATGCTAACTGTTTTGTTACAACAACTCCTATGCTAACTGTTTTGTTACAACTACTCCTATGCTAACTGTTTTGTTACAACAACTCCTATGCTAACTGTTTTGTTACAACTACTCCTATGCTAACTGTTTTGTTACAACTACTCCTATGCTAACTGTTTTGTTACAACTACTCCTATGCTAACTGTTTTGTTACAACAACTCCTATGCTAACTGTTTTGCTACAACAACTCCTATGCTAACTGTTTTGTTACAACTACTCCTATGCTAACTGTTTTGTTACAACTACTCCTATGATAACTGTTTTGTTACAACTACTCCTATGCTAACTGTTTTGTTACAACTACTCCTATGCTAACTGTTTTGTTACAACTACTCCTATGCTAACTGTTTTGTTACAACAACTCCTATGCTAACTGTTTTGCTACAACAACTCCTATGCTAACTGTTGTGCTACAACTACTCCTATGCTAACTGTTGTGCTACAACTACTCCTATGCTAACTGTTTTGTTACAACTACTCCTATGCTAACTGTTGTGCTACAACTACTCCTATGCTAACTGTTTTGCTACAACTACTCCTATGCTAACTGTTTTGTTACAACAACTCCTATGCTAACTGTTTTGTTACAACTACTCCTATGCTAACTGTTTTGTTACAACTACTCCTATGCTAACTGTTGTGCTACAACTACTCCTATGCTAACTGTTTTGCTACAACAACTCCTATGCTAACTGTTGTGCTACAACTACTCCTATGCTAACTGTTGTGCTACAACTACTCCTATGCTAACTGTTTTGCTACAACAACTCCTATGCTAACTGTTTTGTTACAACTACTCCTATGCTAACTGTTGTGCTACAACAACTCCTATGCTAACTGTTTTGTTACAACTACTCCTATGCTAACTGTTTTGTTACAACTACTCCTATGCTAACTGTTTTGCTACAACTACTCCTATGCTAACTGTTGTGCTACAACTACTCCTATGCTAACTGTTGTGCTACAACTACTCCTATGCTAACTGTTTTGCTACAACAACTCCTATGCTAACTGTTTTGCTACAACTACTCCTATGCTAACTGTTGTGCTACAACTACTCCTATGCTAACTGTTTTGTTACAACTACTCCTATGCTAACTGTTTTGTTACAACTACTCCTATGCTAACTGTTTTGTTACAACTACTCCTATGCTAACTGTTTTGTTACAACTACTCCTATGCTAACTGTTTTGTTACAACTACTCCTATGCTAACTGTTTTGCTACAACAACTCCTATGCTAACTGTTTTGTTACAACTACTCCTATGCTAACTGTTGTGCTACAACTACTCCTATGCTAACTGTTTTGCTACAACTACTCCTATGCTAACTGTTTTGTTACAACTACTCCTATGCTAACTGTTTTGTTACAACTACTCCTATGCTAACTGTTTTGTTACAACAACTCCTATGCTAACTGTTGTGCTACAACTACTCCTATGCTAACTGTTGTGCTACAACTACTCCTATGCTAACTGTTGTGCTACAACTACTCCTATGCTAACTGTTTTGTTACAACTACTCCTATGCTAACTGTTTTGTTACCTATGCTATGTACCATTCTTGAATAAAATATTGTTTAAACTAACATTATCATATTAACTACAGATATACAAAACATGGTCCAGTAAATAGAATTATCCAAATTGGAGGATTATATTTTTCAATCCCTCCATACTATATACCTTATCCTATACAACTCCTATTCTGAATTGCTGCAGATGTCTGCATAACCTTAACACTATGAATATGTGACACCATGCTATCCTATTAACTTCACTCAAATGCTTCCATATAATACCTATATATACCACAGGGATTCGGCACGTTTGGGGGTACTAGTATATATATTTAAGTACAGGGATTCTACTCTGTGGGCTATCAGATTTCGCATCGATCAGTAAAATGGCCCTATCTGAGACAATTTTGTACAAAGCTGTCCAAATATAACGCCTATCCCGAGTCTTTATATTGTTCTTCAAATAAAACAAAACTTTAAGCTGCATGCATGTATACTTTGCAAACAATTGCCACAAACATTGGCCATAGCAGGTCACATTTCCGTACTAGGACACGGGTTCTGTCAGCAACAACAAAAAATCTTCGTCGGGAGAGTTTTAACTGTGAATAACATTATCAATAAAATGTGTTTACACTAACCTGTAGGTTTATTCGGCAAAAATGTACGTCAAAAAGAGATTTCGTAGCATTTTCAATTTGTTTTGAAAAATTCTAAAGCGGCGCAATTCGCGTTGAAACGAGCGTTGAAACGAGCGTTCTGATTGGATTATTAGAATGTAAACAAGATGTTTTTTTATATATGAAGAATAATCATAATCCAATCAGAACGCTCGTTTCAACGCTCGTTTCAATGCGAATTGCGCCGCTTTAGAATTTTTCAAAACAAATTGAAAATGCTATGAAATCTCTTTTTGACGTACATTTTTGCCGAATAAACCTACAGGTTAGTGGAAACACATTTTATTGATAATGTTATTCACAGTTAAAACTCTCCCGACGAAGATTTTTTGTTGTTGCTGACAGAACCCGTGTCCTAGTACGGAAATGTGACCTGCTATGGCCAATGTTTGTGGCAATTGTTTGCAAAGTATACATGCATGCAGCTTAAAGTTGTGTTTTATTTGAAGAACAATATAAAGACTCGGGATAGGCGTTATATTTGGACAGCTTTGTACAAAATTGTCTCAGATAGGGCCATTTTACTGATCGATGCGAAATCTGACAGCCCACAGAGTAGAATCCCTGTACTTAAATATATATACTAGTACCCCCAAACGTGCCGAATCCCTGTGATATATACACACAATTATCAGCTCTGTATGGGTGGATCATACGCCTAGCATCCATATATATAACCACCATACCAAACATTTGTCTAAAATTTGAAAAGGTTATGACAATTTTGTCCTCGCATTGACTTGAGAAATTGTTGAATGTTAATGGATGTATAGGCATTCTGTGTAAGGAATATTAAATAGTGTATTAAAGCCTTGATGAACTGTGAAAATAAATGAGGCAAAGAGCTTCTTTTGATGCATATTATATTTTGTTAACTCATTGCCACATATAACCAGTCACACTTGTATGCTTGCTTGTACAGTGAAACCTGTGTTAGTGGTCACCTCCATTAAGCAGCCGACCTGTATTAAGCAGCCAGTTTCTAGATTCCCAATATATTGTTTTATTATACAGTTGACCTCTATTAAGCAGCCACCTGCACTAAGCAGCCACTTTCTGTGATTCCTTTGACTGGCTGCTTAAGACAGGTTTGACTGTATGTGGTGAAATGTTATCTAAAGAATGCTTTTTCCATAAATTAATGGTGAAGACTCACATGAAAATAGATATATTTATATTATATGTTATATTTATGCTATATTTATGTTATATTTATGCTATATTTATGTTATATTTATGTAATATTTATGTAATATTTATGCTATATTTATGCTATATTTATGCTATATTTATGTTATATTTATGTAATATTTATGTAATATTTATGCTATATTTATGCTATATTTATGCTATATTTATGCTATATTTATGTTATATTTATGTTATATTTATGTTATATTTATGTTATATTTATGTTATATTTATGCTATATTTATGTTATATTTATGTTATATTTATGTTATATTTATGTTATATTTATGCTATATTTATGCTATATTTATGCTATATTTATGCTATATTTGTTATATTTATGTATATTATTATGTAATTTTTTATTATATTTATGTTATATTTATGTTATATTATGTTATATTTATGTTATATTATGTATATTTATGTATATTATGTTTATTATATTATATTTATTTATATTTATGTTATATTTATGTTATATTTATTTATATTTATGCTATATTTATGTTATATTTATGTTATATTTATTTATATTTATGTTATATTTATGTTATATAAAATATATTTATGCTATATTTATGTTATATTTATGCTATATTTATGCTATATTTATTTATATTTATGCTATATTTATGCTATATTTATTTATATTTGTTATATTTATATTATATTTATGTTATATTTATGTTATATTATGTATATTTATTTATATTTATGTATATTTATGCTATATTATGCTATATTATGTATATTATGTAATTATAATATTATGTATATATTTTAGTTATTTATATATTTATGTATAAAAAAAAATATTTATGTTATATTTATGTTATATTTATGTTATATTTATGTTATATTTCGGGTTTTACGCCTACATCAGCAACCATTTCGGGCTATATCGCTGTCGGGCAGTTTACTTAACAACACCTTTCCTGGGCAGGCTCCAGCGGTTAACCAGTACTTGGGTGCACCAACCTCCGTAAGAAACTGCCAACTTTTTCATATAAATGAGACACGGCCTGAGCGGGGCTCGAACCCGTGACCATCAGTGATGATAGGTTACAGTGGTATACAAGTCAGCGACCTTAACCACTCGACCACAGAGGCGGACTCACATGAAAATCGAATAATTCTCTATCTCAACAATAATAGTACTATAATGTTTATTATTTGCAACATGTTATTCAAGCCTCGTAAATAGTTGTTATCGTAAGTCTCATTCTTTCAAGTATGCATGTGAAATGAGAGAGAGAAAATGTGTTTTTGATTTTTGACTTGACTCAAAGCTATTAGATAATTTAATTATATATGAAGTTTCAAATATTTTAGATAATTAAATTTACAATGATGAAGTTTCACAATTATTAGATAAATTAATTTATAACAACGAAGTTTCAAATTATTAGATAACTTAATTTATAATGATGACGTTTCAATCTATTAGTATTTAATTTCTACGTATTGTAAGCATGTATTAGTGTGATTTGGAGCTAACATCTATGAATAAAGTGAATGTATTCTGTCTATTTACAGTTTGCCATAAAACAGAGTAATTATCTATCTACAAATCTGTCGCTGTGTGCATTGGTCTATATAAACATACACAAACATTTATATATAATAGATTACTCATAGGGTTATCATGTCTTTGTTTATAGTCAGAGAAGTATGCAAACATAATCTCACACATTCAGCAATTTACTCTGTCTAAACAGGACAAAATAACAATACAAAATAATTATTTGCTAAAACAAATTGTATGAAATGTCGGTGTCTGTCTGTGTTTGGAAAGCATTTGGTCCGTCTGTGTTTGGAAAGCATTTGATCTGTCTGTGTTTGGAAAGCATTTGATCAGTCTGTGTTTGGAAAGCATTTGATCTGTCTGTGTTTGGAAAACATTTGATCCGTCTGTGTTTGGAAAGCATTTGATCTGTTTGTGTTTGGAAAGCATTTGATCCGTCTGTGTTTGGAAAGCATTTGATCCGTCTGTGTTTGGAAAGCATTTGATCCGTCTGTGTTTGGAAAGCATTTGGTCCGTCTGTGTTTGGAAAGCATTTGATCTGTCTGTGTTTGGAAAGCATTTGATCAGTCTGTGTTTGGAAAGCATTTGATCTGTCTGTGTTTGGAAAACATTTGATCCGTCTGTGTTTGGAAAGCATTTGATCTGTTTGTGTTTGGAAAGCATTTGATCCGTCTGTGTTTGGAAAGCATTTGATCCGTCTGTGTTTGGAAAGCATTTGATCCGTCTGTGTTTGGAAAGCATTTGATCAGTCTGTGTTTGGAAAACATTTGATCCGTCTGTGTTTGGAAAGCATTTGATATTACAGTCAGATTATGCATCCAATGTCTTACACAACTTTAATAACTAGGTACCTGCCAGTACCAACACATCTATACATCTATTTCCACCCGACTACCAACAGGTAAAAGTGTAGGAATTTACTCAATATAATGATGGTAATCAGACCGACCGACCGGGACAGATACAGACAGACAGACAGACAGACAGACAGACAGACAGACAGACAGACAGACAGACAGACAGACAGACAGACAGACAGACAGACAGACAGACAGACAGACAGACAGACAGACAGACAGACAGACAGACAGACAGACAGACAGACAGACAGACAGACAGACAGACAGTGGAGACTCGCCTATACAAATAGCTTCGATTAAGTGATGTATCAAAACATTTACCCCATTAGCTGTACTTAGATCCTTTATTTTGAATCTGTGTAGGTAATGATCGAACGTCACCACAGCGTGCCGCTTGTCCACAGTGTTACTCTGAAAGGATACAATAATAACCATACATAACACGCAGCCTGTCTTACCATTCACCAAACTACAGTAAATCGTGAGCAGTTCCGTTATAATTCCAGCCCACTATTGAACAACTGTCACACGCTAGCTAACATCGGAGGAGATATATTGTTGCGAGATGACAACCTCTCAGAATATGGAAGTCGTAAATAGCGCAGCGGTAGCATGTTCGCTTTAGGTGCGAAAAGCCCAGAGTTCACGCTCAGCTGTAGCCATTATGATTGTGCCCTTAGGCAAGGCATTCAAATTCCACAATGCCTCTTTCTTCTCCCCCGTGGCGATGGATTCCATCAGGAATGAGGTCTCGAGAGTAATGTCATAAAAGTTGTAAGAACTTGTTTCGCAATCGAGCTAAAATAAATTTGCATAAACTAATTCAAACTATTTAAGATCATGGTCACTGATGGCTGGGGATGCATGTTTCCACCCAGGATTGACCTGTTGTTCAAAATAATAATAAAATAATAAAAGCACCTGAGATAACTTATACATTGAGCCGGCTCACCTGAGATAACTTATACATTGAGCCGGCTCACCTGAGATAACTTATACATTGAGCCGGCTCATCTGAGATAACTTATACATTGAGCCGGCTCACCTGAGATAACTTATACATTGAGCCGGCTCACCTGAGATAACTTATACATTGAGCCGGCTCACCTGAGATAACTTATACATTGAGCTGGCTCACCTGAGATAACTTATACATTGAGCCGGCTCACCTGAGATAACTTATACATTGAGCTGGCTCACCTAAGATAACTTATACATTGAGCCGGCTCACCTGAGATAACTTATACATTGAGCCGGCTCATCTTCATAACCCAGGTTGGTTGTAGGAACACGGTCAATGCCGTCTTTCACTTCATCTTCCCACAACCTGGTTGGTTATAGAGATAACAATGTATCTCATATCATCCTACAATCTGGATGGATATAGGGTAAACATTGTCTTTCAACACCGTCTCCCATTTAATCTTCCCACATCCTGGTTGGTTATTGGATCAACACTGTCTCCCAATTCATCTTCCCACAACCTGGTTGATTATTGGGTCATCACTGTCTTCCATTTCATCTTCCCACAACCTGGTTGGTTATTGGGTCAACACTGTCTCCCAATTCATCTTCCCACATCCTGGTTGGTTATTGGATCAACACTGTCTCCCAATTCATCTTCCCACAACCTGGTTGGTTATTGGGTCATCACTGTCTTCCATTTCATCTTCCCACAACCTGGTTGGTTATTGGGTCAACACTGTCTCCCAATTCATCTTCCCACATCCTGGTTGGTTATTGGATCAACACCCTCTCCCAATTCATCTTCCCACATCCTGGTTGGTTATTGGGTCATCACTGTCTCCCATTTCATCTTCCCACAACCTGGTTGGTTATTGGGTCAACACTGTCTCCCAATTCATCTTCCCACAACCTGGTTGGTTATTGGGTCAACACCATCTCCCATTTCATCTTCCCACAACCTGGTTGGTTATTGGGTCAACACCATCTCCCATTTCATCTTCCCACAACCTGGTTGGTTATTGGGTCATCACTGTCTCCCAATTCATCTTCCCACAACCTGTTTGGTTATTGGAAACTACTCGCATTGTGTGACTAGAAATAAGTCACAGCAAATATTAACCCTTTCCCTCATAGAAGCACCTCTTGACGCCATTACCAATACGACATACATTGACAATGTAGTAGCCAAACAACTAACATAATTATGGCCAGAATCTCATGTTGTCCCAGTAATATCTATGGAGGTGGGATCGATATGGCGACTACTTATCCACTGCATGATAGCTAAATGGCTGTTGTTTGTATGGAGATATAATAGCAGGCCCGTCGCTGGGCATACGCAAGTACGCACATGCGTATCATTGGTCTCAGAAAACGAAAAAAATGAAAACTCCAAAAATGCATTAAAACCCCGGGGGGTGGGCTTGTAGGGATACATAGGCGCCGAGATGTGTGTAGTGGTGGAATAATTGAGCCCATTGCAAATATTGTGCATCTCAAAATTTAGTTTGTGCTATTTTACGTGCTTGTTTAATTGATAAGGGCGATATATCATGTATATTATACATCTAGCCTTAATTTATACCTTTATTCGGATTGTCGTAAGAACTTTAGTCCTGCAATTGTATGTTACAAAATGCAAGAAATTGCTTCCTCATATCAAAAAAATTCCGGGGGGCATGGCCTCGGACCCCCCTAGCGTACTCGCTCGCTATGCTTACTCGATAAACAAGCATATTTTGGCCGTGCGTATCATCAAAATAGCTCCAGCAACGGCCCTGAATAGTATAGTAACCTAAATCTCTATGTAGTCCCAGTAATATCTATGGAGGTGGGATAGATATGGCGACTACTTATCCACTGCATGAGAGCTAAATGGCTGTCGTTTGTATGGAGATATAATAGTATCCTCTAGTGTCCTCAAATCGTGATACCTTCGTTTTCGTTACCCCGTAAGTATTTACAATACTGCGCGCGATCGGTGTTTTCTGACGTCACCAATCAGGAATGGATAGTGTCAAAGGTCATTTTCCATATTTGGCAACAAAAATGCTCCATATAATCATTGGTGGCGTAAGTAATCGGTTATTTTCCTTGCATTGGTATAAAACATGCTATCTTTCATAATGCAATATTGCATCACCATTTATCTATTTGATTTACTGCAAAATATTGACCATTTCCAGTTTTGTTTTGCGTTGTCTGATTTGCTTACCTACCTGCCATTTAATGTGAAGGTCAATATAGACTGGGTTGCAATTTTAATTAGTGTAAGGGGAGATAGTTTTGGAGACTTCTCTTATATTGTTTTGAGGTACATACAGTGATTTCCTGTCATCGTCAACTAAATGATGTGTCCTGTAGTGTAGTGTACTTAAAGGAATAGTTTTTAATTTTGTTTTAGGTTTATGGCAGTCCACCACCTACAAAGTGAAAGTACAGGCAATATTCATCAACAGCCCTTACAAATGGGCACAGTGTGACCATTGGACCCACCTCATTTACTGTTCAAAAGTCAGGTTTACAAGATTAGGTGATGAATTCAGGTGTCCACATGTGAAAATGCTTGTTAAACTGTGAAAGTGTTTACTGTGAAAAGAAATATTCATCAAAATAATAGAAATGATCATTATGCTGCATAAAACGTGTTCGTTTTATATTTACACCCATTCGATGTTACGCAAAATTGATTTTCTGAAAGGTCACGAAAACTCCGGTACCAGTCACCACAGATGTCGATTTCGGGTCATGGTAAAAATGACAGCGCCCGTTGTTATTTACGTAGTCATATTCATTTCTAATTATTTGGAATAAAAGAGGAACGTTACTTTATTTACATCATACATTTAGAAACTATGTAGTTTTAAGATTCGTTTTGTTGAATGCCGATCATTTCTTATCATAACGGAAACCGGAAACTCGAGGGTATATTAACATAAATCTCTATGTAGTCCCATTAATTTCTATGGAGGTGGGATAGATATGGCGACTACATATCCACTGCATGATAGCTAAATGGCTGTTGTTTGTATGGAGATATAATAGTATATTAACCTAAATCTTTATGAAGTCCAAGTAATATCTATGGAGGTGGGATAGATATGGCCACTACTTATCCACTGCATGATAGCTAAATGGCTGTCGTTTGTATGAAGATATAATATTTTATTAACCTAAATCTCTATGAAGGAAAGGGTTAAGATACTAGCTTCTTAAATTCTTAGATACTAGCTTCTTAAATTCTTAGTTGTCTACATTCATCAATATGCAATTGTACACCATGTACGTCCTTAACTTATGTTCTACAAATAAACAGTAGTATTATGATGGTCTCATATGAAAGAGTATATATTGAACCACACACAATGGGTACTGCATATTTTCAATAAAGTTGTAAATTAAACTACTGTAAATTTAAAATAATTTGAACCACACAGACAATGGGTACCGCATATTTTCTACAAAGTTGTAAATTAAACTATTGTAAATTAAAAAAACTGACATACAAATAATTGGAACAACTGAACAATGCATTACTAAACGTTTCACAACTTGCATGATTGTGATGTTATCTATAATTTGTACTACATTATACCTAAACTGTAACACTCTGATACATTTCAATAAGTATTACGTATGTGGTGGCAAAGGTGGGCAAATGTTCAGCCAATCCAAAGATACTGTAGGTTTGTTATTGCTCATTTACTACAGACGGATCTGTAGTCCAGTGGTAGCATGCTGGACTGGTAATCCAGTGATTGCAGGTTAGATCCCCCGTCTGACCCTAATAAAATTAACAGTCTTTCAGATGGGACTTTAAACCAAGGTCTCGTGTCGGTGCTGTACACCATGCACGTAAAAGAACCAGAGGAGCTCTGGAATAGGTCTCTGTCTGTATCATGCACTATCCTCCAAAAATCTAAAATGACTAATCTCTTCAGGAGGCGTCGCTCATATGGGCAACCGGTAGCGACGATAAATAAACGTAAAACACACGCACTATTTGGTGCTGCAATGTGTAACAGGTAGTAAGTTGGAGTGATAGGACAAAGCAATGGAGATGCTAGTAAGAGTATGTTATTTCTTAAAGTTTATTTAACGTCGCTACACATCGTTGCCCATTTGAGCGACGGACAGTTTACCTAACAACACCTTTCCTGGGCAGGCTCCAGCGGTTAACCAGTACTAGGTGCAACAACCTCCGTAAGAAACTGTCAACATCATATAAAGAGACACAGTCTGAGCGGGGCACGAACACGTGACCATCAATGATGATAGGTTACAGTGGTATACAAGTCAATGACCTTAACCACTCGACCACGGAAGCGGACAGTCAGAGTATGTGCTTGTTGTGTCCTCTTATTCCACAGGTCTACTGTTATATAAATTTGTCCTCTTATTCCACAGATCTACTGTTATATAAATGTGTCCTCTTATTTCACTCATAGTGTGTTTCGCAATACAAATGTACACTTTGTCCCTCGCCAGTTTATCAACGTTTCTGTGTGACTTCAGGAAAACATACTTGTACAAGTTGTGTTGGTTTATAAGCATATATTCAACTTACTGTTTATTAATTTTCAATATGCAACACATAGGCAACGCGACACTATAACTGTCATTAGAAAAAACCTCCTACCCTATGATTTGTTATTGTTTATATCATTAATATCTTACTTTAATACAATCCTTGTACAGCCCCGCTGGAGCCGTTACGATTGTGCCCTTAGGCAAGGCATTTAAATTCCACATTGCCTCTTCTCTCTCCTTCATGGCGATGGATTCCATCAGGAATGAGGTCTCGAGAGTAATTAATACAAGTTAAAATAACTTGTTTCGTAATCGAGCTAAAATAAATTTGTATAAACTAATCCTTGTACAGGAAGTTACACGTTAGAATCTACCGTTTATTTATTAAATTAAATACTTTCGCGATTTTCAAGCAAATATTTTCGTTAAGATGTAATTACGACTGATGAGTAATATAAATTATATAGATCCATCAATAATTATCTATTTCATATCATAATACAAGATTTCTGGTGGTACGTTTCAAATGCCAGAGGAATGTGATAACATAAACACTTGCTAACTAGAGTAATTAATCAAACCCCAATCCCAGCTAATACTGAACATATGAATGTAACATCTATTTTCTATCTTAAATTGCCAGTGTAACGAAAAAGGTAAGGTTTTAAATTGACAGAAGGTTTAAATGTGACACGTGTCTCACATGGCGCTACCGAAGATGTTCAATGTCGGACTACAATATCGGCACTATTCTTCTTTCCATGACAAAGGACTCTGAACTTTTAGCGTATCCGTGTCAATTGGACCCGTATTTCATTTTCACACACGATCATATCTCAATTAAATGTTAAATAACAGGTATTTTATCTCAATTAAATACGCTTTTATAAATGTATTCATTCATCAGTATTTGTATGTCTAAACCCAAGGATAAAAGGTATAAACTGTATTTATTTCACAACAAGGGAAACAACTTATATTAATCATACTCGTTGGTGCAGATGAAAGCGTATATGAATCGTTCATGCGGTAGGGTCCTTCAAGCGGGAGGAAACCGAAGTGCCCGGAGAAAACCCACCTGTCCATTTTAGTGACCACTGTACCATCTCACATATTTCCAAGTTCTGTGGTCACTTGAAGGATCAAACCAGTGTTGCATTGGTGAGAAGCGAACAATCTAATCTTAAAGTTGATTTTAGCTGTCCGATTAGCGCAGTGGTTAGCGAGCTTGCTTCTCGCCAATGCAACCCGGGTTCGATCCTAGGACCGGGAAGTACATGAGATGGTATGGTGGTCGCCAGATCAGACAGGTGGGTTTTCTCCAGGTACTCCGGTTTCCTCCCACACGAATGACCACATATACGCTTTCATCCAACATGAGTGATTAATATAAGTTGTTAAAACTTGCCTCGCAATCGTTGTAAAATAAATAAAACAGTGTCTACAAGTAGTTTTTTTAAATTTAGACAGTGCCCTGGTGTTCTTAATGGAAATGGCTGTCAGACTAAATACAACAAGAAAACAAGTTTTCATTAAGAGAGCATTAACCCTTTCAACCCCACAGGCCTCTAAATAGGCTTATGAAAAGTGTAGATCCAGGATCTGCACTTTTTTGCCAGTAATAATTATTACTATTTTTAGATAAAATTACCCATTTTGATAAATGAACTGATCCAAATGTAATTTTGTTATTAATTTATCGGTCTAAAAATATTATGGACCAGTCCATGTCAGTTACTTGGGGTTGAAAGGGTTAAGTGACCACGTTTGAATAAAGTCTAATACATGGCAACAATGATACAGTCAGTTAACATATGCAATTTTACCTACGGTACCGATCATTTTTATGCAAATTGCTGATTATAAAAAGGCACCACGTTTTCATCAAAATATCACTTGAAAAAGTTACTATAGTTTGAGCAAAATTGGACTAACACAGTGTTACACAGAGTTGCTATAGTGATTATATAAAACAAAATTCAAAATGACCTAGTGTCTAATGGAAAAGGTCGATTCCAGATCTGAGTCAAACATTTTCATCATGATCTGGCTCATCTGGATCTACACTTTTTGTAAGCCTATTTAGAGGTATGTAGTGCTAAAAGGGTTAAGGAGCCAGTTTCCAGATTCCCAATATGTTATTTTATTATACATTTGATCTCTATTAAGCAGCAACCTGTGTTAACCAGCTACTTTCTCGGATTTCCCTGATTGTGGCTGCTTAAAACAGGTTGGACTGTATATTGTATTCTCTAATTATCCATGGCAACACACTGGACTTACAAATCCCTGGCGTGTGAGTCCCACATTCCCTACAATCGTTCATACTATACATTATATCGATATCCAATCAGTGGCAACACACTGGACTTACAAATCCCTGGCGTGCGAGTCCCACATTCCCTACAATCGTTCATACTATACATTATATCGATATCCAATCAGTGGTTTCACTGCTTGACGACCGACTTTATGCCACTGTGTTGAATGTGGAGGAGAAAACGATACATCTGAGGACTAAGAGGACAATTAGATTTGTCACACAGCTCACTAAGAGGACAATTAGATTGGTCACACAGCTCACTAAGAGGACAATTAGATTTGTCACACAGCTCACTAAGAGGACAATTAGATTTGTCACACATCTCACTAAGAGGACAATTAGATTTGTCACACAGCTCACTAAGAGGACAATTAGATTTGTCACACAGCTCACTAAGAGGACAATTAGATTTGTCACACAGCTCACTAAGAGGACAATTAGATTTGTCACACATCTCACTAAGAGGACAATTAGATTTGTCACACAGCTCACTAAGAGGACAATTAGATTTGTCACACAGCTCACTAAGAGGACAATTAGATTTGTCACACAGCTCACTAAGAGGACAATTAGATTTGTCACACATCTCACTAAGAGGACAATTAGATTTGTCACACAGCTCACTAAGAGGACAATTAGATTTGTCACACAGCTCACTAAGAGGACAATTAGATTTGTCACACAGCTCACTAAGAGGACAATTAGATTTGTCACACATCTCACTAAGAGGACAATTAGATTTGTCACACAGCTCACTAGGAGGACAATTAGATTTGTCACACATCTCACTAGGAGGACAATTAGATTTGTCACACATCTCACCTAACTACCTGTAGATGATGCAGGATAACCACCAGATGATACAGATAGTGAAGCATCATCTATCCTCACAACAACACACAATCAAATAAGTGTTTAACAAGTTTTCCATCTTTAACTCTTTCACCGCCAATGTCGCATAAAAGCGACTTTGCAAAAAGCAGAGAACCCGATTAAACAGAACAGAACGTGTCATCTGATCAGGACATATGCTGATTGCTCTTCAAACAGTGGAGCTGAAGCACTTGTCCAAATAGCAAACAACATAGAACCTGATCAGACGCGGTGTTACGCCGCTGCTGATCTGGATCTATGTAGTTTGCACATGCTCTGAATTTATTCGGCGCTGAAAGAGTTAAATTTTATCTACCGGTAACTCTATTGACTCCCACCCGGCTATCAAATATACACAATCACAAAGTCACAATTTGTACCCTATAAAATTGAAATACCGTCTATATGGAACATTAACAAACATGAAACCCGATACAATAATACATTTTACAACCACTGATGATAAATGATATATCATATAATACGAATACGGTACCGTATATTTCTATGTATAATACGCTGACACGAAACAGACGTTATCTATATCTATCTGAAACAATATCATGTTTTGCTAATATTCAAGTTTAAAATCACTGATAGTGTGTGATCTTGTGAGGTTATATGTTGAATCACAGGGATTCGGCACGTTTGGGGGTACTAGTATATATAGTTTATACAAATTTATTTCAGCTCGATTGCGAAACAAGTTATTTCAACTTATATAAATCACTCTCGAGACCTCATTCCTGATGGAATCCATCGCCACGAGGGAGAGAGAAGAGGCAACGTGGAATTTAAATGCCTTACCTAAGGGCACAATCGTAACGGCTCCAGTGGGGCTCGAACTCCGGACCTTTCGCACCTGAAGCGAACGCGCATCCACTGCGCTATCACGACTTCCACTAGTGTATACTTAAATATAGTACCCCCAAACGTGCTGAATCCCTGTGTGTCGAATGGCCAAAACAACATCCTTCAAATATTCTTTGATGGTTTTTGAGAAATACTCATGGTTGAGAGTTTTTTGTGATCATATCATATTAGTTGATCTTGAGGCATATTCTCGGAGATACACTATATTTGCCAGAATTAAGGTTGAATGTCACACTGTGTGTGCTGGAATTGTTTGGATAGCAGGGGATAGATAATGCAAAACATAGTATGTAATTGTTTGTAACTATGCCACCATTGCAGCACCCACAAGTATACGTAACACTTTCCATGAAAGCAGTAGGGAGAAGTGAAGGCCACTCACGGAGACTATTTCAACCTCACCACCCTCTAGCTCCCTCCATGTAGGGAGAAGTGAAGGCCACTCATGGAGACTATTTCTCCCACATCACCCTGTAGCTCCCTCCCTGCAGGGAGAAGTGAAGGCCACTCACAGAGGCTATTTCTCACAAATCACCCTCTAATGCACGCATTGTATATATGTGGGTTTAATATATTACATAACTAATTAATTATGGAATCCAGCTTGTTAACAAATCTCTATGATCCTTCCATATCAGTTGATTAATTAATCTACAACAGTACAATCAATGCTACAATCTACCTCTGTAATGTACAGTGTTCACCTGCAGTAAGCCAAGATCAATGAAACATCTCATACATCTCAACCTTTCATATACCACTTCTCTCAACAACTTCAAATACTCGCTGCCCGATTAGCGCAGTGGTTAGCGCGCTCGCTTCTCATCAATGCAACCCGGGTTCGATCTTCAGACCGGGAAGTATGTGAGATGGTACGGTGGTCGCCAGATCAGACAGGTGGGTTTTCTCCGGGTACTCCGGTTTCCTCCCACACGAATGACTACACTTACGCTTTCATCCGCGCCAACGAGCGTGATTAATATAAGTTGTTAAAACTTGCTTCGCAATCGCAAAATAAATAAAGTGTCCGGGAAAAAAATACTCGTGACAAGTTTGAACATCGTTAGAAGAATGTTACCAGCGGATATTTCATTTCGGTGTCAGCTTTCTGTTTGTTTTCCCACTGCTTTACTTATGTATGCCCAAGTTATTGATTAAATATTTCTCAATTTGTTTGAACAGTCTAGTCGGGCCAGTCAACTATAGGCGATTCTTTCATAAACAGTCCCTACATTGACCGTTCAATATTTTCAAATATTGAAATACATTAGCACCATTGAAAGCAAGCCTTATTTTATGATGAGCAAGTTATTTCAAATGCTGTCGGCCAAGCTTGACAGTCATTGGAGAACTTTTCTTAATTTACCCTAATATTAGACAACATAAAGCCCTCCAGACAATAGCCAGCAGATTAGCACAGTATCTACAGATCTCAATTCAGCTGGGGGGGGGGGCGGGTGTAGCGAATATATTAAAACTATGGGGGGACGGGGTGTAGCGAATATATTAAAACTATCAAACTATAGGCTCACATTGGCCGGTGGTCAATTATCTTAGTAAACCGATATTGCAATGATTTCCTGTAATATGATCAATTGACCTTAGTAACCCAGATTCTCAAGGGACTGACCTAATATAAACATAATTTGGAAACTCCTGGATGCTTCGGACCAAATTCTGATCAGTTGTCTAAGAGAACATGTGCTTATTAACCCTTTCAACACCACAGACCTCTAAATAGGCTTACAAAAAGTGTAAATCCAGATGAACCGGCTCGTGACGAGCCGTCTCATCAGGATCTGCACTTTTTGCCAGTGATATGACTATTTTTAGACATAATTACCCATTTTGAAAAATGAACTTGTCCAAATGTGATTTTCTGATTCATTTATTGGTTTATGAATATTATGGACCAGTCCATGTGAGTTACTTGGTGTTGAATGGGTTAAGGTATTACTTTATTTGACTTAGTGACTAAGGCGTTTAATAAACTGACCTAATTTGAATAAAATTAGGTTAGCATAAGGATGATTCAATTCAATTCATATTGAATCAAATTCTAAACAGTATTTGCATAGATATATGGAATACTCTTTGCAAACTAACGGTGAGTGAAAATAATAGTCACATGGAATATCATTAGATTCATGTCATAACGACACCATTCTAATGAAATTCGATGACATATTTCCAGAGTACTCAGAGTTTTCTTTCATTTGACCTACTGACCTAGTTGTTACACATCTAATTAGTTTAAACAATGTTTTATTTCAATGAATATACATAGTATAATGATCACAATAAGAAAATACATGTAGGATTGAGGAGAAAGCAACTTGCTGATGTTGGTAATTGAGAGAATTTTCACACACAAAATTAAGATGGTGCTACAAATTTCAAATCTGATTGAGACAGTTACAGAACCTGGCGTAGACCACAGACACAAGACACAAACTATTTTTTGCCCTATGTACTGGTCATATAGTAAGTAATGGTTATTGATGACCTTGTATTTATTGTAACAGCCAGGGTTCATTCTAGGTCAGAATTTTTGGGAGAAGTGAGAAAGCGCGTGATCGCTTCCTTAAATGGTGTTCTTTAATATACTTCTGCAAAATAGGGTTAAAATGCACAGTACAACCATTAAATACAACTTTTGAATAGAAGGAGTGCTTTATAATGGGCCAGTGTATCTTACTAGACAAAATTTTGTTTGAACATCGTAAAAACCAAAAAATATATATATATATATTTTTTTTTTTTAGGGAGAAGTGGGGCCCCCAGAGGGTGAAGTCAGGGTCCCTAGGGCGACTATTTCGCCCACATCGCCCTCTAGAATGATCCATGAACAGCATGTGCCCCCTGTACACTACCTGGTATATCCAATTGTCAACAACAACAGCAGCAGCATTTGTTCTTCCATATTCAGAATATTTTAAGAAAAGTTAAACAGTGACATATGAATAAGTTAGACTTTGTGTGCTTACATTATTTGTAACCCTTTATATACATGTACTAACACAACTAAAACAGTCTGTGCCAGACCACCCCTGCTATTGGCAACGTCCAGATCATTCTGTTGTCAACATATATATAATGTATCTCCAAATTGCCCCTGCTATTGTCAATGTATAATATATTGCCAGATCACCCTGTCTATGTCAACGTATAATACAAATATACATTTGTATATTGTCAGATCACCCCTTCTATTGTCAACGCATAATATATTACCAGATCACCCCGTCTATGTCAACGCATAATATATTGTCAGATCACCCCATCTATTATCAATGTATAATATATTACTAGATCACCCCTTCTATTGTCAACGCATAATATATTACCAGATCACCCCGTCTATGTCAACGCATAATATATTGTCAGATCACCCCGTCTATGTCAACGCATAATATATTGTCAGATCACCCCATCTATTATCAATGTATAATATATTACCAGATCACCCCTTCTATTATCAATGTATAATATATTACCAGATCACCCCGTCTATTATCAATGTATAATATATTACCAGATCACCCCTTCTATTATCAATGTATAATATATTACCAGATCACCCCTTCTATTATCAATGTATAATATATTACCAGATCACCCCGTCTATTATCAATGTATAATATATTACCAGATCACCCCTTCTATTATCAATGTATAATATATTACCAGATCACCCCTTCTATTATCAATGTATAATATATTACCAGATCACCCCGTCTATTATCAATGTATAATATATTACCAGATCACCCCTTCTATTATCAATGTATAATATATTACCAGATCACCCCTTCTATTATCAATGTATAATATATTACCAGATCACCCCGTCTATTATCAATGTATAATATATTACCAGATCACCCCTTCTATTATCAATGTATAATATATTACCAGATCACCCCTTCTATTATCAATGTATAATATATTACCAGATCACCCCGTCTATTATCAATGTATAATATATTACCAGATCACCCCTTCTATTATCAATGTATAATATATTACCAGATCACCCCTTCTATTATCAATGTATAATATATTACTAGATCACCCCGTCTATTATCAACGTATAATATATTACCAGATCACCCCGTCTATGTCAACGCATAATATATTGTCAGATCACCCCGTCTATTGTCAACGCATAATATATTGTCAGATCACCTTCTATTGTCAATGCATAATATATTGTCAGATCACCCCGTCTATTATCAATGTATAATATATTACCAGATCACCCCGTCTATTATCAACGTATAATATATTACCAGATCACCCCTTCTATTATCAACGTATAATATATTGTCAGATCACCCCGTCTATTATCAATGTATAATATATTGTCAGATCACCCCGTCTATTATCAATGTATAATATATTGTCAGATCACCCCGTCTATTATCAATGTATAATATATTGTCAGATCACCCCGTCTATTATCAATGTATAATATATTGTCAGATCACCCCGTCTATTGTCAACGTATAATATATTACCAGATCACCCCGTCTATGTCAACGCATAATATATTGTCAGATCACCCCGTCTATTGTCAACGCATAATATATTGTCAGATCACCTTCTATTGTCAATGCATAATATATTGTCAGATCACCCTGTCTATTGTCAACGTATAATATATTACCAGATCACCGTCTATTGTCAACGTATAATATATTGCCAGGTCACCCTTTCTATTCGCCACATATAATATATTGCCAAACCAGATTAAGATTAAAGTCAAAAATACTATTATGTTTGTGCAGTTGGTATGGTTAAACCATACAAGCAACATGTCATAGCTCAAAGATCATCTTTGACAAGAAACAAAACGTGATAATTTCAGCTTCAAACTTCAATAACGTGTCCATATGACACCACAACTATTGAACTAACACAATCAATATAATGTAAATTTATAGCAAATTATTCATTTTACCTCAATTTGTGTTAAAATGTCCCCTCCAGTTAATTAGATACAAGTCAAACTCCAGTTTCAATGAATCTTAATCAAGTAATTTGCAATTTCTCTGTGTGATGTACACCGTTACCATCAAACAATTTACACTTTAACTCCCGACTGTCAACTCATTTACAGATTTAGGTCACTTATAATCACATGATCAAACAATAGGGGAGACAATTCTAGCAGATAACATTGGGAATATGTCAAGACAAATAATTCTTCTTTTCATTGAAGGACAGGACTCCAATGTTGCAGTGCACATTGTCCTTGCATATTAATGTTACTGGCTTTTGTTATACATCATTTGTAAAACATACACTACAAAATTTCTCAGATCTCTAGATTAAGATAAAAACATAAAGAAGATTGGTTGAATTCTGCGTGTCATTATGCAAGGGAGATAATACCTACAATCTCCAGTTTAACACCTGTATGAATTACAGATTTACTTCCCTCTACCACGAAGGACTAACAGGAAATGCCTTTACCTGTTACACTCTTTGACAGGCGAGTAGCTCCAATAAGGCACTGATGGGCCGGACCTGCAGATTGCCACAGAAAATTAATAATCCAAACATGCGGAAAATGCTTTAAATAGTGGAGTGGGTATTAGCACTTCTGTATGGTATAGAATCTAGACCAGCAGTCACATATCTCACAATGCGATCATATAATTATTTTGTAGTCAATGTGACATTTCGTGACATGTATAGCAATTTTATACTCAATTTGGTAACATACATCGAAATTTGAACGTTTAAAACGTATATTAAAATAGATCGGCGTTCTAGGATTCAAAATGTTCCCAAGGGATGCTGCCCCAAACACTTCCAGCATCACTATACCTTTGTTGCTCAATATATTAGTCGGGCCTAATAATTCAAAAAGGGTAGCTACGCCCCAGATTGATCTAGATCTTGTAATGGTGAACATTTGTGTCAAGTTCTTCCACAATCGCTCTAGCTATTCAATATATATGAAGCTGAATTGAAAAATAAGCATCTGACATAAATTATTATTTCAGTGACATTTGACCTGACGTGTGACCTTGACCCAACATCTTACACTCTGTACATCATTTAGATAGGATGAAAATTTGTACTAAGTTATTGCAAGGCTGAAAGTTACAAACTAGTGTGCAATCGGCTTGTAAATGTGACAATAACCATGAAGCGATGTGGTTGGACCTTACATTCAGCACATTGCCTCGATATGGTGAACATATATGCCAAGTCATTTCTATATACAGTCAAACCTGCCTTATACAGCCAGCCAAGGGAATCACAAAAAGTGGCTGCTTAGCACAGGTGGCTACTTAATAGAGGTCAAATGTATAGCAAAACAACATAATAGGAATCTGGAAACTGGCTGCTTAATGCAGGTTGCTGCTGAATAGAGGTGACCACTAACACAGGTTTGACTGTACATCAATCAGTTTAAGAGATATGGAGCAGACACCAATAGCGATTGCTCTAGTGGCCCCAGAGACATGACAGACAGATGAACCAATTGACACACATTGTGACACCTATACATCACACTCTCAAGCATCGGTAGCCCTGGCTCAATGATATGGAACTGCCTGTATCTCTACAACTCAGCCGGATCTGTAGTCCAGTGGTAACACGCTGGACTGGTAATCCAGGGATCGCAGGTTCGATCCCCCGTCTGACCCTAATAAAATTAACAGTCTTTCAGATGGGACGTTAAACCGAGGTCTCGTGTCGGTGCTTTACACCGTGCATGTAAAAGAACCAGAGGAGATTCTGGAATTGGTCTCTGTCTGTATCATGCACTATCCTCCAAAATCTAAATAACTAATCTCTTCAGGAGGCGTTGCTCATATGGGCAACCAGTAGCGACGATAAATAAACGTAAAACCCACACTCTACAACTCACTCCACAAAACATGCACTTGCTTTGGGCAGCTTGTGTTTTGTTGCCATTAAAACTGAAGAGCCTGACCTACTTTAAATCCTTATCAGTAACGACCTTGACCGAACAACACCTCTTCCAAATACCATGGCAACCCAAGAGAATGTGTAAGTCAGAATTTCTATCAAATTCTTTTGTTACATACCGCAATAATTGTTTTATTTCATTCCTATAATTTCAATCAGTTAGTTTCTTTGTATAATGGTCAGTTTTACATTATAGTTTATAAAAAAGAAGATCACCAATGCATTTTCTTAAGCAGATGTTATCTGATATTATTATCTATAACATGTCTTAGAAGAGTTGTCATAGTTGACATTATTTAAATTTGATGGTTTCATTAATATATTAACCCTTTCAACCCCAAGTAACTGACATGGACTAGTCCATGATATTTTTAGACCAATAAATTAATAACAAAATTACATTTGGATCAGTTCATTTATCAAAATGGGTAATTTTATCTAAAAATAGTAATAATTATTACTGGCAAAAAAGTGCAGATCCTGATGAGACGGCTCGTCACGAGCCGGCTCATCTGGATCTACACTTTTCATAAGCCTATTTAGAGGCCTGTGGGGTTGAAAGGGTTAAATGCCGTTTGTACAATCAGAGATTTGATTATAATCTTAACCAGTTAGTGATAAGTTTATCCTACTGGCAGGAAACTGCTAGAAGCCACATATGCTATATTTTATCAAGTTATTTTGACATTTTAAACAAGCCTGATCTATAAAAAATACTTATATGATTGGCCAATGTGTAATATAATATTATTGGATGGTATTTTGAACCATTTTGATTGGATAACACCGCTGAATAAAAATCTTTGAGATTGCTAGAAAGTTATTTACATTTGAGCTCCTGAAGTGGAGACACTTACATTTTTAGTAGCATAAAGCAGCTACTGTTAATACAATGTATCATTTAGTGGCATAATGCTAGCCACATTAATGTCTTAATCTGCTACAGGACTTTATGTTAAATTGTAACCATCAACTATATATGGACAACATTAAAACAACCTACATAATTAACTTGAACTTCAATCTGTGTTAATTATCGTTATTGCTGGACAATTGTATGTATATTAAATTAGGAACTGGAATCATCGTTGGTTTGATTGACCATACAACCTAAGTCCACAGACCGTGGACTGACCCCTTTGTATGCCACCACTTCATGTAGGCTACTCTGCTCTACCACGCTAATTCCCCATTTAGAGTTAGCCTGGACACGAGTTCAAACCCCGGGAACTCGAGTCGGTGACAACTGTCTAACTGTAGGTCACAAAGTTCTATATTACAAATAGCCTTGACCTACCTGCACTTCAATGTCACACTCCTCCCGCCCCAAGAAGATCATGGTTTTGGGCAGTCTGTGTATGTTACCATGGGAACTGACGAGGCACCATTCTCCCTCCTCTGTGACGCTTGGTTGAGGATCCTGAAATAATGTATCAATAAATCAATCAATAAAATTGTGTCTCTAATATTGGTATTTAGCATGTGCGTGTAGAGTATTGATCCACTTGTCAATGTCTTCCTACAATCTACAGCAATGACAGAACCAACCCTGCTGAGAAAACAACACAATTGTAGCTTAAAATCTGTATCAACTTATTCATTGCATATAAGACACCATGTATATAAGACGTGCACTTGATGACTTTACCCCTGTCTGCCTGCGCTACATTCTCAAATATCTTCTCTTTCTTCTACTTTCTTACCGGTATTATATTTCTGTCATTTCTAAGCAATATGCACATTTGGTATACATGTATTAGCTCCACACCTTCCTAAATAGTAATGTGTATTTTGAACTGCAAGGAGAGAAACTATATAAGCTCTGCTTCTGTTTTGATCCTTTCCTATTCTTTGATTTTGTGTGCATGTATTGTTTTGTGAATGTATATAGTGGAATAAATATGTTTAAACCAACTTATTCATTGCAGTACTGACTGTATAAAAAGTTTAAACTTTATTTATTTTACGATTGCGAAGCAAGCTTTAACAACTATATATTAACCACTCTTGTTGGCGCGGATGAAAACGTAAATTAGGTCATTCGTATGGGAGGTAACCGGAGTACCTGGAGAAAACCCACCGATCTGGCGACCACCATACCATATCACATACTTCCCGGTCTGAAGATCGAACCCACTTTGCATTGGCGAGAAGCGAGCGCGCTAACCACTGTGCTAATCGGACAGCCGATATACTGAGTGTAGTTATCCTTTATGCTCGTAACATCTTATAGTGAAACATAGCAAATAAAACTCATTCATATTAATAGACGGGGTTAGAGGAGGGGGCGACGGCAAAATGGTAATACTACTTACCTGTTCTCCTATTTCTCAATTTTCAAAAGAAGACTAAAAGTCAGGATAATTGCCAACTGCCAAGAGATCGTTTGAACATGCCAGGAAATGATGTTGATAAATTATGCATAGACATTACCAACCTTAAGGATGATAATAATGAACTGATCGCAAACACTGTATCGATCTCTCGCTTCCGTACGTAAATAAAGCAAGCCTTATTGGGTCTTCTAATCCATACATTATATGAGTTGTGAATAGGTGCGTCCCGGTGGTATGCACATCGGGTGCATCAGAATGGAGATTGTTTTGTTGTACTTTTATAAAACTTGATTACTTTCTGAATTGAAACCTCCAGATTTATTTACAACTATGACATAACTATTTTATCCTCAAATTGTCGCTTTCATTCTGCAGCATTAAAAATAAACATGTTTATAGAAAGGTGTGGTTTATTCAAAATTTAGTTTTAACTACCTTTGAAAACTGGGATTTTAAACTGATGACACAAAATTGCATTAGATTTTTCCGAATGTCACATTTCTACAGAATTTGAGAAATTATGTTTATGACTTACTTTATGATTTCTAAAATGTTGAGAATTCGAAAACCTGTCAATATAAATTTACAATAGTAAAGTGCGGTCATTTAACTTTCACTTTTACTGATTTCTGTATTCAACTTTACAATAGTAACGTGCGGTCATTTAACTTTCACTTTTACTGATTTCTGTATTCAACTTTACAATAGTAACGTGCGGTCATTTAACTTTCACTTTTACTGATTTCTGTATTGAACTTTACGAATAAATTTCAACATGTTCTAAAACACAATACTAAATCAATGAAATTTATAATACACTTGAAATTCTTCTTCTTCAATTCCAAAAATATATACTATTATAAACTTTAAATTCTTCTTCAATTCCGAAAATATATACTATTATAAACTTTAAATTCTTCTTCAATTCCAAAAATATATACTATTATAAACTTAAAATTCTTCTTCCAAAAATATATACTATTATAAACTTAAAATTCTTCTTCCAAAAATATATAACCTGATTCTGCGCTTTCTCCACATGAAGCATGGAATTGATCCTGGCCCTCACCAACTGGTCAATGCTCAACATTGTACTCGTATAACCACCTCTATCTCTCATAGTGCAAAATGTGCAATTTTATGTCTGATGTACATAAATAATAAGTCTTTAACGTTTATATTTTACAAGCCTTTCACTGACAATCCTTTATCATGAAGATTGTTTTCCGTTCAACAACAGGATTGTGTCCCTTTAAACAAAAATCTTGTATATTTTAAGTGTCTCATACTGACGACAGAAGCGCAATAGGTAATTCAAATGCAAAATAAACACATTAGATAAGTGCGCTCAAATAAGGTACCACATTTACAGGTACCAGCTCAACTCAATATCTCCAAACAAGTTCATACAACTTGACTTTATCAAGTAAAACCGGTTGTCAGTCTGTTAATGCCACTAAATATGTAGCCAAACACGACAATGAGTATTATTAAGCTGTTTGTGTGCAAGTTGGTTGATGAATCACCTAGAGGAGCCGGCCAGTCACACACAGTACAGCTGGCGCAGGTCAATGCGTTATTGATTGTAGTTCCATATTCAAGAATTAATAGCATGCAACACTAACGATGATAGAATGATAGGAATGTATTGATCAACATGCTTGGAGATACATGTTCAATATCAGCAGAGTGAGGTAGTTGACAAAGGTGACACGACGGCCATGGGCTGAGTTCCCATTCTCAGTCTCAGAAGGAAAAGATGCTACAGTATGCCATACGCCAGAGTGCAGGTCAAAATACAGTGCTACAGTATGTACCATACACCAGAGTGCAGGTCAAAATACAGTGCTACAATATGTACCATACACCAGAGTGCAGGTCAAAATACAGTGCTACAGTATGCCATACACCAGAGTGCAGGTCAAAATACAGTGCTACAGTATGTACCATTTGCCAGAGTGCAGGTCAAAATACAGTGCTACAGTATGTACCATACACCAGAGTGCAGGTCAAAATACAGTGTTAAAGTATGCCATACGCCAGAGTGCAGGTCAAAATACAGTGTTAAAGTATGCCATACGCCAGAGTGCAGGTCAAAATACAGTGCTACAGTATGTACCATACACCAGAGTGCAGGTCAAAATACAGTGTTAAAGTAGCCATACCCAGAGTGCAGGTCAAAATACAGTGCTACAGAGTCCATACCCAGAGTCCAAAACAAAACAACAAACAAACACCAACAACACCAGCAGGTCAAAATACAGTGCTACAGTATGTACCATACACCAGAGTGCAGGTCAAAATACAGTGCTACAGTATGTACCATACACCAGAGTGCAGGTCAAAATACAGTGCTACAGTATGTACCATACACCAGAGTGCAGGTCAAAATACAGTGCTACAGTATGTACCATACACCAGAGTGCAGGTCAAAATACAGTGCTACAGTATGTACCATACACCAGAGTGCAGGTCAAAATACAGTGCTACAGTATGTACCATACACCAGAGTGCAGGTCAAAATACAGTGCTACAGTATGTACCATACACCAGAGTGCAGGTCAAAATACAGTGCTACAGTATGTACCATACACCAGAGTGCAGGTCAAAATACAGTGCTACAGTATGTACCATTTTCCAGAGTGCAGGTCAAAATGCAGTGCTACAGTATGTACCATACACCAGAGTGCAGGTCAAAATGCAGTGCTACAGTATGTACCATACACCAGAGTGATAGCCAGAGTTTGTATTTGTGACATAAATAGTTCAACTATAGTGACCTAGATTTTTCTCCGAACTAATGTCACAAAGTTTTATTTTTTAACAAAATTGAATACAAAGTTAATTTCTTTAGTGTCTTGTAACCACATTGTTTTAACTACGGTGTGGCTGATTATTGAACCCATTAACAAATGCAAGCAGATTAAAATAGTGTTCTTGAATTTGACCTTATGACCTAGTTTTAGATTTTATGAGAAAATGGCTGATTATCGAAAGCTAATTTTAATATATAATGTGTAATATGTGACCACCTTTGGATTGGTTCAATAATGTTTATTACTACAAGTGTTAATTATGTGTTTCCTATAATTTGACCTAGTGACCTAGTTATTTATGACTATAGTGAACAATCAAATTGATTCTTCATTGAGGTGAAACTTGTGCTCACATTTTTTTTTTTGGTTTTTTTGTTTAACCCTTTCAACACCACATACCTCTAAATAGGCTTACAAAAAGTGTAGATCCAGATGAGCCGGCTCATGACGAGCCGTCTCATCAGGATCTGCACTTTTTGCCAGTGATATGACTATTTTTAGACATAATTACCCATTTTGATAAATGAACTTGTCCAAATGTGATTTTCTGATTCATTTATTGGTTTATGAATATCATGGACCAGTCCATGTGAGTTACTTGGTGTTGAAAGGGTTAAACATATTTTATTTCCCAATATAATACATATTGAACAATGCATACATGACACATAATCAAAATACAGAAAAAGGAATAGAGTCTTACACTATGTGCAGCACGACTAACCATTGGTTATATAGAAGTACGCACACATTACATTAACAATTCTATGTTAGTTTAAACATATTTTATTTCCCAATATAATACATATTGAACAATGCATGCATACATCACACATAATCAAAATACAGAAAAAGGATTAGAATGAAAGACAAGAATCTTATATAATTCTTCTCATTTGAATTAGGTCATACACAAGAGTTGCTACAGCATTTACAAGGTTTTCCCTTAAATTGACCTATGGACCAAGCTTTTTATAATGACCGATTAGCAAAATGAATAGAGAATCAGATGTTGTAGTGCTTACAAAGTCTTTCGTTAATTTGACCTAACAACCATGTTTGATGTAAATGGCTGATTATGGAAATGAACCAAGCTTTCATCACAACACAACTTGTGACCAAGTCTGAACAAAATCCAGTCAAAATACAAGCTGATTTGATTCAGAGAGTTTACAACGACTTTCTTTAATTTGACCTTTTTTATTTAACAGAAAGCCAGTGAGCGCAGGTTCAATCACCAATCTGACCCTAATAAATTGATATAGATAGAACTGTAAACCAAGGTCTCATGTCGGTGCTTTACACAGTGCACGCAAAAGAACCAGAGGAGACTCTGGAATGAGTCTCTGTCTGTATCATTGCACTATCCTCCAAAAATCTAAAATGACTAATCTCTTCAGGAGGCGTCGCTCATATGGGCAACCGGTAGCGACGATAAATAAATGTAAAACACACATCTACTCAGGATCCTGAACATATTTGCAAGAATACAAAATATTAGTATAAACTTTCTTTATTTTACAACGATTGCGAACCAAGCTACAACTTATATTAATCACTCTCGTTGGCGCGGATGAAAGCGTATATGTGGTCATTCATGGTAAAACCCACTCCACACTGTAGCAGCAATACAAGCTTCCACATTACCACTGCATCCATAAATACATAATATATCAAAATGATACAATCACGTCACTTTAATGGCTAACATTGCGGAGAGTACTTATTTCCCCATATATCAATACACTGTAGCCCGGCTCTTATGCAAGATGAATATAAACTTATAAATTATGACTAAATGATTTGTGCGAAACACATTACAATTTCATTCATATAATTTTATTTACGCATCAAATTGTGAAATTGCTCCCATATTTTATTATATACCATATCTAGCCACATTTCCTATTACAGAATATTTGCCTCGGGGTTATAATAGACTGAAATACTGGCTTTGCTTCCCATTAGCCCTGCATGCATGCTAGAGGTGAAAATTAAACAGACGGATCTGTAGCCCAGTGGTAACACGCTGGATTGGTAATCCATGGTTCGCAGGTTCGATCCCCCGTCCTACCCTAATAAAATTAGATTTCAGATAGGACGTTAAACCGAGTTCTCATGTTGGTGCTGTACACCGAGCACGTAAAAGAACCAGAGGAGACTCTGGAATGGGTCTCTGTCTGTATCATTGCACTATCCTCCAAAAATCTAAAAGGACTTCAGGAGGCGTCGCTCATATGGGCAACCGGTAGCGACAATAAATAAACGTAAAACACACAGAGAAAATTATACAGTCAAATATGTCATGGATTTTCAGTAGAATTGTGTTGTACACCTTGCCACACACAGTCAGCCCTGCCCTTGCCACACACAGTCAGCCCTACCCATGTCATGCACACAGTCAGCCCTGCCCTTACCACACACAGTCAGCCCTGCCCTTGCCACACACAGTCAGCCCTGCCCTTGCCACACACACAGTCAGCCCTGCCCTTGTCATACACACAGTCAGCCCTGCCTATGCACACACAGTCAGCCCTGCCCATGTCATACACACAGTCAGTCCTGCCTATGCCACACACAGAGTCAGCCCTGCCTATGCCACACACAGAGTTAGCCCTGCCCTTACCACACACAGTCAGCCCTGCCCTTGCCACACACAGTCAGCTCTGCCCTTGCCACACACACAGTCAGCCCTGCCCTTGCCACACACACAGTCAGCCCTGCCCTTGTCATACACACAGTCAGCCCTGCCTATGCCACACACAGAGTCAGCCCTGCCCATGTCATACACACAGTCAGTCCTGCCTATGCCACACACAGAGTCAGCCCTGCCTATGCCACACACAGAGTCAGCCCTGCCCTTGCCACACACAGAGTCAGCCCTGCCCTTGTCAAACACACAGTCAGCCCTGCCCTTGCCACACACACAGTCAGCCCTGCCCTTGTCAGACACACAGTCAGACCTGCCCTTGCCACACACAGAGTCAGCCCTGCCCTTGTCAGACACATAGTCAGCCTGCCCTTGCCACACACAGAGTCAGCCTTGCCCTTGTTAGACACAGAGTCAGCCCTGTTCTTGTCCACACACATAGTCAGCCTGCCCTTGCCACAGTCAGCCCTGCCCTTACCAGACAATCAGCCTGCCCTTGCCACACAGTCAGCCCTGCCATTGCCGCCACACAGTCAGCCCTGCCATTGCCACACACAGAGTAAGCCCTGCACTTTCAACACAGTCAGCCCTGCCCTTTCCACACACAGAGTATAATAATAATAATAATAATAATAAAGACTTTATTTAACGAGAGTACTCATTTAACAAAAGTTAATCTACCATGAGGCCCTCAAGTCAGAGTCAGCCCTGCCCTTGCCACACAGTCAGCACTTGGCATGGATTTGTTAAATATCCACAGTTTGCTGCACAGAATCAAATTTGTCAGCTCAAAAACATTGCTCAGAAATACATACCATTTCCATCCTAACAAAATCCAATTTCTAATTTCATGAACTATACAATATCCAATATTCCGGCTAAAATTCCTGATGACAGAGGACTATGAACACTATCCTATCCATGTATGAATGAGTCAGCATCAATATTATCATACTGAAGTTCAATAACAATCAATGAGTTGTGTTCCTCCACACAAGCAGGCGCTAGTGGCAGCAGAACTTGCAGACAACTGTACCAGAAATATGGAAGGATGGAAACATGCATTTATTGATAAACAGCCGGAATCCAGTCAGGCAGTTTATCTAATTGGGAATGAGTTTGATGGAAATATAAAGAAATTTGGAGGAGATTGTACAGAGACAGCTATGATCTAAATATGTCAGAAGTCATCTCCAGAACTCAGGATACACATCTTCTAGAGATGTGCACTTTCCAGGAAAATAATCATTAAATTTATAACCTCAGGATCTGGGTCATGATGAAATAAGACTAAGAATAGAGCCAAGGAGAGATAATTAGAGCATGTTTTCCCCACATGTGGTTGCTCACTGCTAGTCTCTCTTGATTTGGACTGGAATTTCTTTATTCCTTTGCACTCTAATATACTTATATATTATATACACATGTATATATGCCTACATTTCATCATATTCTAGAATTCTCGCTCTATTCTCCACTTGGACACATAATACCATGTAACATTGTTGTACATTGTAACGTGCAACTTGACCATTTTAACTCGCATCTCAATGGCAACTTGACCATTTTATTCACATCTCAATGGCAACTTGACCATTTTAACTCGCAGCTCAATGGCAACTTGACCATTTTAACTCGCAGCTCAATGGCAACTTGACCATTTTAACTCACAGCTCAATGGCAACTTGACCATTTTAACTCACATCTCAATGGCAACTTGACCATTTTAACTCACAGCTCAATGGCAACTTGACCATTTTAACTCTCAGCTCAATGGCAACTTGACCATTTTAACTCTCAGCTTAATGGCAACTTGACCATTTTAACTCACATCTCAATGGCAACTTGACCATTTTAACTCACATCTCAATGGCAACTTGACCATTTTAACTCACATCTCAATGGCAACTTGACCATTTTAACTCGCATCTCAATGGCAACTTGACCATTTTATTCACATCTCAATGGCAACTTGACCATTTTAACTCGCAGCTCAATGGCAACTTGACCATTTTAACTCGCAGCTCAATGGCAACTTGACCATTTTAACTCACAGCTCAATGGCAACTTGACCATTTTAACTCACATCTCAATGGCAACTTGACCATTTTAACTCACAGCTCAATGGCAACTTGACCATTTTAACTCTCAGCTCAATGGCAACTTGACCATTTTAACTCTCAGCTTAATGGCAACTTGACCATTTTAACTCACATCTCAATGGCAACTTGACCATTTTAACTCACATCTCAATGGCAACTTGACCATTTTAACTCACAGCTCAATGGCAACTTGACCATTTTAACTCACAACTCAATGGCAACTTGACCATTTTAACTCACAGCTCGACTGCAACAATTTTAACTCACAATTCAAACAATGACCACTCACAACTTGACAATTAGAACTAGCAACCTATAACCATCCTCAATAGTGTAACTGGCAACTCGGTGGATAGAAACCCTACATTTATAATATAGAATACAAATGCTTCCTCGCTGATGTTGCTGTAATGGCGATGTTGCTGTAATGGCCAATGTTGTTACAGTTATTTGATGAAACACAATGCGGCAGGCAGATGGTGACTTTAACTGCCTGTAGATTACTGGAACAGCTGTACTTACTGATTGGAGACATACATGTTATCACAAGTAGACAAGAGAATCAATTACAGATGCACACAACTCACAATTACAACATGTCTACCCCCCCACTCCCCCCCCCCCACGCCATGTAGTGCCAGGGGGATATAGGAATGGTCTCCAATACCGTAGCCAGAGGCAAATTTCAACCGGGGCAATCTAGGCATGTTCCCCCTTAAAATTGTTGGGTATAGAAGTGATTTTCTGATTTAACCCATTCAACCCAAGTAACTGCCATGGACTGGTGCGTGCTATTTTTAGACCAATAAATTAATAAGAAAATTACATTTGGACCGGTTCATTTATCAAAATGGGTAATTTTATCTAAATATAGTAATAATTATTACTGGCAAAAAAGTGCAGATCCTGATGAGACGGCTCGTTACGAGCCGGCTCATCTGGATCTACACTTTTCATAAGCCTATTTAGAGGCCTGTGGGGTTGAAAGGGTTAATGAGTATAATTATGTACTGACCATTCAGCTCTCTAGCAGTCAACATTTTATACAGCAAAGGGATATTTTTTGCATTTTATTTATTTAATTTTTCAATTATTTTTGTTTGCTTTGGAAATTTTAACCAAGGCAGCTGCCTCGATGTGCTTCAGTGTGGCTGCACGCCTGGTCTCTGTCCGTCCGTCCAAAACCAATGAGTGTGGAAATTGCTATTGACTTGTCTCAAATGTTAGAGTGCTTGTTTCAGCCATAGTCAAGGTCACATTAATAGAACTGAAGAGTTCCATCGCTGCTCAATAACTCATCAAGCACTAGATAAATCTTGAAACAACTTGGCATAGATATTAACCGTATCAAGATGTGCAGGATCGCAGATTTCAACCATGTTGCTTCAAGGTCATGGTCAAACTTATAACTAATAGTTGGTTCAAGGTCAAACTTATAACTAATAGTTGGTTCAAGGTCAAACTTATAACTAATAGCTCTTTGCCAGCTAACTCTATTCTGTTTGCAAAAGAAATTTTATATCGTTCCAGCATTATTAAGGTTAACAAGCATTGAGTAGATCTTTTTTTATCATGGTATGAAGTTGAGAGATAATAGTGAAAACTGCATTTAGAAATTACAGAATTATCTCCCTTTTACGTATATGACTAAGACTGCCCTCTTGTTCCAATCCAATGTAGTATCTAGGAGATATGGCTGCCTGTCAGAAATGAAAGGAATAAAATACCAATGCATATAAAATACATTAGTTTCCACATTACGGCTGGTCACATTCAACCCACTAATATGTCTATGAACTTAAAGAATAAAGCTACTGCCGTCTGGTCACATTCAACCCACTAATATGTCTATGTACTTAAAGAATAAAGCTTCTGCCATCTGGTCACATTCAAACATAGTTTTTATCCAGATTGATGTTGGAGAAAGAGTTACTATATTGTGAACCATTTCTGGTTCCCAATTCCAAAGGGTGATATTTATTATATTTATATAGAACAAAGAATGAAAAGCCATAGGGCCACAAGTGGGGCTAAAAGTGGGGCTTCTTGTATTTTGGTGAAAAAATGGCTAGTTTTAAAAATATCTGGAGCTTCACAAGAGGAGCCCCCCCCCCCACCTGCATGAAGTGGGATGTATCGAACTATCTCAGTGGCATAGTGGTTATGGTAAGGTGTCAGCATACAGAGCGGGAGGTTGATGGTTTAAACGTTCTCAGGGGTTCATTCTGATATGACCGGTTGGCGAGCTGCCAGCTAGTAAAATAATGGTAACTGACTTCTACGTGTACTTTGTTTGTAAAATACGAACCTCGGTAACCGACTCTTCTTCAACAATAGTAGGTAGCGACTCTTTCTCCGGTGTAAACTCCACGATAGTGTAGAACTTTGGTTTAAATCCATATTTATGTTGCAATTTTCCAATCAGTGTTAAAGCTTTGGTAACAACATTATCCTTACAGTACATGTTCATTTTGTCACATCCGAACACGGTTCTCGACTTCTCATTGTAAAACTTATAATCCAGCCACATTTAGAACCTCATATGTCACATTAAAACACGTAGAAATGTTCGTATTTCAAACATAACACTTATAATCCAGCCACATTTAGAACTTCATATGTCACATTAGAACACATAGAAATGTTCCTATTTCAAACATAACACTTATAATCCAGCCACATTTAGAACCTCATAGTACAAATTAGAACAGTACAAATTAGAACACGTTGAAATGTTCCTAATTTAAAGATAAAATTAATAACCCAGCCATGTTTATGAACCTCATAGTACAAATTAGAACACGTTGAAATGTTCCTATTTCAAACATAAAATTTCTAACCCAGCCACGTTTAGCACCTGGTGTTACATCTGAATATATTTGCTGATAAACAAATTATATTTATTGTTACATCAAAACTTGTCCCTTACAAACATTATACTTGTATTTATAATGTGGTGTGTCTAAACACATGTGTCTAATGAAGGAAATGAGACAATAAAGATAATACTAGTGTTCAACAATGCTGACTAGTGTATGAGGCAACCCAATATTACACAGCAGTCCAAATACGTTGTTCATATCATTTATAATCATTTAACCCTATGCCTGCTGAGTAAAATCAAATCACATTTGCAAACAACATAGATCTGTAACGCCGCGTCTGATCTGGATCTATATTGTTTGCTATCCAGCCATGTGTTTTAACTCCACTATCCAAATAGCAAACAGAACGTGCTATTGTGTTGCTATGACACAATTCTAATCAGGGTTCATTCTAGGTCAGAATTTTTGGGAGAAGTGAGAACGCGCGTGATCGCTTCCTTAAATGGTGTTCTTTAATATACTTCTGCAAAATAGGGTTAAAAAGAATGCACAGTACAACCATTAAATACAACATTTGAATAGAAGGAGTGCTTTATAATGGGCCAGTGTATCTTACTAGACAAAATTTTGTTTGGAAATCGTAAAACCAAAAAATAATATTTTTTTTTTAGGGAGAAGTGGAGCCCCCAGAGGGCGCAGTTAGGGTCCCTAGGGTGACAATTTCGCCCACATCACCCTCTAGAATGATCCCTGTTCTAATGAAATAATAATAATAATAAAATCTTTATTTAACAAGGAAACATATTTGACAAGGACAATCTTCAACTTCACGAAATATTTCCAGAGTTTTCAGCTACAATTTAAAAACAACTCATTACTGAATTGTCGTCTGCTACAATTATTTGAACTATTTATAGCCTTTATTTTACTCAGCATGCACTTGCAGCAAAAGAGCTAACAATACGTCCAGTACAGAACGAGTTCTCATTCCCAAAATTACAATAAATATTATAATCCAATCAATAAATGACCTTATTAATGACTCATCAATATGCAAATCTGATCATGAACAAACTATAATTCCTATTACACAAATACTGTAGATTAATCGCATTAATTTTGCGGTATTCTCGAGCATGTATGTGACGTCTGGACCACAATTTTGCATTGTTTATGCCCAGATAATGAATGACTCTAAGAATGAAGCTAAAATCAAAACAAATTGTTTTCCCCACAAGAAGTCGAAATAAAACGTCACAAGCATGAATATGCAGTCAGTCTCATTCAGTCAGTGGCGTCATTAACGATGTAATCCAATTGTAATGTTCTAACACCAATCAGTATGACAGCATCGTTTTCTGTCACAAGTTTGTTTACGTACATTATCAAACTGAATTTCATTCCAGAACATTGAAAGCACACAGTATCATTTGTGGCAAGCGTCATTCATGATAAATATTGCTCGAATGGTCATTCACTGAAATATAATTTGTAATCACACTGAAATTTAGCCCCGCTGCATGGAGCCGTTACGATTGTGCCCTTAGGCAAGGCATTTAAATTCCACGTTGCCTCTTCTCTCTCCCTCGTGGCGATGGATTCCATCAGGAATGAGGTCTCGAGAGTGATTACTATAAGTTGAAAGAACTTGTTTCGCAATCGAGCTAAAATAAATTTGTATAAAAAAAACCAATAAAAAAACCACTGAAACAAACAAATATCCTGTATCTACATGTATATCATCTTTTCCTTTACAATTATATCAAATTATATTTTTTTCAACGTGTTCAGATATTTGTTTTAAGTACCTTTAGATCCTAATATACGCATGTAAAATACTTCAATGCATATTATATGTTTCCATGTTACCAACCACAGAATATTATCATATATTTATTTAAATCCACAAGATTTCTGTCTTATGCAGTGTTCTGCACATAATGAATATGTACATATTGTTATTTATTAATTAACTCCTCTCTATTTTACGACTTCCATGAACTTGTATTCTCCCATGGTCCAGCTGTCAAACACATGTATGACTCAACTACTGCAACACCTTTTTCTTAATCTATTTATGTATTTTTCACACAACCTTTCATCTACATTATACGTTTTCTACCGTAATCTGTTTATTTTACATTAAATCAATCCATTTCGAAATTGTGCAAAATACGTATATATATTTATATATAGGTAAGAAGTAGCCACAATTTCCAATGTCAAGTTCAAGTCATTCAAGCATCCATTTACATATTATAGGACATATCTAAAACTGTTTATATATATCACAAGTTGTCATCGACATCAACATATAACCCGCTATAAAAGATATCCCACATTTAATAAACATATAATTACCCCAGATGATCAAAAGCACTTTGTTCAGTCCAGCATTGCTTATCCTCAATTAGTGCGACATATCGAAAAATAAAATTCAAATTCCCACCCATCTGCTTCAGTTTATACGAATTATTTGCAATAAAAAATTCATTTTACATAAAATTTCGATGTATATTTATTTCACAAACATCAACCTGCTACACAAGATTAATACTATTTTAATAGTATATTAAAACCTGCTACACAAGATCGATACTATTTTACTAGTATATTAAAACCTGCTACACGAGATTGATACTATTTTACTAGTATATTAAAACCTGCTATTAAGATCGATACTATTTTACAAGTATATTAAAACCTGCTATTAAGATCGATACTATTTTACAAGTATATTAAAACCTGCTACACGAGATCGATACTATTTTACTAGTATATTAAAACCTGCTACACGAGATCGATACTATTTTACTAGTATATTAAAACCCGCTACACGAGATAGATACTATTTTACTAGTATATTAAAACCTGCTACACAAGATCGATACTATTTTACTAGTATATTAAAACCACCATCAGAATCCTATCAATTTCTGTCCAAAATATCCTTTTGTGCCGAAAATTTGCTTAATTCCCATAACAAAATTCTTTTCTGCACACATTTTACTCCATTTATGCACCCCCCCCCCCGAGAGCTGGAAATCGTATTAATACACTGTTAATAATCAAGTTTGCCAATAAAAACTCGCCAACTCATTATTGACTCAAATATCCAATATTCGAACATCTTATAACCCATTTCCAACTCTAACCAAATCTTCCAAAATGCAATCAAAAATAAGCCATTTAGTATTTTCTATATTTCAAACCAATGAGTTAATTTATTACACTAAAGAACTCGGCTATCTTCTCATTACACGATTCAATCCTTCTCACATAGGTATGAATTGTCTTAAACTTTTCTACAATTTCAGAGAGATTTTTATCACAGCCTGCGGCTTGACGAATATGAAACTCCATCTACATTACCTGGGTAACGATACAAATATTACAAACACAATTTTAAAGACCGCTTTTTAAATACCACTAAAACATCTACGATAATAATCAGCATACGTCCATTTTGATAAATTTGTTGAATGTAAGTAAACTCCAGCACATAATGTCCATTTCACATTAGTTTTATATCATTTTGAGGTTTTATTTTAAAATATTAATGAAACTGCTATTGTCCAAAAATGTCACTACAATAACAAAACTCCTTCAAAGTCAACAGAATCTAAAATGATGACTACACTCGATAATGCTTTGATAAATACAATAACAGAGCCCCTTCAAAGTCAACAGAATCTAAAATGATGACTACACTCGATAATGCTTTGATAAATACAATAACAGAGCTCCTTCAAAGTCAACAGAATCTAAAATGATGACTACACTCGATAATGCTTTGATACTAAGAAACTCTTATCGTTTCATCTTTACAAAACGTTACCGAAATGTTTATTATTTTAAGTGTACGTTAAAAGTTCCGTATTCGTATCCGGACATTTTCGGCTGAAATTGACAAGCATTTTCAGTCATCCATTTAAATGTTACACCATGTTAAGTCTGGGTAAATATCTTATGAAATATGGGACATATCAAGTATCATATCACCTTTATACGACTGTTTACCAAATCATCTGTAAGAAGTTAATATAAGTTATCTAATTCCTATTCAAACAAATCTCTGGTTTCAATTAAGCACAATATAATCCACTTATCAATGTGTATCATGTACCTGCACGAGAGATATATTTTTATTTCGCTGTATATAATTATGTTTGCACAAGAGCTTCATGAAAACACTTCATACAAACAACAACACTATTGACTCCGCAATTAACAGTCTTTCAGATGGGACTTTAAACTGAGGTCTTGTGTCGGTGCTGTACACTGTGCACGTAAAAGAACCAGAGGAGACTCTGGAATGGGTCTCTCTCTGTATCATTGCACTATCCTCCAAAAATCTAAAATGACTAATCTCTTAAGGAGGCGTCACTCATATGAGCAACCGGTAGCGACGATAAATAAACGTAAAACGCACATCGACTCGGGATCCTGATCATGTTTGCAAGAATACAAAATATTAGTATAAACTCTCTTTATTTTAAAACAATTGCGAAACAAGCTACAACTTATATTAATGACTCTCGTTGGCGCGGATGAAAGCGTATATGTGGTCATTCATGTGGGAGGAAACCAGAGTACTCGGAGAAAACCCACATGTCCGATCTGGCGATCACCGTACCATCTCACATACTTCCTGATCAAGGATCAAATCTGGGTTGCATTGGTGAGAAGCGAGCGCGCTAATCACTGCGCTAATCGGACCAAATATTGATCAGCTTGTGTAAGTAATACAATACTGATGAAAATAAATATATGATTGTGTACACAAATACCATGTTAATTTCCTGCTTTTAGTATACTATTTACAGTTGCATGTAACACAAAAATATTAATTAAAGAGAAAAATTGACTAAAAAATATCCACAAGATATAATTTTTTATTCCTCCATATCTGAAGAGTTATTTACAATAATCAAGAAAAAACAAATGCTACCGACAACTAAAATTCAGAAAATAATATGAACAGTGAAATGTATGACAATTACAGCAGGCACCGGTGTTAACTTAATTAGACCTACTAATTATCCATTAACGGTATCATTATATCCTTTATTCGAGCCCTATCCTTCAACTTAACTGAATCAGCAGCCATCTTTCTTCAATAATCACATTATGTAATTTGATTAACTCAGAATGATAAATATTGTTTTTATCACTATCTTAATGATATGATATCATTCACGATCATTAATACTACCCTCAGATCATTCACAATCATTAATAGTACCCGCGGATCATTCACGATCATTAATACTACCCTCAGATCATTCACAATCATTAATAGTACCCGCGGATCATTCACAATCATTAATACTACCCGCAGATCATTCACAATCATTAATACTACCCTCAGATCATTCACAATCATTAATACTACCCTCAGATCATTCACAATCATTAATACTACCCTCAGATCATTCACAATCATTAATACTACCTGCGGATCATTCACAATCATTAATAATACTACCCGCGGATCATTCACAATCATTAATACTACCCACGGATCATTCACAATCATTAATACTACCCTCAGATCATTCACAATCATTAATACTACCCTCAGATCATTCACAATCATTAATACTACCCTCAGATCATTCACAATCATTAATACTACCCTCAGATCATTCACAATCATTAATACTACCTGCGGATCATTCACAATCATTAATACTACCCTCAGATCATTCACAATCATTAATACTACCCTCAGATCATTCACAATCATTAATACTACCCGCGCCTCAGATCATTCACAATCATTAATACTACCCCGGTCATTCACAATCATTAATACTACCCGCGGATCATTCACAATCATTAATACTACCCGCGGATCATTCACAATCATTAATACTACCCGCGGATCATTCACAATCATTAATACTACCCTCAGATCATTCACAATCATTAATACTACCAGCGGATCATTCACAATCATTAATACTACCAGCGGATCATTCACAATCATTAATACTATCCGCAGATCATTCACAATCATTAATACTACCCGCGGATCATTCACAATCATTAATACTACCCTCAGATCATTCACAATCATTAATACTACCCGCGGATCATTCACAATCATTAATACTACCCACGGATCATTCACAATCATTAATACTACCCGCGGATCATTCACAATCATTAATACTACCCACGGATCATTCACAATCATTAATACTACCCTCAGATCATTCACAATCATTAATACTACCCGCGGATCATTCACAATCATTAATACTACCCGCGGATCATTCACAATCATTAATACTACCCTCAGATCATTCACAATCATTAATACTACCCTCAGATCATTCACAATCATTAATAGTACCCTCAGATCATTCACAATCATTAATACTACCCTCAGATCATTCACAATCATTAATACTACCCTCAGATCATTCACAATCATTAATACTACCCTCAGATCATTCACAATCATTAATACTACCCTCAGATCATTCACAATCATTAATACTACCTGCGGATCATTCACAATCATTAATACTACCCTCAGATCATTCACAATCATTAATACTACCCTCAGATCATTCACAATCATTAATACTACCCTCAGATCATTCACAATCATTAATACTACCCGCGGATCATTCACAATCATTAATACTACCCGCGGATCATTCACAATCATTAATACTACCCTCAGATCATTCACAATCATTAATACTACCCTCAGATCATTCACAATCATTAATACTACCTGCGGATCATTCACAATCATTAATACTACCAGCGGATCATTCACGATCATTAATAGTACCCGCGGATCATTCACAATCATTAATAGTACCCTCAGATCATTCACAATCATTAATACTACCTGCGGATCATTCACAATCATTAATACTACCCACGGATCATTCACAATCATTAATACTACCTGCGGATCATTCACAATCATTAATACTACCAGCGGATCATTCACGATCATTAATACTACCCTCAGATCATTCACAATCATTAATACTACCCTCAGATCATTCACAATCATTAATACTACCTGCAGATCATTCACGATCATTAATACTACCAGCGGATCATTCACAATCATTAATACTACCCACGGATCATTCACAATCATTAATACTACCAGCGGATCATTCACAATCATTAATACTACCCTCAGATCATTCACAATCATTAATACTACCTGCGGATCATTCACAATCATTAATACTACCCTCAGATCATTCACAATCATTAATACTACCAGCGGATCATTCACGATCATTAATACTACCCTCAGATCATTCACAATCATTAATACTACCAGCGGATCATTCACAATCATTAATACTACCCTCAGATCATTCACAATCATTAATAGTACCCGCAGATCATTCACAATCATTAATAGTACCCGCAGATCATTCACAATCATTAATAGTACCCGCAGATCATTCACAATCATTAATAGTACCCGCAGATCATTCACAATCATTAATACTACCCGCAGATCATTCACAATCATTAATACTACCCTCAGATCATTCACAATCATTAATAGTACCCGCAGATCATTCACAATCATTAATACTACCCGCGGATCATTCACAATCATTAATACTACCCTCAGATCATTCACAATCATTAATAGTACCCACGGATCATTCACTAACACTACTGCGGGTCATTCACAATCATTAATACTACCCTCAGATCATTCACAATCATTAATAGTACCCACGGATCATTCACTAACACTACTGTGGATCATTCACAATCATTAATACGGCGATATTATTAGATCTTGTGAGCTCCTATGCTTCATCAATATCCTTAACATAATAATTACACCATATCACATTCATAACAATTATTATTATTTTGAAACAAACCGTTCACGAATGTCTCTGTATATCCATTTTGCCCTTCCTTATTTATACTATATCTTTACTAATTAAGTCACAAGGTGAAGTGTTACATTAACATCCCATACATTATTCTCAGTCACCGATAGCAACAATTATTCAACAGTACAAAACTGGTTAACACCCATTACAGTTGGTCAACAGTTGATTCATTTCAAGAATACAATTAAAACTCTAGACTAAGTTTAACCCATTCAACCCCAAGTAACTGACATGGACTGGTGCATGATATTTTTAGACCAATAAATTAATAAGAAAATTACCTTTGGACCGGTTCATTTATCAAAATGGGTAATTTTATCTAAAAATAGTAATAATTATTACTGGCAAAAAGTGCAGATCCTGATGAGACGGCTCGGATCTACACTTTTCATAAGCCTATTTAGAGGCCTGTGGTGTTGAAAGGGTTAATTTCAATCATTGAATTCACTTATTTATTTAAAATTTAAAGTAACTTAAATTCAACAATTAGTTTTTAAGATTCAACTGTTTCTTTGCAAGGAAATCCTGTGCACACATAGTACTATAGCAAGGAATGAAGCCGGATCTTTACTTGAAGTTCATAATTGTACGAAATAATCCATAAGGAACTTGGTCAAGATTATTCCATTTTAGTTTATAAAAACAAGTACATTAATGTTAATTCTTACAATTGTTAAACGAACATGTTTTTCGAATATAAACGGCATTAAAATACTGTGTGGCGACTGTGTAGCTGCTCCAATAAGTGGTTCAGTAGATCCTCTAGTCGGATCAATAGCCAGTGCCTCGTTAATCTCCGATGGTCAGTCAAGCTGTCTGTCTCCCTCCACATATTTTATTGTGACTGCTTGTCAAAGTACCAGATTTCACACTTCCCACAATTCCCTGTTTCAACTACTAACCAGTTTTTAACAATCCGCTCCCAATTATTGGTCAAACGCCGATACAATTTTAATTTGTATACCGGTAGTTGCTTTTAAATACAGACGAATATGGCCCTGAGATTATAAAACTTTACTTCAATCTCAAACTCAGTCTCAGGCATCTGATTGGTTCAGCTGAGTGTAAATATCAAAATCAACGAATCAAATTACTTGAGCTTGAGTTTGAGATCTGAGAAAAGTTTTATAACCTCTGATACAGTAGTAAAGTGGTAACACGCTGGACTGGTAATCCAGGGATTGTAGGTTCGATCCCCCGTCTGACCCTAATAAAATTAACAGTCTTTCAGATGGGACTTTAAACCGAGGTCGTGTCGGTGCTTTACACCGTGCACGTAAAAGAACCAGAGGAGACTCAGGAATGGGTCCCTGTCTGTATCATTGCACTATCCTCCAAAAATCTAAAATGACTAATCTCTTCAAGAGGCGTCGCTCATATGGGCAACCGGTAGCGACTATAAATAAACATAAAACACACACACGCTTTTGAAATTCTGACTAAATGTAATACTTCCGATAGCTTTTCAAGCAACAACTTAATTAATAATTTGTCAAGATATATTTACTTAATCCGTACTACAGAAAACATTTAATTTATGTTCCATAGTACGTATGCTCTTTTGATAATAATTATGCAAATTGTTTATGTTGTACTCATTATGTATTTGGCTATGAACATTGTATTATGTTTTAGGCTTTAACCCTTTCAACCCCAAGTAACTGACATGGACTGGTCCATGATATTTTTAGACCAATAAATTAATAACAAAATTACATTTGGATCAGTTCATTTATCAAAATGGGTAATTTTATCTAAAAATAGTAATAATTATTACTGGCAAAAAAGTGCAGATCCTGATGAGACGGCTCGTCACGAGCCGGCTCATCTGGATCTACACTTTTCATAAGCCTATTTAGAGGCCTGTGGGGTTGAAAGGGTTAATAAACGATTGTATTGTATTGTATATAGCTAAAACTGCTTCTCAATTTACCACATTCATACTAGAGTGACAGTGAAAAATGCTTCTACTGTTGAAACGGCCTAAATTTTGGACATAAGTTAGAAGTGATTCAGTGACTGCTATAAATCAGTGTATAATTATAGTGAATCTTATATATATAACGCAGACGGATCTGTAGTCCAGTGGTCACACGCTGGACTGGTAATTCAGGGATAGCAGGTTCGATCCCCCCGTCTGACCCTGATAAAATTAACAGTCTTTCAGATGGGACTTTAACCCTTTCAACCCCACAGGCCTCTAAATAGGCTTATGAAAAGTGTAGATCCAGATGAGCCGGCTCGTAACGAGCCGTCTCATCAGGATCTGCACTTTTTTGCCAGTAATAATTATTATTATTTTTAGATAAAATTACCCATTTTGATAAATGAACTGGTCCAAATGTAATTTTCTTATTAATTTATTGGTCTAAAAATAGCATGCACCAGTCCATGTCAGTTACTTGGGGTTGAAAGAGTTAAACCGAGGTCTCGTGACTAATCTCTTCAGGAGGTGTCGCTCATATGGGCAACCGGTAGCGATGATAAATAAATGTAAACACACACTTGAAACTTATACTAAACGTGGTGCGGCTTTATGTCTCAATGTAAGTTATTTAAATAATGTAACTGATTAAACATCACAAATATTGCAAATTATTTCAGTGTGAGATAACATCTCGCTGGAGCAGTTAACTATTGTGCCCTTAGGCAAGTTGCCTCTTCTCTCTCCCTTGTGGCGATGGATTTCATCAGGAATGAGGTCTCGAGAGTGATCAATATAAGTTGTAAGAACTTGTTTCGCAATTGAGCTAAAATAAATTTGTATAAATTAACCATCATTTTCATTGAATATAATTTATACAAATTTAGCTTAGCTCACAAAACAAATTCTTACAATATTATTTTAATCAATTTCATAATCCATCGCCATGAGGTACAAGGTGAGTACCATATCCATTTAACCACGGAGGTTCCACGGGAGTGAACGAGTATCTGAGCAGAAAACAATTGCATATGATGGCACGTCACATACGATGGCACGTCACATACGATGGCACATCACATACAATGGCACATCACATACGATGGCACATCACGTATGATGGCACGTCACCTACGATGGCACGTCACATACGATGGCACATCACATACAATGGCACATCACATACGATGGCACATCAAATACGATGGCACATCACATACGATGGCACGTCACATATGATGGCACGTCACATACGATGGCATGTCACATACGGTGGCACATCACATATGATGGCACGTCACATACGATGGCAGATCACATACGATGGCATGTCAAATACGATGGCACATCACATACGATGGCACGTCACATACGATGGCACGTCACATACGATGGCACATCACATACGATGACACATCACATACGATGGCACATCACATACAATGGCACATCACATACGATGACACATCACATACGATGGCACGTCACATACGGTGGCACATCACATACGATGGCACGTCACATACAATGGCACATCACATACGATGGCATGTCACATACGATGGCACGTCACCTACGATGGCACATCACATACGATGACACATCACATACGATGGCACGTCACATATGGTGGCACATCACATATGATGGCACGTCACATACGATGGCACGTCACATACGATGACACATCACATACGATGACACATCACATACGATGGCACGTCACATATGATGGCACATCACATATGATGGCATGTCACATACGATGGCACGTCACATACGATGGCACATCACGTATGATGGCACGTCACATACTATGTCACGTCACATACGATGGCACGTCACATACGATGGCACATCACATACGATGGCACATCACATACGATGTCACGTCACATATGGTGGCACATCACATACGATGGCATGTCACATACGATGGCACGTCACATACGATGGCACATCACATACGGTGGCACATCACATATGGTGGCACGTCACATACGATGCCACATCACATACAATGGCATGTCACATACGGTGGCATGTCAAATACGATGGCACATCACATACGATGCCACATCACGTACGATGGCACGTCACATACGGTGGCATGTCAAATACGATGGCACATCACATACGATGGCACGTCAAATACGATGGCACATCACATACGATGGCACATCACATACGATGGCATGTCACATACGGTGGCACATCACATACGATGGCACGTCACATACAATGGCACATCACATACGATGGCACATCACATACGATGGCACGTCACATACGGTGGCACATCACATATGATGGCACGTCACAATGTGCCAGTGAATTGTAGTCATTTAGAATCATTTCTGGCCGTGACACTCATTAACCCATTTCATTCTGGATACCGTTCAAACAGTATTTGCAAAGAACATAGAGCCAGATCAGCCGCCATGGAACGTGCAGTCTGATCAGGCTCTATGCTGTTTGCTATTTAGATGATCTTGCTAAAACACTTGGCTATGTAGCAAACAACATAGATCCTGATCAGCATGCAGCATCACACTGCGGCTGATCTGGATCTATGTTGTTTGCAAAAGCCTTTAAATGTATCCAGAATGAAATGGGTTACGGGTTAATAGAAATCTTTTCCTATTGTGAGCGTATGTGTAACAACAGTGCTATCGCTGTACAGCATAACAAACTTGTATAACAGTTTCAAACCAATTATTTTTCATTTCTTCTTATCAATGCCACTTTAGCAAAATCCTTCAAAGATCCTGGAGAAAGATCAGTCTCTTTAGAAATATTCCATGTAAATCCACAATTATAACAATATACGATATTGTTCTGAATTTAGTCGCAGTAATTTAATTAAATATATTTTCCCGAGGACACCTAGATCCAGAGACTCCGAATGTTAAGAAAGATCCTGGAAAAAGATCAGTCTTAGAAATATTCCATGAAAATCCACAATTATAACAATATACGACATTGTTCTGAATTTTGTCGCACTAATAAAATATACTTTTCCGAGGACACCTAGGTCACACTCCACATCCAGATCTACAGACACTCCAAATGTAAAACTAACATCAGGTTAAACTGTCTATTCGACTGCATGAGAACAGTGTGGAAAATTTGACTTCACATAAATATTTTATTCCGGAAAGTTAATTCCATGGCTAGGTAGCAGCTGATAAAGTTCTTATTTTTTTCTGTAATGTACAATTCTAAACAGTAAATAGAGTTACTTAGCAATATGAATTCCAGTAAAATCACCAAATTGATCATCAATCATTTGTCATTAAACACTTAGTGTTTATTAGAAAGAAGACACAAGCAAGTTATTGAGCCAGTACGTGCATTATTGATGTGAAACCAGTCGTTTTTTATATTTCAATATCCATATAGGTGCCAGACACCCCAGGTCTCAACTGCAACAAAGGTGCTGACTCCGGCAACGTGTTTGTGAACATCCTGGGATCTTTATCTTCCAACCATATAGCCCCGAGGACCACAAAACACCTACCAGTTGATTTACAGATAAACACACTTTCTTAACTACAACGAGATATTATTCAGTAACCTCTAGGTTCCTTGTAGCAAATAAGATCGTATCGGCGTTATGTGAAAAACATTATAATGAAAATAAAGACATTTTGAGTATTTTATTGTCAGCTCCACACTAAGCTGTTATATCACAATGAATATTATTATGATAGCCTAAACCATGTTTATCCTATTAAACGAAATGTTTCATCTAATAAAGTTTTAGCAAAGGTACTGATTCCTTGCCACTCCATGCAGTATGTGCAGTTTTCAGTTGGGGGGGGGGGTAGCCTGGGTTCAAGTCCGTCGACTTTTAACTTTTTAACTTCTGGCAAAATGACATGATCAGAAACTCAATACGGCCCAATCGATGGTCTCGGTGTTAAAATATATTTATTTGACTGACCAGGCAAAATATATCAACACCTGTTCCCAGGCTATTAGGGGGGGGGGGGCATTGAATATTTCACAGGGGTGTAGTATGTTCTAGGAAATTAGAGCATCTTTGGTAGGGGGAGTGTGTGGCAGGAAGTATTTTCGGGGAGAGAGCAGCGCAACAGGCTCCCCCCATTTTCTAGGCTAGTGTAGAGGCAACTGTTTAATCATATTTTATTGCAAATCAATAGTAAATATGTAATACACATAAAGATACAATACATTTGTACATAGCATGAAAATACAATACATTTGTACATAGCATGAAAATACAATACATTTGTACATAGCATGAAAATACAATACATTTGTACATAGCATGAAAATACAATACATTTGTACATAGCATGAAAATACAATACATTTGTACATAGCATGAAAATACAATACATTTGTACGCATGAAGCATGAAAATACAATACATTTGTAAAATACAATACATTTGTACATAGCATGAAAATACAATACATTTGTACATAGCATGAAAATACAATACATTTGTACATAGCATGAAAATACAATACATTTGTACATAGCATGAAAATACAATACATTTGTACAAGCATGAAAATACAATACATTTGTACATAGCATGAAAATACAATACATTTGTACATAGCATGAAAATACAATGGTTTTATAACAACATTAGACAAGGGCCTGAACAAGTAGAGTTAACAAGCAATATTCCCCGCGAGTGTGGATAGAGAATAAACTACACACTGAGAAAGCCATCAGAAATGATAGCATGAAAGTTGAGTAAATAGAATCTAATCACATGGAAACATGAAAGTTGGGTAATAGAATCTAATCACAACTGGAAACATGAAAGTTGGGTAATAGAATCTAATCACAACTGGAAACATGAAAGTTGGGTAATAGAATCTAATCACAACTGGAAACATGAAAGTTGGATAAATAGAATCTAATCACAACTGGAAGCATGAAAGTTGGATAAATAGAATCTAATCACAACTGGAAGCATGAAAGTTGGATAAATAGAATCTAATCACAACTGGAAACATGAAAGTTGGATAAATAGAATCTAATCACAACTGGAAACATGAAAGTTGGGTAAATAGTATCTAATCACAACTGGAAACATGAAAGTTGGATAAATAGTATCTAATCACAACTGGAAACATGAAAGTTGGATAAATAGAATCTAATCACAACTGGAAACATGAAAGTTGGATAAATAGTATCTAATCACAACTGGAAACATGAAAGTTGGATAAATAGAATCTAATCACAACTGGAAACATGAAAGTTGGATAAATAGAATCTAATCACAACTGGAAACATGAAAGTTGGATAAATAGTATCTAATCACAACTGGAAACATGAAAGTTGGATAAATAGAATCTAATCACAACTGGAAACATGAAAGTTGGATAAATAGAATCTAATCACAACTGGAAACATGAAAGTTGGATAAATAGAATCTAATCACAACTGGAAGCATGAAAGTTGGATAAATAGAATCTAATCACAACTGGAAGCATGAAAGTTGGATAAATAGAATCTAATCACAACTCGGAAACAAAACTTAATACAATTTCTAATCATGTAATATGTATGTCTGTAGATTTTGTGTGCATTTCATATAATTATAATACCTTGGTAGAACAAGACAAGATACCTTTATACAAAAGGATGAATTAGGTTTACAGTCAGTTAGTGTTTTTTGGTTTTTTTAATACAAATTTATTTTTGCGGAACAAGTTCTTACAACTTATATTAATCACTCTTGAGACCTCATTCCTGATGCAATCCATCACCACGAGGGATAGAGAAGTGGAAATGTGGAATTTAAATGCCTTGCCTAAGGGCACATTCGTAATGGCTCCAGCGTTATTCGAACTCCAGGCCTTTCGCAGCTAGTGGTTACTTGTGATTAAGCAGCCGACCTGTATTAAGCAACCAGTTACCAGATTCCCAGTAGTTGTTCTATTATACATTTGCCCTCTATTAAGCACTAAGCAGCCACCTGTGCTAAGCAGCCACTTTCTGTGATTCACTTGGTCAGCTGCTTAAGACAGGTATTTGTCATGTCATTATAGTATCAATGATGATGCATATGAACTGCATGCGATAGCCGAATATCAGGACAAAGTTTCAAAGTAACGACTCAAACCTGTGTCTCTTTGCATGGACCTGAAGCAATTATCATAGAGTGCCAGTGACAATGAAGTTTGCAAGGAAATGTATGGTACTCTATGTACAACAGCTCTTATTATGTGCCCCAAGGGACTCTCACAGACAAGTTTTCTGAACAATTTGGCAAGAAACAACCATCACTTAATACACTGAACTATCTAATAGACCACACACATCACAATGCTAACAGCAGCAGTCACTGTAGAGATACTGCCGATTACAATGACCCTGATGGTGAGGATGAAACAACTTCACTTAATACACTGAACTATCTAACAGACCACACACATCACAATGCTAACAGCAGCAGTAACTGTAGAGATACTGCCGATTACAATGACACTGCTGGTGAGGATGAAACAACTTCACTTAATACACTGAACTATCTAACAGACCACACACATCACAATGCTAACAGCAGCAGTCACTGTAGAGATACTGCCGATTACAATGACCCTGATGGTGAGGATGAAACAACTTCACTTAATACACTGAACTATCTAATAGACCACACACATCACAATGCTAACAGCAGCAGTCACTGTAGAGATACTGCCGATTACAATGACCCTGATGGTGAGGATGAAACAACTTCACTTAATACACTGAACTATCTAATAGACCACACACATCACAATGCTAACAGCAGCAGTCACTGTAGAGATACTGCCGATTACAATGACCCTGATGGTGAGGGTGATGAGAATGCTAATTATGGAAATGAGTTGATGAACCTAGTGGAGGTGATAGTGGATGAATCAGACATTTTCCTTCTAGTTCTACTGGAAGAGGGTTACATGCTGAAATCTGGTTCTCTCTGCATGGATATAAATTCTGGTAACTGGCTTCAGAGTATAAAAGCATTTTAACACTTCTTCTACAAGGATCCCTTTATTTTCACTAATTTGGTAGAGGATCACCCCAGAATTCCTTCCTGTGAAATTTCTAAAGATATTTGAATCACTTGTGAACAGACAGATGGTAGTGGGGATAGACACCTGCCCTCTACTAATAGCGCAGGTTAACTAACACAGCTTCACTCAGAGATCTTGAACCTATAGCCTCTCTACCAAGGAGCATATATCTTGACCACACCCATGATGATGGCTAGTTGATGATGATGGGTACACAACAATGATGGAGATGATGAGGATAGGATGAGATGATGATATGATGATGAGAGGATGAGATGATGATATGATGATGAGAGGATGATGAGGAGGAGGATGATGAGATGAGGATGAGATGATGAGGATGATGATGATGAGGAGAGGATGAGATGATGAGGAGGAGGAGGATGAGATGAGGAGGATAGGATGAGGATGGTGAGGAGGATGGTAATGATGATGGTGAAGAGGATGATGATGATGAGATGATGATGAGAGGATGATGATGATGAGAGGATGAGATGATGATGATGAGGAGAGGATGATGATGATGAGGATTGTGAGGAGGAGGATGGTGATGAGGATGAGATGATGATGAGGATGGTGAGGAGGATGGTGATGATGAGGAGGATGAGGATGGTGATGAGGATATGATGAGGAGGAGGATGGTGATGATGATGAGAGGATGAGATGATGATTATGAGGAGGAGGATGAGATGATGATGGTGAGGATGATGATGAGATGATGATGAGATGATGATGGTGAGGAGGAGGATGGTGATGATGATGATGATGATGATGAGGATGATGATGATGATGAGGATGATGATGATGATGAGGATGGTGATGATGATGAGATGATGATGAGATGATGAGGATGATGAGGATGATGAGGATGATGATGAGGATATGATGAGGAGGAGGATGGTGATGATGATGAGAGGATGAGATGATGATTATGAGGAGGAGGATGAGATGATGATGAGATGATGATGGTGAGGAGAGGATGAGATGATGATGAGATGATGATGGTGAGGAGGAGGAGGAGGAGGAGGAGGAGGAGGAGGATGAGGATGAGGATGAGGATGAGGATGTATGTATGTATGTATGTATGTATGTATGTATGTATGTATGTATGTATGTATGTAGTATGTATGTATGTATGTATGTTCCATTGATGTCAAACCCCTTGCGGGGGGGACCTAGACATGTTTTCCTGGGCATGCTAAGCCGACCATAGCGGTTAACCAGTACTAAGCAATGTGTGTGAGGTGCCTTGCTCAATGACACTACATACATGGGATGCTCTACCATTGGACCATGGATGCCATGATGAGGATGATGAGGAGGATGATGATGGTGAGGATGATGATGATGAGGCAGATGATGATGGAGATGATGATGAAATGATGATGATGATGGCAAATATAAAACTGGCAATATACAGACAACTAACCTCGTCCTTGCATGATACAATGGTTCTGGTTCCTTTAACAATTATTCAATTCCCAACAGTGCGCCAGCGGCCAGCCACTAAGAGAAAATGCACCAATCCAGCTGACATACTTGGGGAGTTGAACATATGCTGCAGTGGTGAGCATTGTACTACAACTACTAAACCGATGGGCAGCTTGGGGTGATCAAAGCTCAAACCTCATTATTTCTAAACCAGAGCCATTCTAGAATTTCTATAATGTTAAATGGCGGCTTGCACACTTATTATAAGTGGTGATTACCACAAGAGATCTAATGGTGTAACTGTAACTTATACAGGTGTGTAAGCAGCCAAAACAATTCTTCATTCTTAGGCAATACCTAACCATTAAAGAGGATTTAACTGTTGACTGCAGACACTATAAAATACGGTGGACAAAAAGAATAGCATTTAACTCCACTTGACACATGTAACCAAAACAGGACAAACTCAAAGTGGAACACATCATTTATGTCTAGCATACCAACAACTGTATCTGTTTCGAGAACTTCAATTGATGAGGTTTTGTTTTATTCATTCTCCAGTATATTAGTCATATTATTTCTTTGAAGGAAATTGCAAGAACAGAAGTGGAAGTCGTGATAGCGCAGTGGAAGGTGCGAAAGGTGTGGAGATTGAGCCCCGCTGGAGCCGTTACGATTGTGTACTTTGGCAAGGCATTTAATTCCATGTTGCCTCTTCTTTCTTCCCAGAAACCATGTTCACAATAATAATATCTCCTACCATTACTTACGTTTCCGTGAGCACTTGCGAGACACAACATGAACTTTAAAGAACGGGGAAAAGTATATTAATATATTAATATATTCCGTTTGATTCGGATACATTTACTTTCAGGTATTACCAATACTAACAAAACCACATGTTGTGACTGAAATTGATAAATGCTTCAAAAACACCTGTTTTTGTTTTACCCACAACTATGTACAAGAATGTGCCATATCTCTCCAATGTTCCATGTCTCTATATAATCTCATAACACGCAGTTTTCAAAACATAACTATCACAGTTCTAACTATAACCCTAATGATTACCCTTTACCATTTCCCTCATAGAAGCACCTCTTGACACCTTTACCAATACAGACATACATTGACAATGTAGTAGCCAAACCAATGTTCATAATTAACCCTTTCAACACCACAGACCTCTAAATTGGCTTACAAAAAAGTGTAGATCCAGATGAGCCGGCTCGTGATGAGCCGTCTCATCAGGATCTGCACTTTTTTCAAGTAATATAACTATTTTTAGAATTTTTTTTACCCATTTTGATAAATGAACTGATCCAAATGTAATTTTGTTATTAATTTATTGGTCTAAAAATATCATGGACCAGTCCATGTCAGTTACTTGGTGTTGAATGGGTTAAGGCCAGAATCTCATGTAGTCCCAGTAATATCTATGGAGGTGGGATAGATATGGCGACTACTTATCCAATGCATGATAGTTAAATGGCTGTCGTTTGTATGGAGCCATAATAGTATATTAACCTAAATCTCTATGTAGTCCCAGTAATATATATGGAGGTAGGATAGATATGGCGACTACTTATCCACTGCATGATAGTTAAATGGCTGTCGTTTGTATGGAGCCATAATAGTATATTAACCTAAATCTCTATGAAGTCCCAGTAATATCTATGGAGTTGGGATAGATATGGCGACTACTTATCCACTGCATGATAGCTATATATGGCTATCGTATGGAGCCATAATAGTATATTAACATAAATCTCCATGAAGGAAAGGGTTAAAAGTCTGAATAAATTGGAAGAAATGTGCATTATATTACTTAGACACAGATCAGCTGTGACGCTACAGTCTACCTGATCAGGATCTATGTTGTTAGTTATTCAGCCAAGTGTTTTAGCTCCACTATCCGAATAGCAAACAGTATTTCTGTGCTGTCTGATCTATTTGCAAAATTAAGTTTAGTTGTGATATACAGATTAAAGGTTATAATTTAAACCCATACTAAAATATCTAATAAAATAACAATCCATTATAACTTTAAAAATCAAAGCATGTCTTTGAATATCATTAAAACTGATGAACAAACTAATCTGTCAGTTTAATTACATTATCGGTCATACAAACTGTCCATATTTCTTTATGAGGTTCATTAAAACAGTAGGCCCCAGTAATGCCACATAAACCGGCTTCTCATACAATCTTACCACCTATGTAGACAGTATAATTGCCACACTGTGTAACACTCCACCTCAGTTCCATTTTGAAACAGTAAATTCCTTTAAACTACCTAGATTAGAATGAAATTCAGATCTGATTAAATAATTCATCTGTTTGAGAGGGGTGTGTATAATGGTGGTTTAATTAAATAATTCATCTGTTTGAGAGGGGTGTGTATAATGGTGGTTTAATTAAATAATTCATCTGTTTGAGAGGGGTGTGTATAATGGTGGTTTAATTAAATAATTCATCTGTTTGAGAGGGGTGTGTATAATGGTGGTTTAATTAAATAATTCATCTGTTTGAGAGGGGTGTGTATAATGGTGGTTTAATTAAATAATTCATCTGTTTGAGAGGGGTGTGTATAATGGTGGTTTAATTAAATAATTCATCTGTTTGAGAGGGGTGTGTATAATGGTGGTTTAATTAAATAATTCATCTGTTTGAGAGGGGTGTGTATAATGGTGGTTTAATTAAATAATTCATCTGTTTGAGAGGGGTGTGTATAATGGTGGTTTAATTAAATAATTCATCTGTTTGAGAGGGGTGTGTATAATGGTGGTTTAATTAAATAATTCATCTGTTTGAGAGGGGTGTGTATAATGGTGGTTTAATTAAATAATTCATCTGTTTGAGAGGGGTGTGTATAATGGTGGTTTAATTAAATAATTCATCTGTTTGAGAGGGGTGTGTATAATGGTGGTTTAATTAAATAATTCATCTGTTTGAGAGGGGTGTGTATAATGGTGGTTTAATTAAATAATTCATCTGTTTGAGAGGGGTGTGTATAATGGTGGTTTAATTAAATAATTCATCTGTTTGAGAGGGGTGTGTATAATGGTGGTTTAATTAAATAATTCATCTGTTTGAGAGGGGTGTGTATAATGGTGGTTTAATTAAATAATTCATCTGTTTGAGAGGGGTGTGTATAATGGTGGTTTAATTAAATAATTCATCTGTTTGAGAGGGGTGTGTATAATGGTGGTTTAATTAAATAATTCATCTGTTTGAGAGGGGTGTGTATAATGGTGGTTTAATTAAATAATTCATCTGTTTGAGAGGGGTGTGTATAATGGTGGTTTAATTAAATAATTCATCTGTTTGAGAGGGGTGTGTATAATGGTGGTTTAATTAAATAATTCATCTGTTTGAGAGGGGTGTGTATAATGGTGGTTTAATTGTGGTTTTGTAGTGGTTTATAAGGCACTTGGTGATAATACCGCATTCTACAAATTCATCAATCTACAGAAATTTAAACTTTAAACATATATTCTATCCGTCTGCAGAAATTGAAACTTTAAACATATATTATATCCGTCTGCAGAAATTGAAACTTTAAACATATATTCTATCCGTCTGCAGAAATTGAAACTTTAAACATATATTCTATATGTCTGCAGAAATTGAAACTTTAAACATATATTCTATCTGTCTGCAGAAATTTAATCTTTAAACATATATTCTATCCATCTGCAGAAATTTAATCTTTAAACATATATTCTATATGTCTGCAGAAATTGAAACTTTAAACATATATTCTATCTGTCTGCAGAAATTGAAACTTTAAACATATATTCTATCTGTTTGCAGAAATTTAATCTTTAAACATATATGTCTGCAGAAATTGAAACTTTAAACAAATATTCTATCTGTCTGCAGAAATTTAATCTTTAAACATATATTCTATCCATCTGCAGAAATTTAATCTTTAAACATATATTCTATCCATATGCAGAAATTTAATCTTTAAACATATATTCTATCCGTCTGCAGAAATTTAATCTTTAAACATATATTCTATCCGTCTGCAGAAATTTAATCTTTAAACATATATTCTATCCGTCTGCAGAAATTGAAACTTTAAACATATATTCTATCCGTCTGCAGAAATTAAAACTTTAAACATATATTCTATCCGTCTGCAGAAATTTAAACTTTAAACATATATTCTATCCGTCTGCAGAAATTGAAACTTTAAACATATATTCTATCTGTCTGCAGAAATTGAAACTTTAAACATATATTCTATCCGTCTGCAGAAATTGAAACTTTAAACATATATTCTATCCGTCTGCAGAAATTAAAACTTTAAACATATATTCTATCCGTCTGCAGAAATTGAAACTTTAAACATATATTCTATCCGTCTGCAGAAATTGAAACTTTAAACATATATTCTATCCATCTGCAGAAATTGAAACTTTAAACATATATTCTATACGTCTGCAGAAATTGAAACTTTAAACATATATTCTATATGTCTGCAGAAATTGAAACTTTAAACATATATTCTATCTGTCTGCAGAAATTGAAACTTTAAACATATATTCTATCCGTCTGCAGAAATTGAAACTTTAAACATATATTCTATCCGTCTGCAGAAATTGAAACTTTAAACATATATTCTATCCGTCTGCAGAAATTGAAACTTTAAACATATATTCTATAGTCTGCAGAAATTGAAACTTTAAACATATATTCTATATGTCTGCAGAAATTGAAACTTTAAACATATATTCTATCTGTCTGCAGAAATTGAAACTTTAAACATATATTCTATATGTCTGCAGAAATTGAAACTTTAAACATATATTCTATATGTCTGCAGAAATTGAAACTTTAAACATATATTCTATCTGTCTGCAGAAATTGAAACTTTAAACATATATTCTATCTGTCTGCAGAAATTGAAACTTTAAACATATATTCTATATGTCTGCAGAAATTGAAACTTTAAACATATATTCTATATGTCTGCAGAAATTGAAACTTTAAACATATATTCTATATGTCTGCAGAAATTGAAACTTTAAACATATATTCTATCTGTCTGCAGAAATTGAAACTTTAAACATATATTCTATATGTCTGCAGAAATTGAAACTTTAAACATATATTCTATCTGTCTGCAGAAATTGAAACTTTAAACATATATTCTATCCGTCTGCAGAAATTGAAACTTTAAACATATATTCTATCCGTCTGCAGAAATTGAAACTTTAAACATATATTCTATCCGTCTGCAGAAATTGAAACTTTAAACATATATTCTATCCGTCTGCAGAAATTGAACTTTAAACATATATTCTATGTCTGCAGAAATTGAAACTTTAAACATATATTCTATCTGTCTGCAGAAATTGAAACTTTAAATATTCTATCTGTCTGCAGAAATTGAAACTTTAAACATATATTCTATCGTCTGAGAAATTGAAACTTTCATATATTCTATATGTCTGCAGAAATTGAAACTTTAAACATATATTCTATCTGTCTGCAGAAATTGAAACTTTAAACATATATTCATATGTCTGCAGAATTGAAACTTTAAACATATATTCTATCCGTCTGCAGAAATTGAAACTTTAAACATATATTCTATCTGTCTGCAGAAATTGAAACTTTAAACATATATTCTATATGTCTGCAGAAATTGAAACTTTAAACATATATTCTATCTGTCTGCAGAAATTGAAACTTTAAACATATATTCTATATGTCTGCAGAAATTGAAACTTTAAACATATATTCTAAGTCTTCATTAAAGTCATATTCCAGTTCAACATGATGATTGTCACAACAAAAGTTGTTTCCCTACATATTGTATTCCTTATAAAACCAGTACTAGTTAATGAAATCCATCTGTTTAAACCTTTTTAATTTAGGCTACATGAACAATGTTGAAAAATATTAGGGATGGCAACGAATAGCGATTTTGGTATTCGAATATTCGGTCGGGAAGGTATTCGAATATTCGATAGAATTCTATCAAAAACTCAAAATTACTCAAACTCTTATAAAAATTGCGTAAACGTCATCTTCCTGCAAGGCCATGCAAATATGACGACTCATTCAGTTATTGTTATCGGCCACTGTACATTCATGGCCGTTTTCACCATTGTCACTTGAACTGCTTTGAAGTGTGTTTGTTTTTTAAATGATTATTCAGATTGATGTTGTACCCGAATATGTTAATTCCAATTTGCATAGATTACACCTAGCAGTTTTCTTATTCTCAGAGCGATTGAAGTCTTTCCAAATGTGTGACTGAGTGGGCGGCATTTTTGAGGACAATATTATTTTATTATTTTAAGTTTATTTAACGTCGCTACCCAGTTACCCATTTGAGCGACAGACTGTTTACCTAACAGCGCCTTTTCTGGGCAGGCTCCAGAGGTTAACCAGTACTTGGTGCACCAACCTGCGTAAGAAACTGTCAACTTGTTCATATAAATGAGACACAGCCGAACCGTAACCATCATAAAAATCGTACTTTAAATAGTACCTTTTGGTAATATTGAGCAGTTAATTAAAATTTTAAGATACGTGGGGTGGATGTTGTTGCAAAATGTCTAATATTTCATTCTCTGTCTAAACAGTTTTGACATCATCGTTAAACACTACCTACCTTAACACCTACTGTAATTATCCAATTACATGGCAGAGTGTCAATTAACACCTGGATGCGACCACAACATGGTTTATTCACATATCCTGGGGCGATTTATTTTGTATTGAAAGGTTTTATGATGGTTCAAAAGAAAACAAAGTATCTGATTGTATTTATGACAGTTTATTTCATTTTTGCAAATATAATTTTTTTCCCGAATATTCGTACTGGAATAGTGTTCGGATATTCGGACGTCGAGCGAATATTCATTGACATCTCTAAAAGATATATAATCTTATTTTAGCTTAGTTTATACAAATTTATTTTAGCTCGATTGCGAAACAAGTTATTTCAACTTATATAAATCACTTTCGAGACCTCATTCCTGATGGAATCCATCGCCACGAGGGAGAGAGAAGAGACAACGTGGAATTTAAATGCCTTGCCTAAGGGCACAATTGTAATGGCTTCAGTGGGGCTCGAACTCCGGACCTTTCGCACCTGAAGCGAACGCGCATGCACTGCGCTATCACGACTTCCACAATCTTATTTTGACTAGGACAGTATGTTTGTTCGCTAGGTTCTCGTCGTGGCTCTGGTACAAATCACAATAGCAATGAAATGAATGTGTGTAATCACTTTTAGCACGTTGAATTAAAATAAGTGGAAGTCATGATTGTGCAGTGGTAGCTCGTTCACCTCGGGTAAGAAAGATCCGTTGTGGCTCTGGTACAAATCACAATAGCAATGAAATGAATGTGTGTAATCACTTTTAGCACGTTGAATTAAAATAAGTGGAAGTCATGATTGTGCAGTGGTAGCGCATTCACCTCGGGTAAGAAAGATCCGTTGTTCGAACCAATATGTAGCCATTACGATTGTGCCCTAAGGCAAGGCACTTAAATTCCACATTACCCTTTCTCTCTCCCTCATGGCGATGTATATTCCATCCGGAATGAGGTCTCGAGAGGGAATAAACAAATGTTGCAAGAACGTGTTTCGCAATCGAGCTAAAATAAATTTGCATAAACTAATTAAAATTTAGGTCATAAACTGCCTGGTCATAAAACATTGGACGGAATGTGAAAACAACATAGATCCAGATCATTCTGTGCCGTCTGATCCGGCTCTATGCTGTTTGCAAAAGTGCCGTTACTTGTGATTGGCAGGTTACGGGTCAATATACTCTAAATTGTCCGGAAAATGTGTCAATGCAGCATATGAGGTGTGAATTAGTCCACAGTATATTCTCAAGTCTCCGTAAAATTGTTCAATATACCAGTAGTAATTATATTTCTCAAATTACATTTAATATATTCAAATGTCTCTTTTAAATACATCTACTAAGTATCCATTACTATAACGCATATATTCTAAATTCTCCTAAATCCCACAGTGCAAAGTATTAACGACCATTACATAGGAATATTTTTAATTTTCTCCATAAAACGTCTTTATTGTATGTACCAATTGTTTGAGAACATCAATTAATCTAAAACAATTATTTCAAAGTTTCAATGTCATTATACCATGTAATATACCATATCATTGTGTACACTAATTAAGGTTATTCAATATAGTGTACACTAATTAAGATTATTCAATGTAGTGTACACTAATTAAGATTATTCAATGTAGTGTACACTAATTAAGATTATTCAATATAGTGTACACTAATTAAGATTATTCAATATAGTGTACACTAATTAAGATTATGCAATGTAGTGTACACTAATTAAGATTATTCAATGTAGTGTACACTAATTAAGATTATTCAATGTAGTGTACACTAATTAAGATTATTCAATGTAGTGTACACTAATTAAGATTATGCAATGTAGTGTACACTAATTAAGATTATTCAATGTAGTGTACACTAATTAAGATTATTCAATGTAGTGCACACTAATTAAGATTATTCAATGTAGTGCACACTAATTAAGATTATTCAATATAGTGCACACTAATTAAGATTATTCAATATAGTGCACACTAATTAAGATTATGCAATGTAGTGCACACTAATTAAGATTATTCAATATAGTGCACACTAATTAAGATTATTCAATGTAGTGCACACTAATTAAGATTATTCAATATAGTGCACACTAATTAAGATTATTCAATGTAGTGCACACTAATTAAGATTATTCAATATAGTGCACACTAATTAAGATTATTCAATGTAGTGCACACTAATTAAGATTATTCAATGTAGTGCACACTAATTAAGATTATTCAATGTAGTGCACACTAATTAAGATTATTCAATGTAGTGCACACTAATTAAGATTATTCAATATAGTGCACACTAATTAAGATTATTCAATATAGTGCACACTAATTAAGATTATTCAATGTAGTGCACACTAATTAAGATTATTCAATATAGTGCACACTAATTAAGATTATCAATATAGTGCACACTAATTAGATTATTCAATGTAGTGCACACTAATTAAGATTATTCAATATAGTGCACACTAATTAAGATTATTCAATGTAGTGCACACTAATTAAGATTATTCAATATAGTGCACACTAATTAAGATTATTCAATGTAGTGCACACTAATTAAGATTATTCAATATAGTGCACACTAATTAAGATTATTCAATATAGTGCACACTAATTAAGATTATTCAATGTAGTGCACACTAATTAAGATTATTCAATGTAGTGCACACTAATTAAGATTATTCAATGTAGTGCACACTAATTAAGATTATTCAATGTAGTGCACACTAATTAAGATTATTCAATGTAGTGCACACTAATTACGATTATGCAATGTAGTGCACACTAATTACGATTATGCAATGTAGTGCACACTAATTAAGAGTATGCAATGTAGTGTACACTAATTAAGATTATTCAATGTAGTGCACACTAATTAAGATTATTCAATGTAGTGTACACTAATTAAGGTTATTCAATATAGTGCACACTAATTAAGGTTATTCAATATAGTGCACACTAATTAAGATTATTCAATATAGTGTACACTAATTAAGATTATTCAATATAGTGCACACTAATTAAGATTATGCAATGTAGTGCACACTAATTAAGATTATGCAATATAGTGTACACTAATTAAGATTATTCAATATAGTGCACACTAATTAAGATTATGCAATATAGTGTACACTAATTAAGATTATTCAATATAGTGCACACTAATTAAGATTATGCAATATAGTGTACACTAATTAAGATTATGCAATGTAGTGTACACTAATTAAGATTATGCAATATAGTGTACACTAATTAAGATTATGCAATGTAGTGTACACTAGTAAAATGCATTATAATTCCTCCTAATGTGGTGCATCATTTATAACCATTATAAAGTATATATTCCTAAAATCTCTGATCACTACTGCCACAAAACAAATGCCTTCAAAATATCCAGCCTGGTATCAAATGATTTCCTTATAAAGCAGAGGCTGCATTAAGTAATCAAGGTAGACATAGATCAGGGTTGTCCTGTCCTAACACCCATACATTACCCAATATTGTCCATTAACATATTATAATTTCCACCAGATTGGTTTCTAAATACCAGCACAGAACCTAGTAAACTTTCACTGATGGGCGGACACAACAGCAATGTCTCCTCATCTAATCCAGTAATCTCTCTTTATCCACGCTCCACTCGTATTCCACAAGAATATGAAGTTCTACAAAATATTTCTATGATAACATGTTTTTTATAAAGTGCCCCTATCAACCAAACCCCACAGTACCTACATTTAGTAATAGCTTTCTATTCCCCTCCCGTCCCATCCCCTCCCCTCCCCATAAACAAGTTGCTCTACATAAAAACAGAATCACAAAACAAAAATGAAAAAGATAACATTTGTATGCTGTGCCCAAGTTCATATTTTCTATGAAACTGACAAAGAAAACACAAATATATAACTATCTATAGTCTGTATGATTTCATACTATTATTTATGGTTAATAAATTATATTTAAACATGGTTAACCTTTGGGAAAAGAATATAATTATATAATGATGGAAGATGGGTGCATGGAAGATTGCATGGGATATTAGTGCATGGAAGATTAGTGCATGGAAGATTACTGCATGGAATATTACATGGGATATTGCATGGGAGATTGCATGGAAGATTGCATGGGAAATTGCATGGGACATTGCATGGAAGATTAGTGCATGGAAGATTGGATGGGAGTTTGCATGGGAGATTAGTACATGGAAGATTGCATTGGAGATTGCATGGAAGATTAGTGCATGGAAGATTGCATGGAAGATTACTGCATGTAATATTACATGGGAGATTGCATGGAAGATTAGTGCATGGAAGTGGAAGATTAGTGCATGGAATATTAGTGCATGGAAGTGGAAGATTAGTGCATGGACAATTAGTGCATGGAAGATTAGTGCATGGAAGTGGAAGATTAGTGCATGGACAATTAGTGCATGGAAGATTAGTGCATGGAAGTGGAAGATTAGTACATGAACGATTAGTGCATAGAAGATTAGATCATGGAAGATTAGTACATGGAAGATTAGTGCATGGAAGTGGAAGATTAGATCATGGAAGAATAGTACGATATTTTCACTCAAGGATCTGGCAATATTAATACAGCATAACACTATTATAGAATGCCATTATTTACTGCTATAAAGAAGTATATTATATATTCCTAACACACCGTGTGCACTGCTTATCCCAGCATTCAGTAACTGCTTCATTTCAATTTTTCATTCATAACTGGAAGGATGAGTTACCCTTCAAGATAATGTGATCCTATTACAATTTTATCCTGGTTATCAAATCTCATAGAAATTCTTTATATTATTGAGAAATAAATGACATGTTGACATGAAGGGTGTACATGTACTGTATATATGTATGCTTAGGATGTGACGTAGATCTGTGGATCTTATATCTATAAGCATTGCATCATTAGGTTGGATGTGTAATATTTTATAGCGACAAAACATGTCCGAGAACCACAGGGGCCTGCCCTAATTATAATATATCTCCGAGATACGATCTTGCCTTGAGATTTACGAAGATTGGCCGTTTTATTCATTCCTACCAATCTTACTAGGACTCCGTGATTAGTTTATACAAATTTATATTAGCTCAATTGCGAAAACAAGTTCTTTCAACTTATATTAATCACTCTCGAGACCTCATTCCTGATGGAATCCATCACCACGAGTGAGAAAGAAGAGGTATGTGGAATTTAAATGCCTTGCCTAAGGGCACAATCGTAACGGCTCCAGCGAGGCTCAAACTCTGGGCACATGAAGCGAACGCGCTACCACTGAGCTATCACGACTCCGGGATTCAAACCCAACTGACTTTGACCATTGTAACTTTATTTCCCCGATTGACAAAAACGAAATTATATTCGTAATTGTATGCGAGGGTCCCATTTCCCCCCCCAGCAATTATAATAAAACGTACTAAATGTACACACATTCAGGTCACTGCTGTTGCTATGGAGAGAGCCGAATGTACACACATTCATGTGACTGCTGTTAGCATTTGCTATGGAGAGAGCCGAATGTAAAAAGACTAACCTGGTCAAAATAAGATTATATACTGAGTCAAAAAAGAAACGATACCTGGTGTTTATGTATCTATAATTTCAACATTTATTAAGAAAATTCTTTGAAAATTCATAAGATGATAGTCCAACATGTTTGAAAGAGGAGCACATAAAGCATAATGAGCCTCCGAAACTGTCTGCTGCGTGATGACGTAATTCGTCGGACAGGGGTCTAATGGAGTTTTCACACAGACGTCAATACCGAGTATGGGCACCATTTGCGTCTCTCACTGCAATGCACCGCCGTCGCATCGAACGGAAGAGTGTCTGAATCTCTTGCTGGTCAATATTTGTCCACTCCTGACGCAAAACATCCCTCAGTTGGTTTAACGTTACCGGCTGACGTCGTCTGACGCGGCGGTCTAACGTATCCCACAAATGTTCTATGGGTGACAAGTCTGGTGACAAAGCAGGCCACGGCAGGGTTTCAATATTGTTCTGCTCCAATAATGTGGTGGAAATCCGAGCAGTATGACACCTGGCGTTGTCCTGTTGGAACAGTGTGACGTTTCTGTTGGCGTTAAAGAACGGCACAACAACTGGCGCAAGGATCTCATCACAGTACCGCTGGGCGTTTAGGTTCCCGTCCACCACTAACAGTTCAGTGCGACTGCCGAAGGTGATACCGCCACACGCCATAACGCTTCCGCCCCCGAACAGATCGACCTGACGTACACATGCGTCGGCGTAACGTTCACCGCGTCTGCGATATACCCGCTCTCTGTCATCCGCTCGACGCAAACAGAACCGCGATTCATCGCTAAACATCACCGAATTCCACTGTAACCGAGTCCAGCGAGCACGTTCCGTCGTCCATTCCCGCCGTACGTCACGGTGACGTTGTGTCAGGATGGGTCCAACGTATGGCCGATAGGTACGAATGCCACGTTCACCGAGCCGGTTCCTGACTGTTTGTGCACTGATGCGATTGTTGGTCATCCCAGGAGTAACGGCAGCTGTGTGCGTAGCAGGTAGGAACCGGTCACGTAAATGTGACGTCCGAATGTGACGGTCCTGTTCACGCGTCGTCACACGTGGTCGACCAGATCTTGGACGGTCGTCCACCGATCCATGTGTTCGATAACGTCGAAGTAGACGTGTTATCGTGATCCGCGTAACCCCGAGTCGATTTGCGACGTCACGCTGACGTAAACCGCCGTCAATCATGCCAATGGCACGCATTCTCTGATTGCGGTTTAGCCTAGGCATTTTGTTAGAGGTAACAATGGGTATGTAAGGTGTTTTTCCTCGATGATAATGCAATACCAGTACAATAAACCGGTTTTCCGATTTGTACATGTGTAGGAAGTTGTCTTTGTTGAGGAGCACGTGCAAATCGGAAATTCGGCGTTCCAGGATTATCGGGTGTTTATTTACCTGTGTTTATGGTTGGCTGACGTTGCAATAAGATACCCGGTACTGATACGTATTAATATATTAAACCTTTCTATGGTTTTATCCGTTTTACGTCATTTTTAGTTTGGTATCGTTTCTTTTTTGACTCAGTATATAAAAAAAATTCAAGCATGTTAAAATGGTTACAAAGCATTAGTTTAAACTTTATTATTTTACAACGATTGCGAAGCAAATTTTAACAACATATATTAATCACTCATCATTGGCGCAGATGAAAGCGTAACTGTGGTCATTCGTGTGGGAGGAAACTGGAGTACCCTGAGAAAACCCACCTGTCGGATCTGGCGACCACCGTACCATCTCACATACTTCCCATACAAAGCATTGGATTTCTTAATTGAAAACCTAGGGTAAAAATAATAGTTTTGTAACAAATACAATCAATGTTGTGTGATAACAACCGTTGTAACGAATACAATCAATGTTGTGTGATAACAACTGTTGTAACGAATACAATCATTGTTGTGTGATAACAACCGTTGTAACAAATACAATCAATGTTGTGTGATAACAACTGTTGTAACGAATACAATCAATGTTGTGTGATAACAACTGTTGTAACGAATACAATCAATGTTGTGTGATAACAACCGTTGTAGAACTTGTGACCTTCGGTGTAGCATTAAGCTTAGTCCACATATATGGAACAGTTTCCTTTAAAGTTTAAACTTTATTTTACAACGATCACGAAGCAAGTTCAAACAACTTATACAAATCACTCTCGTTGACATGGATGAAAGTGTATATGTTGTCATTCGTGTGGGATGGAAACCGGAGTACCCGGAGAAAACCCACCTGTCCGATCTGGCGACCGCCGTACAATCTTATATACTTCCTGGTCCGATGATCGAACCAGGGTTGCATTGGTGAGAAGTGAGCACGCTAACCACTGCGCTAATTCTAACAGTTTCCTTTAACTCTTTGCATGCTAGCGGTGAAAATAACATTAAAATATTTACTGGAATTTCATTAGAATTGTGTCATTTTACGTGCACGGTGTACAGCACCGACATGAGACCTCGGGTTAAAGTCCCATCTCAAAGACTGTTAATTTTATTAGCGTCAAACCAGCGATCCCTGGATTACCAGTCCAGCGTGTTAACCACTGGACTACAGATCCGTCAAATTGGATGGATTCCAAGAATTTATATAGTAAGGATCCTGCTGACCAGGTAGTAAATGCACAAGAGAAAATTAAATATATATGAAAGGATTGTTAATCACATGCGGCCAACGGCCATTTGCAGGCTCAGAAGTATTACCCAATATCTGTGTGTGCAAGACACCAAACAACCGTACCAGTACTAAGCTAGTAACACACGAGGGAGACAACTCTTACAGGCATAAATATGGAGAGTGATATGGTTAAGAGTTGTCTTTCATAAGAAACAATGTTACTAAAGCTGTATGGCAACAGATGCATTATTATTTTTGATTAGCGGAGGATTTCTACATGTATATTATTTTTGATTAGCGGAGGATATCTACATGCATATTATTTTTGATTAGCGGAGGATTTCTACATGTATATTATTTTTGATTAGCGGAGGATTTCTACATGCATATTATATTTGATTAGCGGAAGATTTCTACATGCATATTATTTTTGATTAGCGGAGGATTTCTACATGCATATTATTTTTGATTAGCGGAGGATTTCTACATGCATATTATTTTTGATTAGCGGAGGATTTCTACATGCATATTATATTTGATTAGCGGAGGATTTCTACATGCATATTATTTTTGATTAGCGGAGGATTTCTACATGCATATTATTTTTGATTAGCGGAGGATTTCTACATGTATATTATTATGCTTATCTTTTTTAGTACTCATTTTACTTTACGTTAAAGTTTTTATATTATAGCGCAGTTGGCTGTCCGCTTAGCACAGTGGTTAGCGCGCTCGCTTCTCACCAATGCAACCTGGGTTGGATCCTCGGACCGGGAAGTATGTGAGATGGCACGGTGGTCGTCAGATCGGACAGGTGGGTTTTCTCTGGGTACTCCGGTTTCCTCCCACACGAATGACCACATATACACTTTCATCTGCGCCAGTGACATCATTCACACATTTGTCACAAAAACGTTATTTCAGCTGAAACACAGCTTCAACAACCATTTACAGGATTGTGATAACATAGGAGGTGGTATTATGATGAATTAATGTCACTCTGCAAGATAGAGATGTTCATGCAGAAATCAAATATAAGGGTAAGTGGAAGTCGTGATAGCGCAGTTGATGCGCGTTCGTTTCAGGTGCTAAAGGTCCGGAGTTCGAGCCCTGCTGGAGCAGTTATTATTATGCCCTTAGGCAAGGCATTTAAATTCCATGTTGCCTCTTCTCTCTCTCGTGGCGATGGATTCCATCAGGAATGAGGTCTCCAGAGTGATTAATATAAGTTATAAGAACTTTAGCAATCAAGCTAAAATAAATTTGTATAAACTATAAGGGGAGTGTGTGAGGGGGAGGCGGATTACGGTAAGGGGGAGCTGCCTTCTCCTACAGTTGATGTTTAAGAGTTTCTAAATAGCTTGTATATGATGGCACCGAGTGGTCTAAAGAACTCTTGTGTGTACTTTGCATTGCTAGGCGAAAAGTCATTGTTGGGTGCAATATGATCAAATATCATAATTTGCAAACATTTTATAAAAACACCCCCTCGAGGCCTCATATTTTCAGTGACAGTCTTCTGACTGTTGGTTCCAGAAGATTCTTCAAGATTATTAGAAAAAATCCTTTTTGCTGCCATGGAAACATGTTTTTGAAGGATTATGTTTATTTTAGCTACGTTGAGGACCATCCAAGGATCTAACATAAATGACCAAGTGGTATAGGCGGAGACATCATTCGACGATGGACATACATATAGTGGGTGTTCATGTGAGCTAAAAAGTTGAAGTGGAAGTCGTGATAGCGCAGTGGATGCGCGTTCGCTTCAGGTGCGAAAGGTCCGGAGTTCGAGCCCCGCTGGAGCCATTATGATTGTGCCCTTAGGCAAGGCATTTAAATTCCACGTTGCCTCTTCTCTCTCCATCGTGGCGATGGATTCCATCAGGAATGAGGTCTCGAGAGTGATTAATATAAGAACTTGTTTCGCAATCGAGCTAAAATAAATTTGTATAAACTAAAAAGTATTTACTTAGATTATGCAGACATGTTTACTTAGATTATGCAGACATGTTTACCTGCTAATTGGATGGTACACAAGATCTCATTAACCCATTCAACCCCAAGTAACTGACATGGACTGGTGCATGATATTTTAAGACCAATAAAATAATAAGAAAATTACATTTGGACCAGTTCATTATCAAAATGGGTAATTTTTTGTCTAAAAATAGTAATATTACTGGCAAAACGTGCAGATCCTGATGAGACGGCTCGTCATGAGCCGGCTCATCTGGATCTACACTTTTTTGTAAGCCTATTTAGAGGTCTGTGGTGTTGAAAGGGTTAATCCCCATATTTGTCATAGTGGGACGGAGTATCACACACACTAGTGATCCCTGGATTTACCATCCAACGTGTTAACAACCCATTTCATTCTGGATACCGTTCAAATATTATTTGCAAAGAACATAAGAGCCAGATCAGCTGCCATAGAACGTGCCGTCCGACCAGGTCTATGCTGTTTGCTATTCCGATAATCTAGCTAAGACACTTGGTTATGTAGCAAACAACATAGATCCTGATCAGCACGCTGCGGCACGCTGCGGCTGATCTGGATCTATGCTGTTTGCAAACGCCGTTAAATGTATCCAGAATGAAATGGGTTAACCGCATTATCACCGGCAAGATCTGACAAGGTAGTACATGTAAGTGAAAAGAAGGACAACTCTTACTAGAGTAACTTCGGTTGGTGAAACAATCCGATATCATCAACAGAGTAGTCTTTCTTAGTATAAATTTTAAAACTCGTGTGAACAACCTGATGTCAGTAAATATTTGTTCAATATTACAGGCGGTTAACGAAGTAACGGGGATTCAATTGTGACGGTCAAATAATCAAATAACTACCACCAGAAAATTAGTTTTGTACCCCGAAGCGGTTAACCTCAAATTGACAATACTGGTCTTTGGTTTTCATATAATGTATGTTCAATGTGTGTTCATCATGAAAAGGAAATGACACATTAAATGAAATATAATCCAAGACAAGAACATAACTCTGGGTTTACAAGTTAGTAAGGCTATAGAGTCAATTATGCAGCCAAACTATATTTATTTCAAAAATCAGTGGAAACAAATTATCACACACAGAAATGTCTTACTTTTGGTAGCAACATACCATTGTAGAAGGTCCTCACCATTATTGGGTTTAGTTTATACAAATTTATTTTAGCTCGATTGCGAAACAAGTTATTTCAACTTATATAAATCACTCTCGAGATCTCATTCCTGATGGAATCCATCGCCACGAGGGAGAGAGAAGAGGCAACGTGGAATTTAAATGCCTTGCCTAAGGGCACAATCGTAACGGCTCCAGTGGGGCTCGAACTCCGGACCTTTCGCACCTGAAGCGAACGCGCATCCACTGCGTTATCACGACTTCCACTATTGGATATGGTGTGACTTCAACACAAAAACAACCCATTCATTCATATAATTCATCGTCACACTTACCGGTATGTCACATTTTACTGACAAAATTGAGTACCATTCATATAAAAATAGCGAGCATATTTGTTATATTATGTTTAATTCTTCCCTGTAGATTATGGCCAGCATGCGACTCGTGACTGCTGGAAATCAAATGTTAAACAGTACCTATGAAATATGATCAAATGCCTCATCTCCAAAGTCAAGCATATCAATAGAATGCTATACAAGTTTATAGGAGTTAGAATTTCATATATTTTATATATTATCTATATATATCTATATTTTATAGAGATTTAGGTTAATATACTATTATATCTAAATACAAACGACAGCCATTTAGCTATCATGCAGTGGATAAGTAGTCGCCATATCTATCTCACATCCATAAATATTACTGGGTTTACATGACATTCTGGCCTTAAATATTGGTTTGACTACTACATTGCAGGGTTCATTCTAGGTCAGAATTTTTGGGAGAAGTGAGAAAGCGCGTGATCACGTCCTTAAATGGTGTTCTTTAATATACTTCTGCAAAATAGGGTTAAAATGCACAGTAATTAAATACAACATTTGAATAGAAGGAGTGCTTTATAATGGGCCAGTGTATCTTACTAGACAAAATTTTGTTTGAAAATCGTAAAAAACAAAAAAACTAATTTTTAAGGGAGAAGTGGGGCCTCCCAGAGGGCGAAGTCAGGGTCCCTAGGGCGACAATTTCGCCCACATCGCCCTCTAGAATGATCCCTGCATTGTCAATGTATGTCGTATTGGTAATGGCGTCAAGAGGTGCTTCTATTAGGGAAAGGGTTAAATTGGCAGTATAACCTAGAAGGTTGTTGTTATTATAACATGTAATATGTCCCCCCCCCCTATTTTTTACGCTGCAGCTATCTTTATTGTACAAGAATACTGGCCACTCAGTGCATTGTGTGCGAATCTTAAATATACTACCTGGATGTGGTGATAGCGCAGGTGAAAGCGCGTTCGCTTCAGGTTCAAAATGCACGGAACTTTATGTGGTAGAATTGAATATTTATCCCTATTAACCCTCTATGGCTTCTGCACCACGGCACTAGCACCTGTGTGGTCCAGAAACCTATGGTGATGAGAAAGGTTATTTGTTTACACAATTGCATTTGTCAAGCTTTGTGGTTTCTGTACAAAACTACTGTATAAGTTTGTACATTGTTTGTACATTGTTTGTACATTGTTTGTGCTTTGTTTGTGAATTTTATAGTTCCTCAGAGTCTGACGAGATGAGGACACCGACGAGATGAGGACACTGATGAGATGAGGACATTGACGAGATGAGAACACTGATCTGGTCCAGAACCCTTTTTTACATGTATATCCAGTACTTAATTACAACTGAAACAAGATATAGTAGATGGACATAACGGAAAAAGCAACAAATACATACTCTCCGCAAATTTCAATGAACATAACGAGAGATACATAAAATTTCAATGAACATAACGAGAGATACATCAAATTTCAATGAACATAACGAGAGATACAGCAAATTTTCAATGAACATAACGAGAGATACAGCAAATTTTCAATGAACATAACGAGAGATACATCAAATTTCAATGAACATAACGAGAGATACAGCAAATTTTCAATGAACATAATGAGAGATACAGCAAATTTTCAATGAACATAACGAGAGATACATCAAATTTCAATGAACATAACGAGAGATACATCAAATTTCAATGAAAATAACGAGAGATACATCAAATTTCAATGAACATAACGAGAGATACATCAAATTTGAATGAACACAACGAGAGATACAGCAAATTTGAATGAACACAACGAGAGATACAGCAAATTTGAATGAACACAACGAGAGATACAGCAAATTTGAATGAACACAACGAGAGATACAGCAAATTTGAATGAACACGAGAGATACAGCAAATTTCAATGAACACAACGAGAGATACATCAAATTTCAATGAACACAACGAGAGATACAGCAAATTTGAATGCACATAACAAGAGATACAGCATATTTCAATGCACACAACGAGAGATACAGCAATTTTGAATGCACACAACGAGAGATACAGTCTATTCCACTATCCGGATTCAATTATGTTAATATGCATAAACTAATGGGGACAAGACGGCCCACGCTGTTTGTTCATTATACTAGACAATACATTCATTTTACTTTCTTGGTGCAAAATGTCAACCAAACAATGTGATCATGCAAAATGATAACTAAAGATAGATGAATACCTCAGCCACTGCTTTGATACAGGAAAGATTATATGTCTGATGATGATCATGTAATAAATAGAGCATCAACAAGTGCTTATGTTGCATAATTTATAATTCTATCACCCTCGCGGCGATGGATTCCATCAGGAATGAGGTCTCGACAGTGATTAATATAGTTATAAAACTTGTTTTGCAATCGAGCTAAAATAAATTTGTATAAACTAATATACAGTCAAACTTGTCTATAAAGGCCACCCTTGGGAATATCAAAAAGTGGCCTTTGTTGGCAGGTGGCCTCTCAATAGAGGGTTAAAATGCATTGAAAATGGCTCGACGGGAGAGAAAAATGGTGGTCTTTAGAGACAGGTTTTTCATATGCGGCCTTTATTCGGAGGTGGCCTTTAACACAGGTTTGACTGTATAATGGAAGTGACTTATTAAGCATACCCAGATCAGAGCCGGATCTGGCCTGTTTGACATCTATATGCGACCTTGACTTCACAAATCTATGCAGGTGAATCATGTTTGTTTGACATCTATGTGCGACCTTGACTTCACAAATCTATGCAGGTGAATCATGTCTGTTTGACATCTATGTGCGACCTTGACTTCACAAATCTATGCATGTGAATCATGTTTGTTTGACATCTATGTGCGACCTTGACATCACAAATCTATGCAGGTGAATCATGTCTGTTTGACATCTAAGTGCGACCTTGACTTCACAAATCTATACAGGTGAAACATGTGCCGGGCACGTCATCTTGTTGACTTGAACAATTGATAGAAGTTTTATGACAATACGTCCAGTAGATAATATGGAACAGACACAAGTGAGACTTTGATAACCGATATAAGAGAATGCCCGTACAATATAAGAGAATGCCAGAACAATATAAGAGAATGCCAGAACAATATAAGAGAATGCCAGAACAATATAAGAGAATGCCAGTACAATATAAGAGAATGCCAATACAATATAAGAGAATGCCAGAACAATATAAGAGAATGCCAGTACAATATAAGAGAATGCCAGTACAATATAAGAGAATGCCAGTACAATATAAGAGAATGCCAGAACAATATAAGAGAATGCCAGAACAATATAAGAGAATGCCAGTACAATATAAGAGAATGCCAGAACAATATAAGAGAATGCCAGTACAATATAAGAGAATGCCAGAACAATATAAGAGAATGCCAGAACAATATAAGAGAATGCCAGAACAATATAAGAGAATGCCAGTACAATATAAGAGAATGCCAGAACAATATAAGAGAATGCCAGTACAATATAAGAGAATGCCAGTACAATATAAGAGAATGCCAGAACAATATAAGAGAATGCCAGTACAATATAAGAGAATGCCAGTACAATATAAGAGAATGCCAGTACAATATAAGAGAATGCCAGTACAATATAAGAGAATGCCAGTACAATATAAGAGAATGCCAGTACAATATAAGAGAATGCCAGTACAATATAAGAGAATGCCAGAACAATATAAGAGAATGCCAGAACAATATAAGAGAATGCCAGAACAATATAAGAGAATGCCAGTACAATATAAGAGAATGCCAGAACAATATAAGAGAATGCCAGTACAATATAAGAGAATGCCAGAACAATATAAGAGAATGCCAGAACAATATAAGAGAATGCCAGAACAATATAAGAGAATGCCAGAACAATATAAGAGAATGCCAGAACAATATAAGAGAATGCCAGTACAATATAAGAGAATGCCAGAACAATATAAGAGAATGCCAGTACAATATAAGAGAATGCCAGAACAATATAAGAGAATGCCAGTACAATATAAGAGAATGCCAGAACAATATAAGAGAATGCCAGTACAATATAAGAGAATGCCACAGAACAATATAAGAGAATGCCAGAACAATATAAGAGAATGCCAGTACAATATAAGAGAATGCCAGTACAATATAAGAGAATGCCAGAACAATATAAGAGAATGCCAGTACAATATAAGAGAATGCCAGTACAATATAAGAGAATGCCAGAACAATATAAGAGAATGCCAGAACAATATAAGAGAATGCCAGTACAATATAAGAGAATGCCAGAACAATATAAGAGAATGCCAGAACAATATAAGAGAATGCCAGTACAATATAAGAGAATGCCAGAACAATATAAGAGAATGCCAGAACAATATAAGAGAATGCCAGAACAATATAAGAGAATGCCAGTACAATATAAGAGAATGCCAGAACAATATAAGAGAATGCCAGTACAATATAAGAGAATGCCAGAACAATATAAGAGAATGCCAGAACAATATAAGAGAATGCCAGTACAATATAAGAGAATGCCAGTACAATATAAGAGAATGCCAGAACAATATAAGAGAATGCCAGAACAATATAAGAGAATGCCAGTACAATATAAGAGAATGCCAGTACAATATAAGAGAATGCCAGAACAATATAAGAGAATGCCAGTACAATATAAGAGAATGCCAGAACAATATAAGAGAATGCCAGAACAATATAAGAGAATGCCAG
>CM026404.1:4525959-4559603 GCA_014843695.1 Archivesica marissinica
ATATAAGAGAATGCCAGTACAATATAAGAGAATGCCAGTACAATATAAGAGAATGCCAGAACAATATAAGAGAATGCCAGTACAATATAAGAGAATGCCAGTACAATATAAGAGAATGCCAGTACAATATAAGAGAATGCCAGTACAATATAAGAGAATGCCAGTACAATATAAGAGAATGCCAGAACAATATAAGAGAATGCCAGAACAATATAAGAGAATGCCAGAACAATATAAGAGAATGCCAGAACAATATAAGAGAATGCCAGTACAATATAAGAGAATGCCAGTACAATATAAGAGAATGCCAGTACAATATAAGAGAATGCCAGAACAATATAAGAGAATGCCAGAACAATATAAGAGAATGCCAGAACAATATAAGAGAATGCCAGTACAATATAAGAGAATGCCAGTACAATATAAGAGAATGCCAGAACAATATAAGAGAATGCCAGAACAATATAAGAGAATGCCAGTACAATATAAGAGAATGCCAGAACAATATAAGAGAATGCCAGAACAATATAAGAGAATGCCAGAACAATATAAGAGAATGCCAGTACAATATAAGAGAATGCCAGAACAATATAAGAGAATGCCAGAACAATATAAGAGAATGCCAGTACAATATAAGAGAATGCCAGTACAATATAAGAGAATGCCAGTACAATATAAGAGAATGCCAGTACAATATAAGAGAATGTCAGAACAATATAAGAGAATGCCAGTACAATATAAGAGAATGCCAGTACAATATAAGAGAATGCCAGAACAATATAAGAGAATGCCAGTACAATATAAGAGAATGCCAGTACAATATAAGAGAATGCCAGAACAATATAAGAGAATGCCAGTACAATATAAGAGAATGCCAGTACAATATAAGAGAATGCCAGTACAATATAAGAGAATGCCAGAACAATATAAGAGAATGCCAGAACAATATAAGAGAATGCCAGAACAAACAATATAAGAGAATGCCAGTACAATATAAGAGAATGCCAGAACAATATAAGAGAATGCCAGTACAATATAAGAGAATGCCAGTACAATATAAGAGAATGCCAGAACAATATAAGAGAATGCCAGAACAATATAAGAGAATGCCAGTACAATATAAGAGAATGCCAGAACAATATAAGAGAATGTTGTTTGATATATAATTTCAGGTTTAAATATCGTTCCACAAACTAAACCAAGTCATATTTAATAGACGCAACTTTATTATGGTATCAAATTTTAATTTATGACCAAGTCAAGCGCTAAACCCCGCGTCTGAAATGAAATGTCTCTGCCGTCTTTATTTCAATTTCAAAACACATCATTTACAACCATATACACGAGTGCACAAATATACAGTAAAACCCAAACCCTATATCCATCCATTCCCCTTAACATAATGTAATCAAATATCGCAAAATCTTGACATAAAAAAAAACTAATGTTAGTCATACAATGATTAATGGGTGACATCAGATGTTTTGAGTTTTGGGTTTTATATTGAAATCAACTAGGCATATAATGTGTGCATGTAGTAATAATGCAGCATATCATATCTGTCATATCAACGACTATTAAAATGATACAATCCATACAATAAATATACTTTATAATTTTTATAAGAGCGGATTGAAAGTGATCTTTGATGACATTGGGAACACACTACAGGCATTATTAAAGTCGCTGTAATTGTAGCATTAAGTATAAATTATGATTTTAAGATTGCATGAACTATGACATGGGAGTTGGTCTATTATATATATATATATAACGGTCCTTACAGTTAAGTATTTTTTCAGTCCTCCCACAGACCGTAAGACATTTAATAGAAACTTTAGTGACTAATTAAATGCTCACAGATTGTCTGATAATAAATCTGTCTCCAAAATGTTTTTATTTAACTCTTTCAACACCAAGTAACTGACATGGACTGGTCCATGATATTCTTAGACCAATAAATGAATAAGAAAATTACATTCGGACCAGTTCATTTATCAAGATGGGTAATTTTGTCTAAAATTAGTAATACTACTTGCAAAATGTGCAGATCCTGATGAGACGGCTCGTCATGAGCCGGCTCATCTGGATCTACACTTTTTGTAAACCTATTGAGAGGTATGTGGTGTTGAAAGGGTTAAAGGGAATGTCATGCAGTAGAAACATGTTAGCACAGTGGTTAGCGTGCTCGCTTCTCACCAATGCAATCCGGGTTCAATCCTCAGACTGGGAAGTATGTGAGATGGTAAGATGGTCGCCAGATCGGTTTTCTCCGGGTACTCCGGTTTCCTCCCACATCTATGCTTTCATCCGTGCCAACGAGAGTGATTAATATAAGTTGTTAAAACTTGCTGCGCAATCGTTGTAAAATAAATAAAGTTTAAACTTTAAGTAGAAACTGATTTTGGTATTAATTCTTTCGTTGTTTCTCTATAATTATAGTTATGCTTTTGAATATTCAAAGCCCTAAACAGTTCAATCATGAACAAAATGCCAGTTTTTCATTACTTGTATCTTGTGTTAGTTTTTCATTACTTGCATGTTGTGTTAGTTTTTCATTACTTGCATGTTGTGTTAGTTTTTCATTACTTGCATGTTGTTTTAGGTTTTCATTACTTGCATGTTGTTTTAGTTTTTCATTACTTGCATGTTGTTTTAGGTTTTCATTACTTGCATGTTGTGTTAGGTTTTCATTACTTGTATCTTGTGTTAGTTTATCATTACTTGTATCTTGTGTCAGTTTATCATTACTTGTATCTTGTGTTAGTTTATCATTACCTGTATCTTGTGTTAGTTTATCATTATTTGTATCTTGTGTCAGTTTATCATTACCTGTATCTTGTGTTAGTTTATCATTACCTGTATCTTGTGTTAGTTTATCATTACCTGTATCTTGTGTTAGTTTATCATTACCTGTATCTTGTGTTAGTTTATCATTACCTGTATCTTGTGTTAGTTTATCATTACCTGTATCTTGTGTTAGTTTATCATTACCTGTATCTTGTGTTAGTTTATCATTACCTGTATCTTGTGTTAGTTTATCATTACTTGTATCTTGTGTTAGTTTATCATTACCTGTATCTTGTGTTAGTTTATCATTACCTGTATCTTGTGTTAGTTTATCATTACCTGTATCTTGTGTTAGTTTATCATTACCTGTATCTTGTGTTAGTTTATCATTACCTGTATCTTGTGTTAGTTTATCATTAACCGTATCTTGTGTTAGTTTATCATTACCTGTATCTTGTGTTAGTTTATCATTACTTGTATCTTGTGTTAGTTTATCATTACTTGTATCTTGTGTTAGTTTATCATTACCTGTATCTTGTGTTAGTTTATCATTACCTGTATCTTGTGTTAGTTTATCATTACCTGTATCTTGTGTTAGTTTATCATTAACTGTATCTTGTGTTAGTTTATCACTAACCATATCTTGTGTTAGTTTATCATTAACTGTATCTTGTGTTAGTTTTTCATTACATGTATCTTGTGTTAGTTTATCATTACTTGTATCTTGTGTCAGTTTATCATTACCTGTATCTTGTGTTAGTTTATCATTACCTGTATCTTGTGTTAGTTTATCATTACCTGTATCTTGTGTTAGTTTATCATTACCTGTATCTTGTGTTAGTTTATCATTAACTGTATCTTGTGTTAGTTTATCATTACCTGTATCTTGTGTTAGTTTATCATTACTTGTATCTTGTGTCAGTTTATCATTACCTGTATCTTGTGTTAGTTTATCATTACCTGTATCTTGTGTTAGTTTATCATTACCTGTATCTTGTGTTAGTTTATCATTACCTGTATCTTGTGTTAGTTTATCATTACGTATCTTGTGTTAGTTTATCATTACCTGTATCTTGTGTTAGTTTATCATTACCTGTATCTTGTGTTAGTTTATCATTACCTGTATCTTGTGTTAGTTTATCATTACCTGTATCTTGTGTTAGTTTATCATTACCTGTATCTTGTGTTAGTTTATCATTACTTGTATCTTGTGTTAGTTTATCATTACTTGTATCTTGTGTTAGTTTATCATTACTTGTATCTTGTGTTAGTTTATCATTACTTGTATCTTGTGTTAGTTTATCATTACCTGTATCTTGTGTTAGTTTATCATTACCTGTATCTTGTGTTAGTTTATCATTACTTGTATCTTGTGTTAGTTTATCATTACCTGTATCTTGTGTTAGTTTATCATTACTTGTATCTTGTGTTAGTTTATCATTACCTGTATCTTGTGTTAGTTTATCATTACCTGTATCTTGTGTTAGTTTATCATTACCTGTATCTTGTGTTAGTTTATCATTACCTGTATCTTGTGTTAGTTTATCATTAACTGTATCTTGTGTTAGTTTATCATTACTTGTATCTTGTGTTAGTTTATCATTACTTGTATCTTGTGTTAGTTTATCATTAACTGTATCTTGTGTTAGTTTATCATTAACTGTATCTTGTGTTAGTTTATCATTACTGTATCTTGTGTTAGTTTATCATTACTTGTATCTTGTGTTAGTTTATCATTAACTGTATCTTGTGTTAGTTTATCATTAACTGTATCTTTGTTAGTTTATCATTACTGTATCTTGTGTTAGTTTAAACTCATTACATGTATCTTGTGTTTGTTTATCATTACCTGTATCTTGTGTTAGTTTATCATTAACTGTATCTTGTGTTAGTTTATCATTAACTGTATCTTGTGTTAGTTTATCATTACATGTATCTTGTGTTAGTTTATCATTACATGTATCTTGTGTTTGTTTATCATTAACTGTATCTTGTGTTAGTTTATCATTACATGTATCTTGTGTTAGTTTATCATTACCTGTATCTTGTGTTAGTTTATCATTACCTGTATATTGTGTTAGTTTATCATTACCTGTATCTTGTGTTAGTTTATCATTACTAAGTGTATCTTGTGTTAGTTTATCATTACCTGTATCTTGTGTTAGTTTATCATTACCTGTATCTTGTGTTAGTTTATCATTACCTGTATCTTGTGTTAGTTTATCATTACCTGTATCTTGTGTTTGTTTATCATTACTTGTATCTTGTGTTTGTTCTTCTGTTCTTCTTCATATTTCATCATTATATGTGTTTATCGATTTTGAGGAAATGATGATAGATATGATAGATAGATAGTTTATTTTTCAAATTCAATAAGCCAGAGGCCCATGAGAACATACAACAAACATAAACATATATATTATATAGTATACAGTGACGCAACAAGATGACAATAACACAGTGACAATGCATACAATCAATGGCAGAAATATTTATAACTCTCATGAACAGTGTACTCAAACCATAATGCTCATAGTTTCATACAACACCCAAAATATGCATAGTCATGCGGAGAAGGTGTTAACTATACAAAAATCAATTCAAGTATTAATTCGGTGGTGCATTGCATAATAATATATAGATTTAGAATAGGTACTTTAAATTATTTCATTAAACCTTTACATGGGTTTTATAACTTCAAATTCTGAAAACAAAATTCAGACTAACTCGGATTTAGTGTGGCTAAGGTATGAGGCTAATGCGTGAGCCCAAGTTGCCTGGATTTACTAACGAGCTGTCTCTATCTGCAGTTTCATGGCACAACAAAATTCTACCTTGAGCAAAATATGGCTGGTGAAAGAAAGGAGAATGGCAATGAATAGCCCAGAGGTGCAGAGAATAGTTCAGGACATTGTTTCTAGAGTCCAGCAGATGGGGATATATTAAAACCTCACCATTTTTCGATCGTGAGGAAGCTGGAGCTACAAATGACTGTCGCATAAATAACACACAGCCTGCAAACAAACTCTGGAATAAGGAACAGAGAATGCAGACGATTTAGAACAAGGAAATTCGTGACTAGGATTCCTGAAGTGTTGAAATGAAAATGAGAAGCAAACAAGATCAAACATAAGTTTGTGGCCCAGATTAAAAAGCTTTATCTTCCTATCAACCTAACACAAACAGGCCCGTAGCCAGACCTCACAGGTAGCTACGGCCCTGATAAACATAGAGCAGTGTGTGTTTTACGTTTATTTATCGTCGCTACCGGTTGCCCATATGAGCGACGCCTCCTGAAGAGATTAGTCATTTTAGCTTTTTGGAGGATAGTGCAATGATACAGACAGATACCCATTCCAGAGTCTCCTCTGGTTCTTTTATGTGCACAGTGTACAGCACCGACACAAGACCTCAGTTTAAAGTCCCATCTGAAAGACTTTAGAAATTTTTTATTATGGTCAGACGGGGTATCAAACAGATCCATCTGTTGCTCAACTACAAAATACTTTTTACTCAATTTATTCAAGTAGAAAAAGTAAAAAGTGGATGTATATTGGGGAATGAGTCATGTAACTTTGCCACTGCTCTCTGTGATTTATGGCCATTGTTCAGTCAATCACAAAATAAATGATATTCAATGTTAGTGTTGCAATGAATAAGTTTCCAATTAATTGTGATTTACTACAGGTCTGCAAACTTAATTGGCAATGTTTACATTTATCTGATGTGGTAAACAAACAGTAATGGTAAGATATGTCTACAGTATTCGTATCTACCTAAAAATATAAGCGCATCTAAATATTGCATGAGCACAAGCACAGAGTACAATAAAATCTTTCATTTGAGGTCCTGGGTTTGAGTCCAGTGGTGAACTTGTTTCGTGTCTTTTCCCTGTATTTTATATACTTTAGTTGGTTGTTCCATCATAAATTAACTAAGGAAACATACTTTTTATTACACTATGCATAATACATATAGAAGACACATATGTAAAATACAATGCATAATATAATAATAATGAATTGAAAATATATAGCGGATTCAGCCAAGAAACCGGTTTGATCATTTTTAATGTCAACACGAAACATGAATAATTTCGTGTGTAAGATAAATGAATTCAAAATAAATAAAAATGAATAAATAAATGCAAATTATGATAAATGGGATTCGAACTCCAAAAGAACTATAGTTACTTGGCTCACCATGCATCGAACTCCAAAAGAACTATATTTACTTGGCTCACCATGTATCCAACTCCAAAAGAACTATAGTTACTTGGCTAACCATGCATCGAACTCCAAAAGAACTATAGTTACTTGGCTAACCATGTATCCAACTCCAAAAGAACTATATTTACTTGGCTCACCATGCATCCAACTCCAAAAGAACTATAGTTACTTGGCTAACCATGCATCGAACTCCAAAAGAACTATAGTTACTTGGCTAACCATGTATCCAACTCCAAAAGAACTATAGTTACTTGGCTAACCACGTATCGAACTCCAAAAGAACAATAGTTACTTGGCTCACCATGTATCCAACTCCAAAAGAACTATAGTTACTTGGCTAACCACGTATCGAACTCCAAAAGAACTATAGTTACTTGGCTAACCATGCATCAAACTCCAAAAGAACTATAGTTACTTGGCTCACCATGTATCCAACTCCAAAAGAACTATATTTACTTGGCTCACCATGTATCCAACTCCAAAAGAACTATATTTACTTGGCTCACCATGTATCCAACTCCAAAAGAACTATAGTTACTTGGCTAACCATGTATCCAACTCCAAAAGAACTATAGTTACTTGGCTCACCATGTATCCAACTCCAAAAGAACTATAGTTACTTGGCTAACCATGCATCGAACTCCAAAAGAACTATAGTTACTTGGCTAACCATGTATCCAACTCCAAAAGAACTATATTTACTTGGCTCACCATGTATCCAACTCCAAAAGACCTATAGTTACTTGGCTCACCATGCATCCAACTCCAAAAGAACTATAGTTACTTGGCTCACCATGCATCAAACTCCAAAAGAACTATAGTTACTTGGCTAACCACGTATCCAACTCCAAAAGAACTATAGTTACTTGGCTCACCATGCATCCAACTCCAAAAGAACAATAGTTACTTGGCTAACCATGTATCCAACTCCAAAAGAACTATAGTTACTTGGCTAACCACGTATCCAACTCCAAAAGAACTATAGTTACTTGGATAACCACATATCCAACTCCAAAAGAACTATAGTTACTTGGCTAACCACGTATCCAACTCCAAAAGAACTATAGTTACTTGGCTAACCATGCATCAAACTCCAAAAGAACTATAGTTACTTGGCTAACCACGTATCGAACTCCAAAAGAACTATAGTTACTTGGCTAACCACGTATCGAACTCCAAAAGAACTATAGTCACTTGGCTAACCACGTATCCAACTCCAAAAGAACTATAGTTACTTGGCTAACCATGCATCGAACTCCAAAATAACTATAGTTACTTGGCTAACCAAGCATTGAACTCCAAAAGAACAATAGTTACTTGGCTAACCACGTATCCAACTCCAAAAGAACTATAGTTACTTGGCTAACCATGCATCAAACTCCAAAAGAACTATAGTTACTTGGCTAACCATGCATCGAACTCCAAAATAACTATAGTTACTTGGCTAACCAAGCATTGAACTCCAAAAGAACTATAGTTACTTGGCTAACCACGTATCCAACTCCAAAAGAACCATAGTTACTTGGCTAACCATGCATCAAACTCCAAAAGAACTATAGTTACTTGGCTAACCATGCATCGAACTCCAAAATAACTATAGTTACTTGGCTAACCAAGCATTGAACTCCAAAAGAACTATAGTTACTTGGCTAACCATGCATCGAACTCCAAAAGAACTATAGTTACTTGGCTCACCATGTATCAAACTCCAAAAGAACTATAGTTACTTGGCTAACCATGTATCGAACTCCAAAAGAACTATAGTTACTTGGCTAACCACGTATCCAACTCCAAAAGAACTATAGTTACTTGGCTAACCATGTATCCAACTCCACGAGAACTATAGTTACTTGGCTAACCATGCATCCAACTCCAAAAGAACTATAGTTACTTGGCTAACCATGCATCCAACTCCAAAAGAACTATAGTTACTTGGCTAACCATGCATCCAACTCCAAAAGAACTATAGTTACTTGGCTCAACCATGTATCCAACTCCAAAAGAACTATAGTTACTTGGCTAACCATGCATCGAACTCCAAAAGAACTATAGTTACTTGGCTAACCATGTATCCAACTCCAAAAGAACTATATTTACTTGGCTCACCATGTATCCAACTCCAAAAGAACTATAGTTACTTGGCTAACCACGTATCGAACTCCAAAAGAACTATAGTTACTTGGCTAACCATGCATCGAACTCCAAAAGAACTATAGTTACTTGGCTCACCATGTATCCAACTCCAAAAGAACTATATTTACTTGGCTCACCATGTATCCAACTCCAAAAGAACTATAGTTACTTGGCTAACCATGCATCGAACTCCAAAAGAACTATAGTTACTTGGCTAACCATGTATCCAACTCCAAAAGAACTATATTTACTTGGCTCACCATGTATCCAACTCCAAAAGAACTATAGTTACTTGGCTAACCATGTATCGAACTCCAAAAGAACTATAGTTACTTGGCTAACCATGCATCGAACTCCAAAAGAACTATAGTTACTTGGCTCACCATGTATCCAACTCCAAAAGAACTATATTTACTTGGCTCACCATGTATCCAACTCCAAAAGAACAATAGTTACTTGGCTAACCATGCATCGAACTCCAAAAGAACTATAGTTACTTGGCAAACCATGTATCGAACTCCAAAAGAACTATAGTTACTTGGCTCACCATGTATCCAACTCCAAAAGAACTATATTTACTTGGCTCACCATGTATCCAACTCCAAAAGAAGTATAGTTACTTGGCTAACCATGCATCAAACTCCAAAAGAACTATAGTTACTTGGCTCACCATGTATCCAACTCCAAAAGAACTATATTTACTTGGCTCACCATGTATCCAACTCCAAAAGAACTATAGTTACTTGGCTCACCATGCATCCAACTCCAAAAGAACTATAGTTACTTGGCTCACCATGTATCCAACTACAAAAGAACTATAGTTACTTGGCTAACCATGTATCCAACTCCAAAAGAACTATAGTTACTTGGCTAACCACGTATCCAACTCCAAAAGAACTATAGTTACTTGGCTAACCATGTTTCCAACTCCAACAGAACTATAGTTACTTGGCTAACCATGCATCCAACTCCAAAAGAACTATAGTTACTTGGCTAACCATGCATCAAACTCCAAAAGAACTATAGTTACTTGGCTAACCATGCATCAAACTCCAAAAGAACTATAGTTACTTTGCTAACCATGCATCAAACTCCAAAAGAACTATAGTAACTTGGCTAACCACGTATCCAACTCCAAAAGAACTATAGTTACTTGGCTAACCACGTATCCAACTCCAAAAGAACTATAGTCACTTGGCTAACCATGTATCCAACTCCAAAAGAACTATAGTCACTTGGCTAACCACGTATCCAACTCCAAAAGAACTATAGTCACTTGGCTAACCACGCATCCAACTCCAAAAGAACTATAGTTACTTGGCTAACCATGCTTCCAACTCCAAAAGAACTATAGTTACTTGGCAAACCATGTATCCAACTCCAAAAGAACTATAGTTACTTGGCTAACCATGCATCCAACTCCAAAAGAACTATAGTAACTTGGCTAACCACGTATCCAACTCCAAAAGAACTATAGTTACTTGGCTAACCATGCATCAAACTCCAAAAGAACTATAGTTACTTGGCTCACCATGCATCGAACTCCAAAAGAACTATAGTAACTTGGCTAACCACGTATCCAACTCCAAAAGAACTATAGTTACTTGGCTAACCATGCATCAAACTCCAAAAGAACTATAGTTACTTGGCTAACCATGTATCCAACTCCAAAAGAACTATAGTTACTTGGCTAACCACGCATCAAACTCCAAAAGAACTATAGTTACTTGGCTAACCACATATCCAACTCCAAAAGAACTATAGTTACTTGGCTAACCATGTATCCAACTCCAAAAGAACTATAGTTACTTGGCTAACCATGCATCCAACTCCAAAAGAACTATATTCACTTGGCTAACCATGCATCCAACTCCAAAAGAACTATAGTCACTTGGCTAACCATGTATCCAACTCCAAAAGAACTATAGTTACTTGGCTAACCATGTATCCAACTCCAAAAGAACTATAGTTACTTGGCTAACCACGTATCCAACTCCAAAAGAACTATAGTTACTTGGCTAACCATGTATCCAACTCCAAAAGAACTATAGTTACTTGGCTAACCATGTACATGTATCCTCTGCGTCACAGAGACAACTGCTTGTGATCAACTAAATTTTACGTATACCACATCATGTTCAAAAACAAAATATGTAAACAACGCCAATTTAAGTTTGTATGTAACTTTATTCAACACAAACGTCAACAGAATAAGGGCTCCATAAACAAAAAGCATGGTTGGTGCCCTATTTAACTGTGTAGTATCCTTATTCAGGTGGAGGGGCTATCCCTTTTAGGGTTCATATTTCTTTTAAGTGTATTTCTTTTCACTAAAATACAAAATACCTGCCTCGAGGACTTATTATGTGGGCTATATAAATATATTTTAAGTTCCACATTGCATCAAGGTGCCCCACCCCCTCAGATTCTAGAAATGGTTCACATGCATGCAAGTGGAATGTAGTAAAGCATAGAACATTAGAAGCATTTAATAGAAACATTCTCAACAGAACCAATATACTGGCTAGTGATTTGTCCGCTAAATAACTGGCTAGTGATTTGTCTGCTAAATAATTGGCTAGTGATTTGTCTGCTAAATAACTGGCTAGTGATTTGTCTGCTAAATAACTGGGTAGTGATTTGTCTGCTAAATAACTGGGTAGTGATTTGTCTGCTAAATAACTGGAGTAGTGATTTGTCTGCTAAATAACTGGGTAGTGATTTGTCTGCTAAATAACTGGCTAGTGATTTTTCTGCTAAATAACTGGAGTAGTGATTTGACATTTGTGTGCTAAATAACCGGAGTAGTGATTTGACATTTGTCTGTTAAATAACCGGAGTAGTGATTTGACATTTGTCTGCTAAATAACCGGAGTAGTGATTTGACATTTGTCTGCTAAATAACTGGAGTAGTGATTTGATATTTGTCTGCTAAATAACCAGAGTAGTGATTTGACATTTGTCTGCTAAATAACTGGAGTAGTGATTTGACATTTGTCTGCTAAATAACTGGAGTAGTGATTTGACATTTGTCTGCTAAATAACCGGAGTAGTGATTTGACATTTGTCTGCTAAATAACCGGAGTAGTGATTTGACATTTGTCTGCTAAATAACCGGAGTAGTGATTTGATATTTGTCTGCTAAATAACCGGAGTAATGATTTGACATTTGTCTGCTAAATAACTGGAGTAGTGATTTGACATTTGTCTGCTAAATAACTGGAGTAGTGATTTGATATTTGTCTGCTAAATAACCGGAGTAGTGATTTGATATTTGTCTGCTAAATAACTGGAGTAACTTAGTACCATGTCTGATTAGCGCAGTGGTTAGCACGCTCGCTTCTCACCAATGCAACCCAGGTTTGATCCTCAGACAGGGAAGTATGTGAGATAGTACGGTGGTCGCCAGATCAGACATGTGGGTTTTCTCTGGGTACTCCGGTTTCCTCCCACATGAATGACCACATTTACGCTTTCATCCGCGCCAACGAGCGTGATTAATATAAGTTGTTAGAACTTGCTTCGCAATCGTTGTAAAATAAATAAAGTTTAAACGTTAAACCCTTTAAATAAGGCTTTTACACATAATAAAGAGCAGCTTGTGTCATTAACATTTCCAGCATCAACAAAGAAAATCCATTACTGAAATATATTAAATTTTTTGTCTCCACAAAATGCTCTCATTTAAGAAATTTAATAATGCCCACAAAAAGTTGCAATTATACAGAAATCTTACTATCTGTGCACACCGAATGTTTTGCCGACATCCTGTTACATTAGTCATTATGCTGAAGTGAGATGACACATAATGACAATTATTGAGTTGCAAATCCCATCACTGCATATATATATCTAATTTATCTATGCATGCATAATGCGGGATAATTTACCTTGCCACAATTTATATCCAAGCTTGTCTATATACCTGAGAAAACAATTTATTATATAATATTATGAACATATGCATGGATCATCAGCCTATACTGGTTGTGGTTTGTGTGTGTTTTACGTTTATTTATCGTCGCTACCAGTTGCCCATATGAGCGACACCTCCTGATGAGATTAGTCATTTTAGACCCATTCCAGAGTCTTCTCTGGGTTTTTTTTTACGAGACCTCGGTTTAACGTCACATCTGAAAGACTGTTAATTTTATTAGGGTCAGACGGGGGATCGAACCTGCGATCCCTGGATTACCAGTCCTGCGTGCTACCACTGGACTACAGATCTGTCTGTTTGTGGTTGGTGCAAATTAAGTTTTCTTTTACGCTTTTTAGTGAAAGATTTGAGTTGACTCAGTGAAAGAAAATGCTATCTTTCAGTTTTGAAACAGTGGAAGATGGCATTTTCTCTGTCACTGCTTGAGTATTCCTCTGCAGTTGGGTGTACTTTTGCATTTTACCTATTTTCTAACAATCATGAACAGTTAATGATAAAGTAATAATGAAGTTGTTTTGTCTGTAGTTTTTAATTTTGACAGCAAACAGAAACTAACTTGAAAATTATACCAGAACTATTTCTTATTACGGACGTTCACACTGACAGTTGTGGTTGGACAGTTGTGTATTGTAGTGAAATGAGGCTCACGACAGGGGCAGTTAAAATGAATTAAATTTGATAACAAATATGATATTAGCCAAAATCAAATGGGTAACTAACTGGTAGCGATGATAAATAAACTTAAAATAAAAAAATAAAGCAACAATTGATCAGTAGATTCAGAGCAGACGTTTACAGTTCATCGTCTTGGGTTACATATGGTTGCCATGGACATAACAGGATCACCCAATTTTCATAAAAATTGGCCCATCGGTTTCAGATGATATATTGTTGAAGAAATTGTGAACGGACACTTTGATGGACGACGTGTGGTTGCACTAGCTCACGTGAGCTTTATTCTCACTTGATGTTTTTACATATTAACTTAAATTCAATAAAATTAGTCTATGCACTTCAAATCATAATTGATCAAATTCTGACCCCGAATTGCAGAGGAGATGTTGCTTAACCCTTTCCTTCATAGAGATTTAGGTTAATATACTATTATATCTCCATACAAACGACAGCCATTTAACCCTTTCCTTCATAGAGATTTAGGTTAATATACTATTATATCTCCATACAAACGACAGCCATTTAGCTATCATGCAGTGGATAAGTAGTCACCATATCTATCCCACCTCCATAGATATTACTGGGACTACATAGAGATTTAGGTTAATGTACTATTATATCTCCATACAAACGACAGCCATTTAGCTATCATGCAGTGGATAAGTAGTCACCATATCTATCCCACCTCCATAGATATTACTGGGACTGCATAGAGATTTAGGTTAATATACTATTATATCTCCATACAAACGACAGCCATTTAGCTACCATGCAGTGGATAAGTAGTCGCCATATCTATCCCACCTGCATAGATATTACTGGGACTACATAGAGATTTAGGTTAATATACTATTATATCTCCATACAAACGGCAGCCATTTTGCTACCATGCAGTGGATAAGTAGTCACCATATCTATCCCACCTCCATAGATATTACTGGGATTACATAGAGATTTAGGTTAATACACTATTATATCTCCATACAAACGGCAGCCATTTAGCTACCATGCATTGGATAAGTAGTCGCCATATCTATCCCACCTCCATAGATATTACTGGGACTACATAGAGATTTAGGTTAATACACTATTATATCTCCATACAAACGACAGCCATTTAGCTATCAAGCAGTGGATAAGTAGTCGCCATACCTATCCCACCTGCATAGATATTACTGGGACTACATGACATTCTGGCCTTAATTATTGGTTTGACTACTACATTGCAGGGTTCATTCTAGGTCAGAATTTTGCATGCGATTCTGACTGTTATTATGAACATTGGTTTGGCTACTACATTGTCAATGTATGTTGTATTGGTAATGGCATCAAGGTGCTTTTATGAGGGAAAGGGTTAAATTGAATAAAATTAGTCTATGCACTTCAAATGATAATTGATCAAATTCTGACCCCGAATTGCAGAGGACATGTGGCTTAAAATGAGTATCTTTAATTTGATTCTGTGTAACTATTGGTAACTATTGTTGTAGCGTGCATATGACATTACATAGATGCTTCATACTACCATGTTTGATAACATTCTGACCATTAACCCTTTCAACACCATAGACCTCTAAATAGGCTTACAAAAAGTGTAGATCCAGATGAGCCGGCTCGTGACGAGCCGTCTCATCAGGATCTGCACTTTTTGCCAGTGATATGACTATTTTTAGACATAATTACCCATTTTGATAAATGAACTTGTCCAAATGTGATTTTCTGATTCATTTATTGGTTTATGAATATCATGGACCAGTCCATGTGAGTTACTTGGTGTTGAATGGGTTAACTTCAGAAGAGATGCAACAGATAAGGCCTGGATACTTCAGACCAAGTTTAATGAAATTCTGCCGAGTAGATATGAAGATGTTGCTTGAATGAAATGTTGATGGGATAAAACTAGGGATGGCAACGAATGTTCGAATATTCGAATATTAAAACCATATTCGAATATTAAAAAAAAATTGAAATCAAATTTTAATCAATTGCAGTTATCATAACTTAAAAGGATATATATGTTTGTTTAAATTTCAATCAATTAAGTTTCGAAAACAAAGAATGACCCAATGCGTGCCCGAAGGTGCGAAATGTCATCGCGATTTGGCTCCAAATAACAAAGGAGGGTGATGACATGTTGTTCACACCTTACATGGGTCACTAATTGATTAATGCAGTCTATTTGACGGGACACAAACTGAGAAGCATTTGTTTTACAGGTACTAACTGTAGTGGAAATAGAAAGTTGGAGAAATTTGCGAATATTCGTTCGGAAGATCGTCCGAATATTCGAATATCACATTCACCATTCGTTGCCATCCCTAGATAAAACAAACAGAAATGTGATCACAATATAGTACCATGAACACTTCTTTGTGCTGACGTAGCTAGTTTCATATCCGCATAGGTATCGGACCCGAGGTAACTTAATATCAGCCTGAGATCAAAGGTGGTAGACAGTATTGTGGTAGGCAAATAACAGCAAAAAAATACGCAAAAATTCATATCAAAGTAATACTGGATGATAACATGGGTGTTTCTAATTTTGAATCTGCATGGGGTATTACAGGTTGTAATGTTATCATGCCTAGCACAGCATGGTGAATTTAGAATGCAGAACAACAATTCACTTCTTTGTTAACCCTTTCAACACCGCAGACCTCTAAATAGGCTTACAAAAAGTATAGATCCAGATGAGCCGGCTCGTGATGAGCCGTCTCATCAGGATCTGCACTTTTTTCAAGTAATATAACTATTTTTAGAAAATAAATTACCCATTTTGATAAATGAACTGATCCAAATGTAATTTTGTTATTAATTTATTGGTCTAAAAATATCATGGACCAGTCCATGTCAGTTACTTGGTGTTGAATGGGTTAACTAAATCACTCTGATAACAGGAGACCAGCAATGATAAACACCTGGTGCATATGATGTAGTCAGATCACACTAAGGGTCATAAATTACAGACTTTCACTTTGGTTGTGAAAACATTCAACTTAATCTTTTCTATCTACCTGTAGCTATGCATCAGGAAGTATGGCTGCACCCCAGGGTTGTATTCATACTGGTAAACCCTTTATCATGTTAGGCACGCTTCTCACCAATGCCACCTGGCTGTGATCCTCGGACCAGGAAGTACGTGAGATGGTAGCGGTTGCCAAATTGGACAGGTGGTTTTCTCCGGAGACTCCACTTCCCTCCCATACAGGCTTTAGTGATATAGTGATTAATACATGTTTCGCAATCGTAAAATGAAGTCTATACTTATTCTTGAACCCATTCCTTCATAGAGATTTAGGTTAATATACTATTATATCTCCATACAAACAACAGCCATTCAGCTATCATGCAGTGGATACGTAGTCGCCATACCTATCCCACCTCCATAGATATTACTGGGACTACATGAGATTCTGGCCTTTATTATGAACATTGGTTTGACTACTACATTGGCAAATTATGTCGTATTAGTAATGGCGTCAAGAGGTGCTTCTATGAGGGAAAGGGTTAAACCACCAAACATGCCAGTACTGGTTTGAGCACTGTGCTCATTCCCTCTAATACTCTATGTATCATTTTCTCCACCCAAAATGACTGTATCAGTGTATCAGTGTAACACGCTGGTATATTATCCAGAACCACATAGACAAGAGTGCACTACAGATGGATTTGTAGTCCAGTGGTAACATGCTGGACTGGTAATCCAGGGATCGCAGGATCGATCCCCCGTCTGACCCTAATAAAATTAACAGTTTTTCAGATAGGACGTTAAACCGAGATCTTGTGTTGGTGTTTTACACCATGCACGTAAAAGAACAAGAGGAGACTCTGGAATGGGTCTCTGTCTGTATCATTGCACTATCCTCCAAAACTCTAAAATGACTAATCTCTTCAGGAGGTGTCGCTGATATGGCAACCGGTAGCGACGATAAAAACATGTAAAACACACACACACACACACACACACACACACACACAACAGTGCATTAACTACCAGAATACTGTCTACAGGTAAACTGATTAAAGAAATTAACATCTACTTTAATAAAAACAAAACATTATTATGTTAAAGCTATCAGTTTTAGGGGGACAGATATTAAAAGTTTAATTCCATTGAGGCATAGACCGGAAATTTCATTAAAATGTGACAAATGCATTACAAAAACAAGATTATCATGTTGCCATAGAGATGGTCACTGATGATGCTGAGAGGGGGGTGATGGGAGGGGAGGGGGTGGGTGGAGGGGGTGGGATGGGTGAGGGGGATGGGTGAAGGGGGATGAGGCAGTCATATACAGATGCTATATGAGATGTACAAGATTATCATGTTGCCAAAGAGATGGTCACTGGTGATGCTGAGAGGGGGGGGGTGAGGGAAGGGGGATGGGTGAAGGGGGATGGGGCAGTCATATGCAGCTGCTATATGAGATGTAAAACCAAAATAAATTTACAGTCCTACAGCCTATTATACATATAGTTATCTGAATGACATTCACAAATCTGAATATTGAAAAAAGCAGCCATGTGGTCTACATGTCAGGCATTGAAAAGAAGAGCAATTGCTCCACACTTATCCATTCAAATTAACATAAGCTATAACCTTATCCAAAAGGTTTAATGCTCACAAATATCCTCAAAATATTAAACTAGTTTTGCACAATCACTAGCCAGCAAAAAAACCACTGCCCTGTCTAACCTGTATTTGTACAAATCAAGCACAATAGACATGCATTAAGCTTAAAATGCAAACGAACCGCTCCTCTCTGTCGCTATGTACAAAAGTGGATTGGTCCTATATATTCTAATGCCATAATACATGCTGCCAAAACACACATCAGGTGTGCCCCCCAGACAACACAATTATTTTTATTACCAGTAAATATTATCAAACAATGTTTGATAGATATCAAAATGCTGTGGAACCCTCCAGGTGCGTAGCCAGAGACATTTTAATTACGTAGAATGATGTGCGAAACACCTTTTGGGGAGGGTGTGGGAGGGGTATCCCTCCCTCTAGGGGGGTTGGGGGTTATAACCGGTACAATGTTAGAGATCGCATTCAGATCATGTAATGTCAAAATCCTCCCCCCTCTCCACCGTTTTTATTGCATTTTTAGCGTTTTTAATTTTTTTATTTCAGAAATCTTTAGTAAGCAGCTGCAGATTTGTGCACAGTGAACTATGCACTGCATACTTATCAATCTTGTGACTACATAATGTACCATGTTTGAAAGTTTAATATAGACAAAATGAATTCCCTTGGTTCTTTTACAAGCATGGTGTAAGTCACAGACACAAGACCTCGGGATTAGAGATCACCCAGAACACTATCCTTAGTTAAGTGAATTGCGATGGTGTAAGCTCAGTCCAGTCCATTATCACTGTTCATACATACTTTTTTTTGTTCCAAAACCTAAATTCTCATTGTAAATACTGCAATCAATTGTAATTTTGTAATTTGTATAAAATGAAAATGATAAATAATTGGGTGTTTTTCTATAAATTTTCTCTTTTCAACTAACCATTTTATTTTGTATGTCAGTTCATACATTTTGTAAATATTGACCAAAAGTCTGAAACATGTGTGCAGCCCTGGATTATAGACATAAATGTAGTGTATGCATACAGAAGTCACCCATGGAAACATGGTCACATAAATGTTACACTTATGAAACATAGTCACAAAACAGTCACATTTGTTGGAACATGGACAATTTGTTGCAGTCACATTTGTGGAACATGGACAATTTTGCAGTCACATTTGGAAACATGGATATGTTACAGTCACCATGCACACAGTACAGTCACCATGGAAACATGGATATGTTACAGTCACCATGGAAACATGGATATGTTAGTCACCATGGATATGCTACAGTCACCATGGAAACATGGATATGTTACAATCACCATGGAAACATGGATAAGCTAGTCACCATGGTAACATGGATATGTTACAGTCACCATGGAAACATGGGTATGTTACAGTCACATTTGTGGAACATGGATATGTTACAGTCACCATGGAAACATTGGCGTGTAACAGTCACCATGGAAACATGGATATGCTACAGTGATTACGTAAAAGTCATGTTTGAGAAACATACCAGATTTGGAAAACATAGTCACGAAAAAATCACATTGGGAAAACCTAATCATGGAACAACTAAGATTTTGGAAACCTCGTCATGGAAGAGCCAGATTTGGAAAACCTGGTCATGAAACAACCAGATTTGGAAAACATGGTCATGAAACAGCCAGATTTGGGAAACCTGGTCATGAAACAGTCAGATTTGGAAAACCTGGTCATGAAACAGCTAGAGTTGGAAAACCTGGTCATGAAACAACCAGATTTGGGAAACCTGGTCATGAAACAGCCAGATTTGGAAAACATGGTCATTAAACAACAAGATTTGGGAAACCTGGTCATGAAACAGCCAGATTTGGAAAACATGGTCATGGAACAACCAGATTTGGAAAACATGGTCATGAAACAGCCAGATTTGGAAACATGGTCATGAAACAACCAGATTTGGAAAACATGGTCATGAAACAGCCAGATTTGGAAACATGGTCATGAAACAGCCAGATTTGGAAACATGGTCATGAAACAGCCAGATTTGGAAACATGGTCATGGAACAACCAGATTTGGGAAACCTGGTCATGAAACAGCCAGATTTGGAAAACCTGGTCATGAAACAGCCAGATTTGGAAACATGGTCATGAAACAGCCAGATTTGGAAACATGGTCATGAAACAGCCAGATTTGGAAACATGGTCATGAAACAGCCAGATTTGGAAACATGGTCATGGAACAACCAGATTTGGAAAACATGGTCATGAAACAACCAGATTTGGGAAACATGGTCATGAAACAGCCAAATTTGGGAAACCTGGTCATGAAACAGCCAGATTTGGAAAACCTGGTCATGAAACAACCAGATTTGGGAAACCTGGTCATGAAACTGAAGAACACTGTCACGGGTAACTATTGTTGTAGCAGATAGAACTGATATGAATGAATAGCGCCTGGTTTCACAGCTACCGGTTTCACAACACTCAGTTACACCTTATAGTGTGAAACAAACCCTACAAAACAATCTTTGCCCGGAAACCACATTACAAGCACCGATTTTCAAGATGGTGCAATGCAAATGCGTGTTCTGGGAACTTTTAAATTCAGTGGCCTGTTGGTAATTTTTCCTATAGTTTTAGTGCAAAGATAGTTAGCACACGACATGCTGTAGTTCACTTTGTTACCCCATATATTAATCGTTCCTTCTCTAAAGATTTCAGACATACTAATTCCATTTTATTCAGTGTACTCAAAGGAATTCTTTAATCTATTTTTCAATACAAGTGATATATCTTAAAAAAATAATTTGCTTAATCAAAATTGGTTTTTGAAGCATATAATAATACTCCACATACTTCCCAACCACCAAAACCAAACAGGCAGTTTTGTAAAGCGGCAGAGATAGCCGCATTGGTAGGGCACTCGCTTCAGGTGCGAAAGGTCCGGAGTTTGAGCCCCGCTGGAGCCGTTATGATTGTGCCCTTAAGCAAGGCACTTAAATTCCACATACCTCTTCTCTGTCTCTCATGGCGATGGATTCCATCAGGAATGAGGTCTCGAGAGTGATTAATATAAGTTGTAAGAACTAGTTTCGCAATCGAGCTAAAATAAATTTGTATAAACTAATCTGGCAACTCTAACACATGCAGGCCTGTCGCTGGGCATATGCAAGTATGCACGTGCGTATCATTGGTCTCAGAAAATGAAAAAATGAAAACTCCAAAAATGCAATAAAACCCCCCCAGGGGGGGGGGGGTAGTAGGGATACATAGGCGCCGTGATGTATGGAATGGTGGAATAATTGAACCCATTGCAAATATGGTGCATCTCGAAATTTAGTGTGTGCTATTTATTTTACGTGCTTGTTTAATTGATAAGGGTGATAGATCATGTATATTATACATCTAGTCTTAATTTATACCTTTATACGGATTGTCGTAAGAACTTTAGTCCTGCAAGTGTATGTTACAAAATGCATTGAAATGCAGGAAATTGCTTCCTCATTTCAAAAAATCTCAGGGGGGCATGCCCCCGGACCCCCTAACATACTCGCTCGCTATGCTCACTCGACAAGCAAGCATGTTTGGCCGTGCGTATCATCAAAATAGCTCCAGCCACGGCCCTGACATGTACATGTATTTATTAAATCTGGCATTTCTCAGTTTTATAATAGGATTGCTTGTTTCCGATTAAACAAACACTCCGCAAACAAACACCGCAAACAAACACTCCGCAATGATTACAGAATCAGTAATCTCTCCCAGCATGATTAAATATTGTTAAAACTTACTAGAGCAAATAATAAACACTACATTTCCCCGATTAACGCTGCTGTTCCACAGATTATAATAATTTATTATAAATTACTGCTACAAAGAAAGTTCAGAGTGGAAACGGGTATGAAAGTATATAAAATAGCGAAGAAATCAACAACCAACTTTACAGCACACCATTCTATAAAATATATAATAGTCGTACGTAATAAAAAAAAAATTCTCTTTCAAAATCAGAAAGCAGAGTTTCGGATTGAAGTAAAATGTTTTCTGGGGCTCATTATGATTTCGGCCATTTATTTATTGGTATTCTTTTTAAATATCAGGTTAATATGATTGGCTGTCCAATTAGGGCAGTGATTAGCGTGATCGCTTCTCACCAATGCAACCTGGGTTCGATCCTCGGACTGGGAAGAATGTGAGATGGTAATGTGGTCGCCAGATCGGACATGTGAGTTTCTCCAGGTACTCTGGTTTCCTCCCACATGAATGACCACATATTATACGCTTTCATCCGAGCCAATGAGAGTGATTAATATAAGTTGTTAAAACTTGCTTCGCAATCGTTGTAAAATAAATAAAGTTTAAACTTTATATAATAGCCATAGTAAAAAAAAAAAAACTCTTTCAAAATCAGAAGGCATAGTTCCGGATTAAAGAACAAGGTTTTTTCTGGGGCTCATGATGATTTCTGCCATTTGTTTAATGGTGTTTTTTTTAAATATCAGGTTAACCCATTCAACCCCAAGTAACGTGACATGTGCATGATATTTTTAGACCAATAAATTAATAAGAAAATTACATTTGGACCAGTTCATTTATCAAAATGGGTAATTTTTGTTTAAAAATAGTAATATTACTGGCAAAAAGTGCAGATCCTGACGAGCTGGCTCATCTGGATCTACACTTTTTGTAAGCCTATTTAGAGGCTTATATGATTATGCTTATCAATCTACTCGCAAATACAGGAATTCTTTCCTTTGGCAGGAAAAGGATGGGAATGCGAAAGATGTAGATTTTGCGTAAGATGTTTTATGTTTATGTACAATGCCCATTTATTTGGACTGTCGCAATTTCTCTTAAGACACCCTGATATTTGATGTTTGGTTTCCTCATACAAGCCAACAGTGTTAAATACATATCAGGATTTTGTTGGCTGTTTGCAGATGGTCAGGTTTCTATTAATTGCCTGTTTCTGCCGGGACACATCAGGAATGAAACCAGGCTATCCTACTAAACCTGTCAACTGCATTACTTTATCAGTGATATTTGTGAAACCTTATTTTGGGGTTGTTTGGTTACACCCAGGTGGAGTGGTAATATTTGTTATTGTTAGGTGTATGCATGTATGTATGTATGTTCAATTAATGTCAAACCCCCCAAGACCAAGACATATTTCCTGTGCAGACTTAGCTGACCTATATGGTTAACCAGTACCAAGCAATGTGTGTGAGGTGCCTTGCTTAATGACACCACATAGTGCACTGACCGAGTATCGAACCCAGGACCCTTCGATTCCAAATCCGACATTCTACCACTGGATCACGGATGCCCATACTGTTAGTTTAGTCTATAGAAATTTATTTTAGATTGATTGCTTAACAAGTTCTTACAACTTATATTAATCACTCTCAAGACCTCATTCCTGATGGAATCCATCGCCATGAGGGAGAGAGAAGAGGCAACGTGGAATTAAATGCCTTGCCTAAGGGCACAATCGTAACGGCTCCAGTGGGGATCAAACTCCGGATCTTTCACACCTAGAGCGAACGCGCATCCGCGGTGCTATCATGACTTCCACTGAGGTGGTGTAGTGGTCAGATTTGCTGCAGTGTTGCAGTGGCAGCGTGGTGTAGTGGTCAGATTTGCTGCAGTGTTGCAGTGGCAGCGTGGTGTAGTGGTCAGATTTGCTGCAGTGTTGCAGTGGCAGCGTGGTGTAGTGGTCAGATTTGCTGCAGTGTTGCAGTGGCAGCGTGGTCAGATTTGCTGCAGTGTTGCAGTGGCAGCGTGGTGTAGTGGTCAGATTTGCTGCAGTGTTGCAGTGGCAGCGTGGTGTAGTGGTCAGATTTGCTGCAGTGTTGCAGTGGCAGCGTGGTGTAGTGGTATGATTTGCTGCAGTGTTGCAGTGGCAGCGTGGTGAAGTGGTCAGATTTGCTGCAGTATTGCAGTGGCAGTGTGGTGTAGTGGTATGATTTGCTGCAGTGTTGCAGTGGCAGCGTGGTGTAGTGGTCAGATTTGCTGCAGTGTTGCATGTTAAATAACAAATGTCACAATAATAGTGAATATTTATTCAATTTTTTTTTGTTTCTGTACGAATAATTGGATTTTTTTTAACACACAGTCATAGGAAACTATATTCTTTAACCCTTTCAACACTTAGACCTCTAAATAGGCTTACAAAAAGAGTAGATCCATATGAGCCGGCTCATCAGGATCTGCATCTTTTGCCAGTAATATTACTATTTTTAGACAAAATTACCCATTTTGATAAATGAACTGGTCTAAATGTAATGTTCTTATTAATTTATTGGTCTAAAAATATGATGGACCATTCCATGTCGGTTACTTAGTGTTAAATGGGTTAAATATCTGATACTTTTTTAATATCAATATACATCCTACATTCCGATATAGTGCCGCTTTTAACCCATTCAACACCAAATAACTCACATGGACTGGTCCATGATATTCATAAACCAATAAATGAATCAGAAAATCACATTTGGACAAGTTCATTTATCAAAATGGGTAATTATGTCTAAAAATAGTCATATCACTGGTAAAAAGTGCAGATCCTGATGAGACGGCTCATCACGAGCCGGCTCATCTGGATCTACACTTTTTGTAAGCCTATTTAGAGGTCTGTGGTGTTGAAAGAGTTAAGCAGTCTGATCCAAGTCGCCGTAGATTAGAAGGGATTCAAACCTCCCCCCCGGATTACATGTCGCATATATGTTACCACTAGACCACACAGTCCACTCTCATACCAACACAATTATCATTTATACACAGCATAAACTAAACCTGTTAAATTTGGCAGTCGAAGTCAATTATAATGAGCTCGCAGATTTTAATCTTTTTCACAGCATGACAGAAGTCTGTCTCGGACGACTAAATAGAATGTTAAAATTCAATACAATATACATGGTACATCTCTACACTGTAGCAAAAATGACACTAGATGTACATAACTACAATAAATTGCTCAAAATCACACAAAAATTGCTCGAAATTCCCCCAAGCAAAACACAGCAGTAATGAATAAATTTGCTCCTAATCAGCCATGTGATCATTATAGACCAATTACACCCTTCTCATCTCATACAGTACACCAACACTGTACATGTAATTGTTTAAAATACTGCAAAAGAATCATTTGAAAACATGTAAAACTATTTTGTTAGGTTACAATATTTGATGTGTTTGGCTAGTTAAACACAGGACATTTATTTTGAAGTGACTGACCTTTGATCTGTAATTAATGTCCATGTAGAACTCTCTCATTTTGCCTAAGAAACTGTCAACTACAAACGGATTGGTGGCTAAAGTTGGTTTTTAATCTCCATCGAAATGATGATGAATAAATAAGTACCTGTACATCCCTACAACAAGATATGCAGTCACTATGCTGATTCTATGAGAATTCTAGAGGAATAGTGATATTGGTAGTTTAAACTTTATTTATTTTACAACGATTGCGAAGCAAGTTCTAACAACTTTTATTAATCACTCTCATTGGTGCGGATGAAAGCGTATATGTGGTCATTTGTATGGGAAGAAACCGGAGTACCCGGAGAAAACCCACCTGTCCGATCTGGCGACCACCTTACCATCTCACATACTTCCAGGTCCGAGGATCGAATCCGGGTTGCATTGATGAGAAGCGAGCGCGCTAACCACTGCGCTAATCGGACAGTGATATTGGTATGTCAATCAATATCAACATGAACCCGTTTCGATTTTGGGGTTTAATGTCGCTCCAACAGCATTAACCCTTTCAACACCAAGTAACTCACATGGACTGGTCCATGATATTCATAAACCAATAAATGAATCAGAAAATCACATTTGGACAAGTTCATTTATCAAAATGGGTAATTATGTCTAAAAATAGTCATATCACTGGCAAAAAGTGCAGATCCTGATGAGACGGCTCGTCACGAGCCGGCTCATCTGGATCTACACTTTTGGTAAGCCTATTTAGAGGTCTGTGGTGTTGAAAGGGTTAAGGCATATCGTGAATCTCCAGCTATTATTGGTGGAGGAACACCCCCCCTCGAGTGCTCTTCCCGACCAGTACTTCAAGTACGGACAGGCAGCCGCGATAGAACCATTGACCTTCTGCAGGCTGGATGGCTTCCTCGCATGAAATAAATTGACGCCCCCCCCCAGTGGGATTCGAACCTATAACAGTAAGGGGCATGCGATTTCAAGTCAACCACTTTTATCTACTCGGCTGCGGCGGCCCCTTGGACATGTCATATACCAACAATAAATCCAACATTGACAGCCAATAAAAAAGATTACCTGTCTGAGTTTTCCCGTTGGATAGGACTTGGTCCTGTAAAGGCGCTGGAAACTGCGTCTTCGAACCGGCATATTGTCCAAACCCTTCATGGAAATACGAAAAGTAATCCGCCATGTTCTAACAAAATAACCATCACGTCCCTTCTCATAATCCTTAATTTATATAGCATAGTGGACACAAGTACGCATCAAAATGCTAAATTGTTTGAATTAAAATCCCTCTTCAAACTGAACACTTAAACTCTCAAGTTTCACAATGCAAACTGAGCCCAAACACAATAAAACAAATAAAACACAAAATAATTCATGAACCTATTATTAATTAAGTATAAAATATTCCACATAAACAATCCATCCACAAATTAAAGCAAATAATAAATGATTAAAGATAATTAAACGTCCACAGTGAATTTAACATCCATGTATAAACTGTACAGTGAACAGTGTGCGGACACTTATTGTAAATTGGACCTGATACATCCATCATTCACCACTATCTACCATCAGCCGTGCTTTATTACCTCTTATCGAGCCGGACACCGATATCAAACTCCGATAACAAACATTACAACCAAATCATACACGTTTAATCCAGGTAATGAAGTCAAGTACACCGTGCTGACAAATCTTTGACCTTCTCTTAAATCATTTTTCCTTTTTTATCATGACTTAAAATTCCGATTCAGTGATCTGTTATCAACCATTTACGGTACTTCCTAAAGCAAGAACCTGCAGATTTCATGTCCAATTAAAGGTGTTAATACCTTTAGTGCATCAGCTGGAAATAACAATAAGCCAAATGCATATAAACATATGTTAAAATCCATTTGAATTGAATTATGACACTAGTGTAATTTGGTATGGTTAGCTAGTTTAAAGTCGAGAGTGCTGGCATAGCCCCGTACATGAATACCTATCATTTACAGCAGATAGGGCCTACTGTAACAATATCTAGCAGATTAGACACCTCATTGTTATATATACCATTACATAAATTTCTTCATTTATTTTTCCAATTGTGATTGCCAGTTATGTGACCCCTAGGGTGCTTATTGTAAAACCATTATACAAAATCCTGACTTGTTTCCAATTATAACAGGTGTAGAAATTATGTAAGCTGTGTACTATTTGACTGCACACACAGATCTGTAGTCCAGTGGTAACACGCTGGACTGGTAATCCAGGGATCGCAGGTTCGATCCCCCCGTCTGACCCTAATAAAATTAACAGTCTTTCAGATGGGACTGCACATATATATATATATATTTATATATATATATATATATATATATATATATACACTGAATAAATGAATAAGTTACTTCACTGTACATTATATTACCTGTTGAAGTTTTAAATAGATTTATTACCTCAAACACAACAGTCTGTGCACATTTAACATGCCAAGACAATTAAACTACACGCTGTAGTGCTTAAAAACAACGTTTATTTCCTGCAATAAGTATTTGGTATGAACTTATAATACAATTTCAGCAAGTTGACCTAGAACCAGCTATTTGATTGTTAACCTTTTCCTAAGTGGAAGTCGTGATAGCGCAGTGGATGCGCGTTCGCTTCAGGTGCGAAAGGTCCGGAGTTTGAGCCCCACTGGAGCAGTTACGATTGTGCCCTTAGGCAAGGCATTTAAATTCCACATTGCCTTTTCTCTCTCCCTCGTGGCGATGGATTCCATCAGAAATGAGGTCTCAAGAGTGATTTATATAAGTTGAAATAACTTGTTTCGCAATCGAGCTAAAATAAATTTGCATAAACTAATAAACCTTTTCCTACTACATAAGATTCTGGTCGATATTATGAACATTGGTGTGGCTATACTACATTGTCAATGTATGTCGTATTGGTAATGGCGTCAAGAGGTGCTTCTATGAGGGAAAGGGTTAATTATGAACATTGGTTTGGCTACTTACTACCTTGTCAATGTATGTCGTATTGGTAATGGCATCAAGAGGTGCTTCTATGAGGGAAAGGGTTAATTATGAACATTGGTTTGGCTACTACCTTGTTAATGTATGTCATATTGGTAATGGCGTCAAGAGGTGCTTCTATGAGGGAAAGGGTTAATTATGAACATTGGTTTGGCTACTACATTGTCAATGTATGTCATATTGGTAATGGCATCAAGAGGTGCTTCTATGAGGGAAAGAGTTAATTATAAACATTGGTTTGGCTACTACATTGTCAATGTATGTCATATTGGTAATGGCGTTAAGAGGTGCTTCTATGAGGGAAAGAGTTAGTTATGAACATTGGTTTGGCTACTACATTGTCAATGTATGTCATATTGGTAATGGCGTCAAGAGGTGCTTCTATGAGGGAAAGGGTTAATTATGAACATTGGTTTGGCTACTACATTGTCAATGTATGTCATATTGGTAATGGCGTCAAGAGGTGCTTCTATGAGGGAAAGGGTTTATTATGAACATTGGTTTGGCTACTACCTTGACAATGTATGTCATATTGGTAATGGCATCAAGAGGTGCTTCTATGAAGGAAAGAGTTAATTATGAACATTGGTTTGGTTACTACATTGTCAATGTATGTCGTATTGGTAATGGCGTCAAGAGGTGCTTCTATGGGGGAAAGGGTTAATTATGAACATTGGTTTGGCTACTACATTGTCAATGTATGTCATATTGGTAATGGCGTCAAGAGGTGTTTCTATGAGGGAAAGAGTTAATTATGAACATTGGTTTGGTTACTACATTGTCAATGTATGTCGTATTGGTAATGGAGTCAAGAGGTGCTTCTATGAGGGAAAGAGTTAATTCCTGGCACCAAACACTCAAATGATACGATTTATTTTGGGCAGTTCTCGTCAGTAAAACAACTGTGGTCAGTGATGAAAAACAACTGTGGTCAGTGATGAAAAACAACTGTGGTCAGTGATGAAAAACAACTGTGGTCAGTGATGAAAAACAACTGTGGTCAGTGATGAAAAACAACTGTGGTCAGTGATGAAAAACAACTGTGGTCAGTGATGAAAAACAACCATGGTCAGTGATGAAAAACAACCATGGTCAGTGATGAAAAACAACTGTGGTCAGTGATGAAAAACAACCATGGTCAGTGATGAAAAACAACTGTGGTCAGTGATGAAAAACAACTGTGGTCAGTGGTGAAAAACAACTGTGGTCAGTGATGAAAAACAACTGTGGTCAGTGGTGAAAAACAATGGTTGGTCGGATTACAGGTGGAAAAAACAGTTTTTAAAATACTGTTTTCTCGAATAATTTGTGCGATATATAGTAATTGATGTATTTATGCCAAGGATCAAAAATCTTCTCCTTGCTCTTCTATTTAAATATTGAAAAGTGAAATAAATAACTGACAATGTCGCTACTTTTATCGGCTTATTCCACACATTCCTGCACTGAATGTTTCAATTAACTCTGTTTTAACTGCACTGACCTCCCTTTACAGTGATATACAGACACCTTTCAACAAGAAACAGGCCTCCAATGACACCTCTCTATACACCTTGATGGGATTAAAATTACATAAAAGTGAAATAATTTGTTAAAAGGATTACTGGCATCATTCCGAAATTCCAATCGATTTCTACCTACTTAAATGGTGCTTTACCAACGTATGTTGTCATTTTATGTTTATAATGGTTGGTCACACAGCAAACGTTATATCAGATTAAACTTCACCTTCAATGAATATATGAGTAGCTTGAGCAATTACGCCAGACATTTTTATGACCAGTTATGTCTGCACATTTAGTAACATTTAACGAAACATGGAGAACACGGCTTGAACACGGCTTGAACACTAACCGCAATCCAGTATTGTTACATTTTCTGTACAATAATTAATTTATGCGGGCATGCAGTATTTTAACATTTCCTGTACGATCATTCACTAATGTGGGCGGGCATCCAATATTTTAACATTTTTCTCGGGCCTTTGATACCTGAAGCGAACGTGCTACCACGACTTCCACATATATATATATATAATTATGTGTTCATATAGACGATATAGCGGACACTTGGCTGACTCTACATCAACACTCTCCCTATGTTGCAAGGTCTAGCAGAAGCCCACATGAATGACCACATTTACGCTTTCATCCGAGCCAACGAGAGTGATTAATATAAGTTGTCAAAACTTGCTTCGCAATTGTTGTAAAATAAACAAAGTTTAGCAGAAGCCATGCATGCATTGCACCTCATGGAATAGGCAAATAAAATAAACAAAGATTAGCAGAAGCCATGCATTGCACCTCATGGAATAGGCAAATAAAACGATAAAGATTAGCAGAAGCTATGCATTGCACCTCATGGAATAGGCAAATAAAACAACAAAGATTAGCAGAAGCTATGCATTGCACCTCATGGAATAGGCAAATAAAACTATAAAGATTAGCAGAAGCCATGCATTGCACCTCATGGAATAGGTAAATAAAACAATAAAGTTTAGCAGAAGCCATGCATTGCACCTCATGGAATAGGGAAATAAAACGATAAAGTTTAGCAGAAGCCATGCATTGCACCTCATGGAATAGGCAAATAAAACAATAAAGTTTAGCAGAAGCCATGCATTGCATCTCATGGAATAGGCAAATAAAACAATAAAGTTTAGCAGAAGCCATGCATTGCACCTCATGGAATAGGGAAATAAAACAATAAAGATTAGCAGAAGCCATGCATTGCACATCATGGAATAGGGAAATAAAACAATAAAGATTAGCAGAAGCCATGCATTGCACCTCATGGAATAGGCAAATAAAACGATAAAGATTTTTGATATTGATTTTCAAAAAAGTCATCACATTTTACTCCATTGTTACTACATGAACGAGCATTTTGTATACAGTCAAACCTGTGTTAGTGGTCACCTTCATTAAGCATCCAACCTGTATTAAACAGCCAGTTTTCAATTCCCAATATGTTGTTTTATTATAAGTTTGACCTCTATCAAGCAGCCACCTGTGCTAAGCAGGCACTTTCTGTGCTTCCGGACTGGCTGCTTAAGACAGTATAATGGATGAAACAACTTGCATCCACAAATATAAAGACCTTACAGACTTCCACAATACACCCTATGACTTCACTCTAACAATACAATACTCAATACATACTACTCATACAATTCTGCTCTGTTCTTTCATGGTTTATGTATTACATTTTTCCATAAATCATATATTTTCTTGACTAAAGACTTAAAGCAGTAGATTATGTCAAGACAAGATTTAAGTTTCATTGCAAAATCACTTAAAAAGAATTTAGAATTATCAGCCATCTGCCTAGAGGTAGTTTGCCGATTTGGTTGCAGATATATGACAAGTCTAGAGAGAGAGAGAGAGCCGATTTGGTTGCAGATATATGACAAGTAGAGAGAGAGAGAGAGAGAGAGGGAGGGAGGGAGGGAGGGAGGGAGGGAGGGAGGGTGGGAGGGAGGGGGGAGAGAGAGAGGGAGGGAGGGAGGGAGGGGAGGGAGGGAGGGTGGGAGGGAGGGAGGGAGGGAGGGAGGGAGGAGAGAGAGAGGAGAGAGAGGGAGAGAGAGAGTGAGAGAGAGAGAGAGAGAGAGAGGAGGGAGGGGGGGGGAGGGAGAGAGGGGGAGAGAGAGAGGGAGGGAGGGAGAGAGAGAGGGATAGGAGAGGGATAGGAGAGGAGAGAGAGAGAGGGATACAGGGTGTGTGATACATTATTCTAGTTGACTAGGCCCTCTGGTTCTACAGTACCCGCCATCAACACTGTCATAGTAACATAGAGCCGTCCAAGAGAGGGATACAGGGTGTGTGATACATTATTCTAGTTGACTAGGCCCTCTGGTACTACAGTGTGTGCCATCAACACTGTCATAGTAACATAGAGCCGTCCAAGAGAGGGATACAGGGTGTGTGATACATTATTCTAGTTGACTAGGCCCTCTGGTACTACAGTGTGTGCCATCAACACTGTCATAGTAACATAGAGCCGTCCAAGAGAGGGATACAGGGTGTGTGATACATTATTCTAGTTGACTAGGCCCTCTGGTACTACAGTGTGTGCCATCAACACTGTCATAGTAACATAGAGCCGTCCAAGAGAGGGATACAGGGTGTGTGATACATTATTCTAGTTGACTAGGCCCTCTGGTACTACAGTGTGTGCCATCAACACTGTCATAGTAACATAGAGCCGTCCAAGAGAGGGATACAGGGTGTGTGATACATTATTCTAGTTGACTAGGCCCTCTGGTACTACAGTGTGTGCCATCAACACTGTCATAGTAACATAGAGCCGTCCAAGAGAGGGATACAGGGTGTGTGATACATTATTCTAGTTGACTAGGCCCTCTGGTTCTACAGTACCCGCCATCAACACTGTCATAGTAACATAGAGCCGTCCACGAGAGGGATACAGGGTGTGTGATACATTATTCTAGTTGACTAGGCCCTCTGGTTCTACAGTACCCGCCATCAACACTGTCATAGTAACATAGAGCCGTCCAAGAGAGGGATACAGGGTGTGTGATACATTATTCTAGATGACTAGGCCCTCTGGTTCTACAGTACCCGCCATCAACACTGTCATAGTAACATAGAGCCGTCCACGAGAGGGATACAGGGTGTGTGATACATTATTCTAGTTGACTAGGCCCTCTGGTTCTACAGTACCCGCCATCAACACTGTCATAGTAACATAGAGCCGTCCAAGAGAGGGATACAGGGTGTGTGATACATTATTCTAGTTGACTAGGCCCTCTGGTTCTACAGTACCCGCCATCAACACTGTCATAGTAACATAGAGCCGTCCAAGAGAGGGATACAGGGTGTGTGATACATTATTCTAGTTGACTAGGCCCTCTGGTTCTACAGTACCCGCCATCAACACTGTCATAGTAACATAGAGCCGTCCAAGAGAGGGATACAGGGTGTGTGATACATTATTCTAGTTGACTAGGCCCTCTGGTACTACAGTACCCGCCATCAACACTGTCATAGTAACATAGAGCCGTCCAAGAGAGGGATACAGGGTGTGTGATACATTAT
>CM026404.1:4560603-4581231 GCA_014843695.1 Archivesica marissinica
TACATTATTCTAGTTGACTAGGCCCTCTGGTACTACAGTGTGTGCCATCAACACTGTCATAGTAACATAGAGCCGTCCAAGAGAGGGATACAGGGTGTGTGATACATTATTCTAGTTGACTAGGCCCTCTGGTACTACAGTGTGTGCCATCAACACTGTCATAGTAACATAGAGCCGTCCAAGAGAGGGATACAGGGTGTGTGATACATTATTCTAGTGACTAGGCCCTCTGGCTACAGTGTGTGCCATCAACACTGTCATAGTAACATAGACCGTCCAAGAGAGGGATACAGGGTGTGTGATACATTATTCTAGTTGACTAGGCCCTCTGGTACTACAGTGTGTGCCATCAACACTGTCATAGAACATAGAGCCGTCCAAGAGAGGGATACAGGGTGTGTATACATTATCTAGTTGCTAGGCCCTCTGGTACTACAGTACCCGCCATCACACTGTCATAGTAACATAGAGCCGTCCAAGAGAGGGATACAGGGTGTGTGATACATTATTCTAGTTGACTAGGCCCTCTGGTTCTACAGTACCCGCCATCAACACTGTCATAGTAACATAGAGCCGTCCAAGAGAGGGATACAGGGTGTGTGATACATTATTCTAGTTGACTAGGCCCTCTGGTTCTACAGTACCCGCCATCAACACTGTCATAGTAACATAGAGCCGTCCAAGAGAGGGATACAGGGTGTGTGATACATTATTCTAGTTGACTAGGCCCTCTGGTTCTACAGTACCCGCCATCAACACTGTCATAGTAACATAGAGCCGTCCAAGAGAGGGATACAGGGTGTGTGATACATTATTCTAGTTGACTAGGCCCTCTGGTTCTACAGTACCCGCCATCAACACTGTCATAGTAACATAGAGCCGTCCAAGAGAGGGATACAGGGTGTGTGATACATTATTCTAGTTGACTAGGCCCTCTGGTACTACAGTGTGTGCCATCAACACTGTCATAGTAACATAGAGCCGTCCAAGAGAGGGATACAGGGTGTGTGATACATTATTCTAGTTGACTAGGCTCTCTGGTACTACAGTGTGTGCCATCAACACTGTCATAGTAACATAGAGCCGTCCAAGAGAGGGATACAGGGTGTGTGATACATTATTCTAGTTGACTAGGCCCTCTGGTTCTACAGTACCCGCCATCAACACTGTCATAGTAACATAGAGCCGTCCAAGAGAGGGATACAGGGTGTGTGATACATTATTCTAGTTGACTAGGCCCTCTGGTACTACAGTGTGTGCCATCAACACTGTCATAGTAACATAGAGCCGTCCAAGAGAGGGATACAGGGTGTGTGATACATTATTCTAGTTGACTAGGCTCTCTGGTACTACAGTGTGTGCCATCAACACTGTCATAGTAACATAGAGCCGTCCAAGAGAGGGATACAGGGTGTGTGATACATTATTCTAGTTGACTAGGCCCTCTGGTACTACAGTGTGTGCCATCAACACTGTCATAGTAACATAGAGCCGTCCAAGAGAGGGATACAGGGTGTGTGATACATTATTCTAGTTGACTAGGCCCTCTGGTACTACAGTGTGTGCCATCAACACTGTCATAGTAACATAGAGCCGTCCAAGAGAGGGATACAGGGTGTGTGATACATTATTCTAGTTGACTAGGCCCTCTGGTTCTACAGTACCCGCCATCAACACTGTCATAGTAACATAGAGCCGTCCACGAGAGGGATACAGGGTGTGTGATACATTATTCTAGTTGACTAGGCCCTCTGGTTCTACAGTACCCACCATCAACACTGTCATAGTAACATAGAGCCGTCCAAGAGAGGGATACAGGGTGTGTGATACATTATTCTAGTTGACTAGGCCCTCTGGTTCTACAGTACCCGCCATCAACACTGTCATAGTAACATAGAGCCGTCCAAGAGAGGGATACAGGGTGTGTGATACATTATTCAAAAGCACTAGAAACATAATTATCCTTGAAACATGAAATAGACATCATTAACTCTTTGCATGCTTGGTAAAATAAAGGCTATAAATAGTTCAAATAATTGTAGCAGCCGACAGTTCATGTGTGTTTGTTATTTGCAACTGAAAACTTTAGTTTATGCAAATTTATTTTAGCTCGATTGCGAAACAAGTTCTTACAACTTATATTAATCACTCTCGAGACCTCATTCCTGATGGAATCCATCGCCATGAAGGAGAGAAAAGAGGCAACGTGGAATTTAAATGCCTTGCCTAAGGGCACAATCGCAACGGCTCCAGCGGAAACTGAAAACTTTGGAAATATGTTTTGCAATTTCATCACAATTGTGGCGTTACGACATAATTCTGATGTAATTGCACAACATATCTGACTTATTTTCACCGCTGGCTTGCAAGTACTACAAGACCTACTTATATGATAGTTTTATATATAACCGATACATAAGCTTTGAATCCAGATTTCTTATCAGGTGGGTCATCATCACAATCGGGGTCACATGCCAACATGACACAGCTCAAGGTGAATATTTGTGGAGATAACACCAGATTAACCCTATCTTATGTCAGGCTATAATCACTCTAGAAGCCTCACTATGGATAAGACATGAAACACTTTAACAATAGCTGGAAATAAAGAGGGCCTGTGACCCTAAATCACTTGAGTGACTTTTCTAAATCCAGTACCCCTTAACACAATTTGAACAACTTGGTAGAAGTTGTCAGGGTTCCCGCTGATGGTCGCCAATGGCGCCAAAAAACAAATACTGGCGGTAATTTGTGTTAATTGGCGAAAATATTTGGCGCAACTTTTTTCTCCATTTTGTTTTGGCGCAACATGGTCCTGTCAAATATCTGCGAAGTGTATGGCTCTTAGTTGACTCCAAGTTTTGTTAATTGGCTCCAGTTTTTTTAAATTGGCGACAGAAGTGGCACAGACAAAAATTCACACAGAGGGAACGCTGGGTTGTTGAAAAAAAAGGATACTACAGATCGAAGGACTGTGTACCACTTTGGTTGAAATCGCCATCAGTTTTAGTTTGAACTTGAAATTGGATACTATATACTAATACTATCCAATTTGAAAGAAATGTTTATTTAATCCATCATCTCTTTGAAATGCCAAACCTCCACCCACCCCCAACATACACAGCCACCCACCCCCAACATGCACAGCCATCCACCCCCAACATGCACAGCCACCCACCCCCAACATTCACAGCCACCCACCCCAACATGCACAGCCACCCACACCAAACATGCACAGCCACCCACCCCCAACATGAACAGCCACCCACACCCAACATGCACAGCCACCCACTCCAACATGCACAGCCACCCACACCCAACATGCACAGCCACCCACCCCCAACATCAACAGCCACCCACACCCATGCACAGCCACACACTCCAACATGCACAGCCACCCACACCCAAATGCACAGCCACCCACCCCAACATGCACAGCCACCCACTCCAACATGCACAGCCACCCACACCCAAATGCACAGCCACCCACCCCAACATGCACAGCCATCCACCCCCAACATGCACAGCCACCCACCCCCAACATGCACAGCCACCCACCCTAGCATGCACAGCCACCCACCCCAGCATGCACAGCCACCCACCCACCCACAACATGCACCCCCACCAACCCCCCCCCAACATGCACAGCCACCACACCCAACATGCACAGCTACCCACCCCCAACATGCACAGCCACCCACCCCAGCATGCACAGCCACCCACCCACAACATGCACACACAACATGCACAGCCACCCATTCCAAACATGCACAGCCACCCACCCCCAACATGCACAGCCACCCATCCCCAACATGCACAGCCACCCACACCCAACATGCACATTATGACCATAAAAACCGGTCATGAAGAACCCCATGCATCAAGGTTCATTCTAGAGGGCGAGGGCGAAATAGTCGCCCCCTGGGGGCCCCACTTCTCCGTAAGATACACTGGCCCATTATAAAGCACTCTTTCTATTCAAATGTTGTATTTAATGGTCATACTGTGTGCATTTTAACCATATTTTGTTTACTTCTCCCAAACATTCTTACCTAGAATGAGCCCAGAGCAGCCCCAATCAATACAAAAACTAGGCAAATTCAAGCATAAATCATATAGCATCAATACAAAAACTAGGCAAATTCAAGCATAAATCGTATAGCATCAATACAAAAACTAGGCAAATTCAAGCATAAATCATATAGCATTAATACAAAAACTAGGCAAATTCAAGCATAAATCATATAGCATTAATACAAAAACTAGGCAAATTCAAGCATAAATCATATAGCATTAATACAAAAACTAGGCAAATTCAAGCATACATCATATAGCATCAATACAAAAACATGTCAGTTTATATTCCCATCTGAAAGACTTGTTAATATTATTAATGTCAGATGGGGGGATCAAACCTGCGATCTATGGGTTCACAATCCAAAGTGTTCTAATCATATTAACCCTTTCAACACCACAGACCTCTAAATAGGCGTACAAAAAGTGTAGATCCAGATGAGCCGGCTCGTGACGAGCCGTCTCATCAGGATCTGCACTTTTTGCCAGTAATATTACAATTATAAAAAAATAATTTACCCATTTTGATAAATGAACTGATCCAAATGTAATTTTTCTTATTAATTTAATTGGTCTGAAAATGTCATGGACCAGTCTATGGCAGTTACTTGGTGTTGAATCATTGGGTTAATATGTTGTGTGTGGCAATGTGTTGTCTTCATAACTTCATATAACAACTACAGCCATAGGCAGTGCTTGAATTAATTGACAGGTCTATGACATTTCACAGAGCTGTATATAACTTTATCCAGCTGATCAATAGTGGAGGTCTGGTGGGTATAAGTTTAGTTTAAGCATTATTCATTTCTTTGAATAAATACAGTCAAGTATAAATAATATGTACATACATGTAGGATTGGGGAGAACACAACCTTCTCATATGGTTACCTCTTTCCTGGGTATAAGTTTGTACACTATTATTTATTTTATGAAAATTGACCTGACTCGATGTATTGTTTTTACTACATACAACCATACAGTTAGTGCTGCTTCTAGGTGGGAATGGGTTATCCCTTTACTACATACAACCATACAACCAATGCTGCTGCTAAGTGGGAATGGGTTATCCCTTTACTACATACAACCAGTGCTGCTGCTAGGTGGGAGTGGGTTATCCCTTTACTACATACAACCATACAACCAGTGCTGCTGCTAGGTGGGAATGGGTTATCCCTTTACTACATACAACCATACAACCAATGCTGCTGCTAGGTGGGAATGGGTTATCCCTTTACTACATACAACCATACAACCAATGCTGCTGCTAGGTGGGAATGGGTTATCCCTTTACTACATACAACCATACAACCAATGCTGCTGCTAGGTGGGAATGGGTTATCCCTTTACTACATACAACCATACAACCAATGCTGCTGCTAGGTGGGAGTGGGTTATCCCTTTACTACATACAACCATACAACCAATGCTGCTGCTAGGTGGGAGTGGGTTATCCCTTTACTACATACAACCATACAACCAATGCTGCTGCTAGGTGGGAGTGGGTTATCCCTTTACTACATACAACCATACAACCAATGCTGCTGCTAGGTGGGAGTGGGTTATCCCTTTACTACATACAAGTATACAACCAGTGCTGCTGCTAGGTGGGAGTGGGTTATCCCTTTACTACATACAACCAATGCTGCTGCTAGGTGGGAGTGGGTTATCCCTTTACTACATACAACCAATGCTGCTGCTAGGTGGGAGTGGGTTATCCCTTTACTACATACAACCATACAACTAGTGCTGCTGCTAGGTGGGAGTGGGTTATCCCTTTACTACATACAACCATACAACCAATGCTGCTGCTAGGTGGGAGTGGGTTATCCCTTTACTACATACAAGTATACAACCAATGCTGCTGCTAGGTGGGAGTGGGTTATCCCTTTACTACATACAAGTATACAACCAATGCTGCTGCTAGGTGGGAGTGGGTTATCCCTTTACTACATACAAGTATACAACCAGTGCTGCTGCTAGGTGGGAGTGGGTTAACCCTTTACTACATACAACCATACAGTTACTGCTGCTTCTAGGTGTGAGTGGGTTAACCCTTTACTACATACAACCATACAACCAATGCTGCTGCTAGGTGGGAGTGGGTTATCCCTTTACTACATACAACCATACAACCAATGCTGCTGCTAGGTGGGAGTGGGTTATCCCTTTACTACATACAAGTATACAACCAGTGCTGCTGCTAGGTGGGAGTGGGTTAACCCTTTACTACATACAACCATACAGTTACTGCTGCTTCTAGGTGTGAGTGGGTTAACCCTTTACTACATACAACCATACAACCAATGCTGCTGCTAGATGGGAGTGGGTTATCCCTTTACTACATACAAGTATACACCTAGTGTTGCTGCTAGGTGGGAGTGGGTTATCCCTTTACTACATACAACCATACAGTTACTGCTGCTTCTAGGTGTGAGTGGGTTAACCCTTTACTACATACAAGCATACAGTTAGTACTGCGGCTAGGTGGGAATGGGTTATCCCTTTACTACATACAAGTATACACCTAGTGTTGCTGCTAGGTGAGAATGAGTTATCCCTTTACTACATACAACCATACAACCAATGCTGCTGCTAGGTGGGAGTGGGTTATCCCTTTACTACATACAACCATACAACCAATGCTGCTGCTAGGTGGGAATGGGTTATCCCTTTACTACATACAACGATACAACCAATGCTGCTGCTAGGTGGGAGAGGGTTATCCCTTTACTACATACAACCATACAACCAATGCTGCTGCTAGGTGGGAGTGGGTTATCCCTTTACTACATACAACCAATGCTGCTGCTAGGTGGGAGTGGGTTATCCCTTTACTACATACAAGTATACAACCAGTGCTGTTGCTAGGTGGGAGTGGGTTATCCCTTTACTACATACAACCAGTGCTGCTGCTAGGTGGGAGTGGGTTATCCCTTTACTACATACAACCATACAACCAATGCTGCTGCTATGTGGGAATGGGTTATCCCTTTACTACATACAACCATACAACCAATGCTGCTGCTAGGTGGGAGTGGGTTATCCCTTTACTACATACAACCATACAACCAATGCTGCTGCTAGGTGGGAATGGGTTATCCCTTTACTACATACAACCATACAACCAATGCTGCTGCTAGGTTGGAGTGGGTTATCCCTTTACTACATACAAGTATACAACCAATGCTGCTGCTAAGTGGGAGTGGGTTATCCCTTTACTACATACAAGTATACAACCAGTGCTGCTGCTAGGTGGGAGTGGGTTAACCCTTTACTACATACAAGCATACAGTTAGTGCTGCGGCTAGGTGGGAATGGGTTATCCCTTTACTACATACAAGTATACACCTAGTGTTGCTGCTAGGTGAGAATGAGTTATCCCTATACTACATACAACCAATGCTGCTGTTAGGTGGGAGTGGGTTATCCCTTTACTACATACAACCATACAACCAATGCTGCTGCTAGGTGGGAATGGGTTATCCCTTTACTACATACAACCATACAACCAATGCTGCTGCTAGGTGGGAGTGGGTTATCCCTTTACTACATACAACCATACAACCAATGCTGCTGCTAGGTGGGAATGGGTTATCCCTTTACTACATACAACCATACAACCAATGCTGCTGCTAGGTGGGAGTGGGTTATCCCTTTACTACATACAACCATACAACCAGTGCTGCTGCTAGGTGGGAGTGGGTTATCCCTTTACTACATACAACCATACAACCAATGCTGCTGCTAGGTGGGAGTGGGTTATCCCTTTACTACATACAAGCATACAACCAGCTGCTGCTAGGTGGGAGTGGGTTATCCCTTTACTACATACAACCAATGCTGCTGCTAGGTGGGAGTGGGTTATCCCTTTACTACATACAACATACAACCAATGCTGCTGCTAGGTGGGAATGGGTTATCCCTTTACTACATACAACCATACAACCAATGCTGCTGCTAGGTGGGAGTGGGTTATCCCTTTACTACATACAACCATACAACCAATGCTGCTGCTAGGTGGGAATGGGTTATCCCTTTACTACATACAACCATACAACTAATGCTGCTGCTAGGTGGGAGTGGGTTATCCCTTTACTACATACAACATACAACCAATGCTGCTGCTAGGTGGGAGTGGGTTAACCCTTTACTACATACAATACAACTGCTGCTCTAGGTGGGATGGGTTACCCTTTACTACATACAAGCATACAACCAATGCTGCTGCTAGGTGGGAGTGGGTTATCCCTTTACTACATAAAGTATACAACCATGCTGCTGCTAGGTGGGAGTGGGTTATCCCTTTACTACATACAACCATACAACTACTGCTGCTTCTAGGTGTGAGTGGGTTAACCCTTTACTACATACAACCATACAACCAATGCTGCTTCTAGGTGGGAGTGGGTTAACCCTTTACTACATACAACCATACAACCAATGCTGCTGCTAGGTGGGAGTGGGTTATCCCTTTACTACATACAAGCATACAACCAGTGCTGCTGCTAGGTGGGAGTGGGTTAACCCTTTACTACATACAAGCATACAACTAGTGCTGCTCTAGGTGGGAGTGGGTTAACCCTTTACTACATACAACCATACAACTACTGCTGCTTCTAGGTGGGAGTGGGTTAACCCTTTACTACATACAACCATACAACCAATGCTGCTGCTAGGTGGGAGTGGGTTATCCCTTTACTACATACAACCATACAGTTACTGCTGCTTCTAGGTGTGAGTGGGTTAACCCTTTACTACATACAAGCATACAGTTAGTGCTGCGGCTAGGTGGGAATGGGTTATCCCTTTACTACATACAAGTATACACCTAGTGTTGCTGCTAGGTGAGAATGAGTTATCCCTTTACTACATACAACCATACAACCAATGCTGCTGCTAGGTGGGAGTGGGTTATCCCTTTACTACATACAACCATACAACCAATGCTGCTGCTAGGTGGGAATGGGTTATCCCTTTACTACATACAACCATACAACCAATGCTGCTGCTAGGTGGGAGTGGGTTATCCCTTTACTACATACAACCATACAACCAATGCTGCTGCTAGGTGGGAGTGGGTTATCCCTTTACTACATACAACCAATGCTGCTGCTAGGTGGGAGTGGGTTATCCCTTTACTACATACAAGTATACAACCAGTGCTGTTGCTAGGTGGGAGTGGGTTATCCCTTTACTACATACAACCAGTGCTGCTGCTAGGTGGGAGTGGGTTATCCCTTTACTACATACAACCATACAACCAATGCTGCTGCTAGGTGGGAATGGGTTATCCCTTTACTACATACAACCATACAACCAATGCTGCTGCTAGGTGGGAGTGGGTTATCCCTTTACTACATACAACCATACAACCAATGCTGCTGCTAGATGGGAGTGGGTTATCCCTTTACTACATACAAGTATACACCTAGTGTTGCTGCTAGGTGGGAGTGGGTTATCCCTTTACTACATACAACCATACAGTTACTGCTGCTTCTAGGTGGGAGTGGGTTAACCCATTACTACATACAACCATACAGTTACTGCTGCTTCTAGGTGTGAGTGGGTTAACCCTTTACTACATACAAGCATACAGTTAGTGTTGCTGCTAGGTGGGAGTGGGTTAACCCTTTACTACATACAACCATACATTTACTGCTGCTTCTAGGTGTGAGTGGGTTAACCCTTTACTACATACAAGTATACAACCAGTGCTGCTTCTAGGTGGGAGTGGGTTATCCCTTTACTACATACAAGTATACAACCAGTGCTGCTGCTAGGTGGGAGTGGGTTAACCCTTTACTACATACAACCATACAGTTACTGCTGCTTCTAGGTGTGAGTGGGTTAACCCTTTACTACATACAACCATACAACCAATGCTGCTGCTAGGTGGGAGTGGGTTATCCCTTTACTACATACAACCATACAACCAATGCTGCTGCTAGGTGGGAGTGGGTTATCCCTTTACTACATACAAGTATACAACCAGTGCTGCTGCTAGGTGGGAGTGGGTTAACCCTTTACTACATACAACCATACAGTTACTGCTGCTTCTAGGTGTGAGTGGGTTAACCCTTTACTACATACAACCATACAACCAATGCTGCTGCTAGATGGGAGTGGGTTATCCCTTTACTACATACAACCATACAGTTACTGCTGCTTCTAGGTGTGAGTGGGTTAACCCTTTACTACATACAAGTATACAACCAGTGCTGCTTCTATGTGGGAATGGGTTAACCCTTTACTACATACAAGTATACAACCAGTGCTGCTTCTATGTGGGAATGGGTTAACCCTTTACTACATACAAGTATACAACCAGTGCTGCTTCTATGTGGGAATGGGTTAACCCTTTACTACATACAACCAGTGCTGCTTCTATGTGGGAATGGGTTAACCCTTTACTACATACAAGTATACAACCAGTGCTGCTTCTATGTGGGAATGGGTTAACCCTTTACTACATACAAGTATACAACCAGTGCTGCTTCTATGTGGAATGGGTTAACCCTTTACTACGTACAAGTATACAACCAGTGCTGCTTCTATGTGGGAATGGGTTAACCCTTTACTACATACAAGTATACAACCAGTGCTGCTTCTATGTGGGAATGGGTTAACCCTTTACTACATACAAGTATACAACCAGTGCTGCTTCTATGTGGGAATGGGTTAACCCTTTACTACATACAAGCATACAACCAATGCTGCTGCTAGTTGGGAATGGGTTATCCCTTTACTACATACAACCATACAACCAATGATGCTGCTAGGTGGGAGTGGGTTATCCCTTTACTACATACAACCATACAACCAATGCTGCTGCTAGGTGGGAATGGGTTATCCCTTTACTACATACAACCATACAACCAATGCTGCTGCTAGGTGGGAGTGGGTTATCCCTTTACTACATACAAGCATACAACCAATGCTGCTGCTAGGTGGGAGTGGGTTATCCCTTTACTACATACAAGTATACAACCAATGCTGCTGCTAGGTGGGAGTGGGTTATCCCTTTACTACATACAAGTATACAACCAGTGCTGCTGCTAGTTGGGAGTGGGTTAACCCTTTACTACATACAACCATACAGTTACTGCTGCTTCTAGGTGTGAGTGGGTTAACCCTTTACTACATACAACCATACAACCAATGCTGCTGCTAGGTGGGAGTGGGTTATCCCTTTACTACTACAAGTATACAACCAGTGCTGCTGCTAGGTGGGATGGGTTAACCCTTTATACATACAACCATACAGTTACTGCTGCTTCTAGGTGTGAGTGGGTTAACCCTTTACTACATACAACCATACAACCAATGCTGCTGCTAGGTGGGAGTGGGTTATCCCTTTACTACATACAACCATACAGTTACTGCTGCTTCTAGGTGTGAGTGTGTTAACCCTTTACTACATACAAGCATACAGTTAGTGCTGCAGCTAGGTGGGAATGGGTTATCCCTTTACTACATACAAGTATACACCTAGTGTTGCTGCTAAGTGAGAATGAGTTATCCCTTTACTACATACAACCATACAACCAATGCTGCTGCTAGGTGGGAGTGGGTTATCCCTTTACTACATACAACCATACAACCAATGCTGCTGCTAGGTGGGAATGGGTTATCCCTTTACTACATACAACCATACAACCAATGCTGCTGCTAGGTGGGAGTGGGTTAACCCTTTACTACATACAAGTATACAACCAGTGCTGCTTCTATGTGGGAATGGGTTAACCCTTTACTACATACAAGTATACAACCAGTGCTGCTTCTATGTGGGAATGGGTTAACCCTTTACTACATACAAGTATACAACCAGTGCTGCTTCTATGTGGGAATGGGTTAACCCTTTACTACATACAAGCATACAACCAGTGCTGCTTCTAGGTGGCAATGGGTTAACCCTTTACTACATACAAGTATACAACCAGTGCTGCTTCTATGTGGGAATGGGTTAACCCTTTACTACATACAACCATACAACCAATGCTGCTGCTAGGTGGGAGTGGGTTATCCCTTTACTACATACAACCATACAACCAATGCTGCTGCTAGATGGGAGTGGGTTATCCCTTTACTACATACAAGCATACAACCAATGCTGCTGCTAGGTGGGAGTGGGTTATCCCTTTACTACATACAAGTATACAACCAATGCTGCTGCTAGGTGGGAGTGGGTTATCCCTTTACTACATACAAGTATACAACCAGTGCTGCTGCTAGGTGGGAGTGGGTTAACCCTTTACTACATACAACCATACAGTTACTGCTGCTTCTAGGTGTGAGTGGGTTAACCCTTTACTACATACAACCAATGCTGCTGCTAGGTGGGAGTGGGTTATCCCTTTACTACATACAACCATACAACCAATGCTGCTGCTAGGTGGGAGTGGGTTATCCCTTTACTACATACAAGTATACAACCAGTGCTGCTGCTAGGTGGGAGTGGGTTAACCCTTTACTACATACAACCATACAGTTACTGCTGCTTCTAGGTATGAGTGGGTTAACCCTTTACTACATACAACCATACAACCAATGCTGCTGCTAGATGGGAGTGGGTTATCCCTTTACTACATACAACCATACAGTTACTGCTGCTTCTAGGTGTGAGTGTGTTAACCCTTTACTACATACAAGCATACAGTTAGTGCTGCGGCTAGGTGGGACTGGGTTATCCCTTTACTACATACAAGTATACACCTAGTGTTGCTGCTAGGTGAGAATGAGTTATCCCTTTACTACATACAACCATACAACCAATGCTGCTGCTAGGTGGGAGTGGGTTATCCCTTTACTACATACAACGATACAACCAATGCTGCTGCTAGGTGGGAATGGGTTATCCCTTTACTACATACAACCAATGCTGCTGCTAGGTGGGAGTGGGTTAACCCTTTACTACATACAAGTATACAACCAGTGCTGCTTCTATGTGGGAATGGGTTAACCCTTTACTACATACAAGTATACAACCAGTGCTGCTTCTATGTGGGAATGGGTTACCCTTACTACATACAAGATACAACCAGCCCATAACCCTTTACTACATACAAGCATACAACCAGTGCTGCTTCTAGGTGGCAATGGGTTAACCCTTTACTACATACAAGTATACAACCAGTGCTGCTTCTATGTGGGAATGGGTTAACCCTTTACTACATACAAGTATACAACCAGTGCTGCTTCTATGTGGGAATGGGTTATCCCTTTACTACATACAACCAGTGCTGCTTCTAGGTGGGAATGGGTTAACCCTTTACTACATACAACCAGTGCTGCTTCTAGGTGGGAATGGGTTATCCCTTTACTACATACAACCAGTGCTGCTTCTAGGTGGGAATGGGTTAACCCGTTACTACATACAACCAGTGCTGCTTCTATGTGGGAATGGGTTAACCCTTTACTACATACAAGTATACAACCAGTGCTGCTTCTAGGTGAGAGTGGGTTATCCCTTTACTACATACAAGTATACAACCAGTGCTGCTTCTGTGTGGGAATGGGTTAACCCGTTACTACATACAAGTATACAACCAGTGCTGCTTCTATGTGGGAATGGGTTAACCCTTTACTACATACAAGTATACAACCAGTGCTGCTGCTAGGTGGGAGTGGGTTATCCCTTTACTACATACAAGTATACAACCAGTGCTGCTTCTATGTGGGAATGGGTTAACCCTTTACTACATACAAGTATACAACCAGTGCTGCTTCTATGTGGGAATGGGTTAACCCTTTACTACATACAAGTATACAACCAGTGCTGCTTCTATGTGGGAATGGGTTAACCCGTTACTACATACAAGCATACAACCAGTGCTGCTTCTAGGTGGCAATGGGTTAACCCTTTACTACATACAAGTATACAACCAGTGCTGCTTCTATGTGGGAATGGGTTAACCCTTTACTACATACAAGTATACAGCCAGTGCTGCTTCTATGTGGGAATGGGTTAACCCTTTACTACATACAAGTATACAACCAGTGCTGCTTCTATGTGGGAATGGGTTAACCCTTTACTACATACAAGTATACAACCAGTGCTGCTTCTATGTGGGAATGGGTTAACCCTTTACTACATACAAGTATACAACCAGCGCTGCTTCTATGTGGGAATGGGTTAACCCGTTACTACATACAAGTATACAACCAGTGCTGCTTCTAGGTGGGAATGGGTTATCCCTTTACTACATACAACCAGTGCTGCTTCTAGGTGGGAATGGGTTAACCCATTACTACATACAACCAGTGCTGCTTCTCTGTGGGAATGGGTTAACCCGTTACTACATACAACCATACAACTTGCTATATCATAGGCGGGTGGTAGTCGCAAGACCATGTGGGATATCATTAATGTAATATAAGAACAGGCTGGGCCCAAGGACTGAGCTTTGAGGGACACCAGACTCTACCATGACCATGTCTGAAGTCTCCAATTCCACTTGGGAAAGCTTGAATCAAGCAGTTGATCCTTCCTTTGGTGCCGTAATGGTTCAGGTTGTTTAGGAGAAGACATGAGCCGCTCATCTGGATCTACACTTTTTGTAAGCCTATTTAGAGATATGTGGTGTTGAAAGGGTTATATATATGACCTGGTGGATAAACATTATACAGTACAGGTAGTTCTACTGTCTGAATATCATCCAGTAAGCCTAGTTCTTGGTGCAATTACAACAACTCTTGGCGAGTACCGATTTCTATTGTGATTTGCCATTGTGGCCCACACCTTTTGCCTGTATTATGTATTAGTATATAACAGGGGTGTAGTTTGAGCTTGATATATGCGTAGGTACCAGTAGAATAGGGCGCCCGGAGGTTTCTCTCCCAGGAAGAGTTTGGAAGTTTATATTACTGCAGCAGCATGTATTGACGAGAAATAAGGAACATATTTATACAGTTCTTAAAATCTCCATGTATCAATTCAAAAGTAATGACATACAGAGTTATTTTCACATTTGATGGGTACACTGTACTTACATACACCTCCACCCCCTTACCCTTAATTTGTCGTGATAGCACAGTGATAGCGCGTTTGCTTCAGGTGCGAAAGGTCCGGAGTGCGAGCCCCGCTGGAGCCATTACGATTGTGCCCTTAGGCAAGGCATTTAAGTTCCACGTTGCCTCTTCTCTCTCCCTCGTGGCGATGGATTTCATCAGGAATTAGGTCTCGAGAGTGATTAATATTAGTTGTAAGAACATGTTTTGCAATCGAGCTAAAATAAATGTGTATAAACCCGTAATTTCATTTTTCAAATTATCAAGAAAATGTATAGGTACAGGCCTACAGTGCTTATAGGAAGCTGTATAAATATGTTTAGACCAACTACAACAGCATTGATATGAAAATATGTACTTACCACATCGGACAGATGCTGGATCAACATCATCAGACTGGGCTGGGCCTTCACTGAACTGGTCAGTAGAATCCATTGTTATCTCTTCCATACATGCTCCCCAGAGCTTCATAGTAGCATCAACAATAACCTATTCAGATTGCCTTCAATGCATTTCTTGATGCTTAAAAAGAAATATAGGATGTTACACGAGTGGTGATTTCATATCATATTTTATGATCATATAAAATATGGTATGAAATCATCACAAGTGTTATATCATTTTTATCACATTACCATATTGGGTTTTAATCATATACATCATTATTTGCACAAAATAACGCTGCTACTTTCATTTTAGTGCCAAATGTCAGCGCAAATTGTCACGACGTCACTAAAATTGTCACAACTTCACTAAAATTGTCACGACGTCACTAAAATTGTCACTACGTCACTAAAATTGTCATGTCACTAAAATTGTCACGACGTCACTAAAAGTGTCACTACGCAAGGCAGTGTTATATTTATGCTTAGTTTTTAGTTTAGATTCATACAAATTTATTTTAGCTCGATTGCGAAACAAGTTCTTACAACTTATATTAACTACTCTCGAGACCTCATTCCTGATGGAATCCATCGCCACGAGGGAGAGAGAAGAGGCAACGTGGAATTTAAATGCCTTGCCTAAGGACACAATCATAACAGCTCCAGCAGGGCTCGAACTCAGGACCTTTCGCACCTGAAGCGAACGCGCATCCACTGCGCTATCACGACTTCCACCAATTATATTTATGTTTAAACAGCATTATAATTGCGTCAAGACTTCCTTTGTATCAGAGCTTGTCTTACCATTAACGTCATGAACCAATTCAAATAGAAATGTATCTCAACCAATGAAAATGCTTCCCCGTGTTATTACACGTGTGTACATATAGGAAAGTATGTGATGACTATATTACACTGAATACAACCAAACTTTCGTCTGGTGTTATTATTTTACACATTTTGTGTCAGAATTTATGGCAAATATGGAAAGTTTTATAACCATTGTGAGGGTGGAAAACACAAACATACCGCATATTCGGTATGAGCAGGTGGTCAAACTTATATAAAACAGGTTGCTGACTGTATTCTAACCAAATAAATGCTGAATAATTTGAATGAATGCGCAAACAACATGGATCCAGACCAGCCGAGGCATAACGCTGCATCTGATCAAGATCTATGTTGTTTGCTATTCAGCAAGTGTATTAGGTATAACACTGCATCTGATCAAGATCAATGTTGTTTGCTATTCAGCCATGTGTATTAGGCATAACGCTGCATCTGATCAGGATCTATGTTGTTTGCTATTCAGCCAAGTGTATTAGGAATAACGCTGCATCTGATCAGGATCTATGTTGTTTGCTATTCAGCCAAGTGTATTAGCTCCACTATCAAACTAGCAAACAGCATAGAGCCTGATCAGATGGCACATTCTGTGCCCTATGATTTGGCTCTACTCTGCGTGTGTTTTACGTTTATTTATCGTCGCTACCGGTTACCCATATGAGCGACGCCTCCTGAAGAGATTAGTCATTTTAGATTTTGGAGGATAGTGCACTGATACAGAAAGAGACCCATTACAGAGTCTCTTCTGGTTCATTTACGTGCACGGTGTAAAGCACCGACACGAGACCTCGGTTTAACGTCCCATCTGAAAGACTGTTAATTTTATTAGGGTCAGACGGGGGATCGAACCTGTGATCCCTGGATTACCAGTCCAGCGTGTTAATCACTGGACTACAGATCCGTCTGTCTCTATTCTGCTTGCATGCGATTAGTAGTTATGGGTTAACAACTACCTTCTAGACCTACATGTATATAGAAAGCAAAATTAACATTCGATATCCACGGAATTACATAGGCCCCCACACTACAAGGAGACATGGGCATCTTAATAGTTTTGGCGGCCATATTCACTGCCATCTTGAATTTCACTATAATTTAAGTATGCTAATTGGATTCCTAGATCCCCAAAACATGGGGTTAGACACCAAAATTACTCACCTAGGATAAATAATGAGACAATTGAGATTTTAATGATTTAGCGGCCATCTTGGACGCCATCTTGAAAATTATACCCTTTTAGTGATCAGAATTTGGTAGACTTTTAGTATGTTATTAAGCACACCTGATACTATAGAAAACCGTTGAGAAACCTTTTGTAGCAATTTTTTTAGGGTAGAGTGGCTTTTTTTCATAAATGCAGTGCCTAGAAATCTAATTTAGGTCAAGCCTGATGAAAGTTTTCATCAAAGGTATATTAAAACATGGATAAACACAACTCAGGCAATATTTATTCTAAATACCAATAAATTCTGAAGTTATGCTAAATATCTAAATACCATTTAATACACATTGAAAGCTTTAATTAAAATGTATATTAAAACATGGTTAAAAATAGTTCAAACATGAATTTCTTACCAGGATGGATTCAATAATTTACATAAAAAGCTGAGTGTGTGTGTTCTACGCTTATTTATCGTCACTACTGGTTACCCATATGAGTGAAGCTTTTTGAAGAGATTAGTCATTTTAGATTTTTGGAGGATAGTGCAATGATACAGACAGAGACCCATTCCAAAGTCTCCTCTGGTTCTTTTACGTGCACGGTGTAAAGCACTGACACGAGACCTCGGTTTAACGTCCCATCTGAATGACTGTTATTTTATTAGGGTCAGACGGGGGATCGAACCTGCGATCCCTGGATTACCAGTCCAATGTGTTAGGTAACCACTGGACTACAGATCCGTCTGCACATTAAACTGAATTACAAAACAGGAAAGTTAAACTCATGTACACTACTTGTGTCTATACAGGTGTGGAGTGGGTGTGTCTATACAGGTGTGGGGCGGGTATGTCTATATAGGTGTGGTGCGGGTGTGTCTATACAGGTGTGGAGCGGATTTGTCTATACAGGTGTGGGGCGGGTATGTCTATATAGGTGTGGTCCGGGTGTGTCTATATAGGTGTGGTGCGAGTGTGTCTATACAGGTGTGGAGCGAGTGTGTCTATACAGGTGTGGAGCGGGTATGTCTATATAGGTGTGGAGCGGGTATGTCTATATAGGTGTGTGGGTGCGGGTGTGTCTATACAGGTGTGGAGCGGGTGTGTCTATACAGGTGTGGAGCGGGTGTGTCTATACAGGTGTGGCGCAAGTGTGTCTATACAGGTGTGGAGCGGGTGTGTCTATACAGGTGTGGAGCGAGTTTGTCTATACAGGTGTGGAGCGGGTATGTCTATATAGGTGTGGTGCGGGTGTGTCTATACAGGTGTGGAGCGAGTGTGTATATACAGGTGTGGTGCGGGTGTGTCTATACAGGTGTGGAGCAAGTGTGTCTATACAGGTGTGGAGCGAGTGTATCTATACAGGTGTGGAGCGAGTGTGTCTATACAGGTGTGGAGCGGGTGTGTCAATACAGGTGTGGAGGGGTGTGTCTATACTGGTGTGGAGCGGGTGTGTCTATAGAGGTGTGGGGCGAGTGTGTCTATACAGGTGTGGAGCGGGTGTGTCTATACAGGTGTGGAGCAAGTGTGTCTATACAGGTGTGGGGCGGGTGTGTCTATGCAGGTGTGGAGTGGGTGGTTATATACAAGTGTGGAGCGGGTGTGTCTATACAGGTGTGGTGTGGGTGTGTCTATACAGGTGTGGAGTGGGTGTGTCTATACAGGTGTGGAGCGGGTGTGTCTATACAGGTGTGGAGCGGGTTTGTCTATAGAGGTGTGGAGCAAGTGTGTCTATACAGGTGTGGAGCGAGTGTGTCTATACAGGTGTGGAGCGTGTTATACAGGTGTGGAGGGTTATACAGTGTGGAGCGGGTGTGTCTATACAGGTGTGGAGCGGGTGTGTCTATACAGGTGTGGAGCGAGTGTGTCTATACAGGTGTGGAGCGGGTGTGTCTATACAGGTGTGGAGCAAGTGTGTCTATACAGGTGTGGAGCGTGTGTCTATACAGGTGTGGAGCGGGTGTGTCTATACTGGTGTGGAGCGGGTGTGTCTATACAGGTGTGGAGCGAGTGTGTCTATACAGGTGTAGGGCGGGTGTGTCTATACAGGTGTAGAGCGAGTATGTCTATACAGGTGTGGGGCGGGTGTGTCTATACAGGTGTGGAGCAAGTGTGTCTATACAGGTGTGGAGCGGGTGTGTCTATACAGGTGTGGAGCGAGTGTGTCTATACAGGTGTGGAGCGGGTGTGTCTATACAGGTGTGGAGCGGGTGTGTCTATATAGGTGTGGAGCAAATGTGTCTATACTGGTGTGGAGCGGGTGTGTCTATACGGGTGTGGTGCGGGTGTGTCTATACAGGTGTGGAGCGAGTGTGTCTATACAGGTGTGGAGCGGGTTTGTCTATACTGGTGTGGAGCGGGTGTGTCTATACAGGTGTGGAGGGGTGTGTCTATACAGGTGTGGGCGGGTGTGTCTATACAGGTGTGGAGCGAGTGTGTCTATACAGGTGTGGAGCGGGTGTGTCTATACAGGTGTGGAGCAAGTGTGTTATAAGGTGTGGAGCGGGTGTGTCTATACAGGTGTGGAGCGAGTGTGTCTATACAGGTGTGGAGCGGGTGTGTCAATACAGGTGTGGAGGGGTGTGTCTATACTGGTGTGGAGCGGGTGTGTCTATAGAGGTGTGGGGCGAGTGTGTCTATACAGGTGTGGAGCGGGTGTGTCTATACAGGTGTGGAGCAAGTGTGTCTATACAGGTGTGGGGCGGGTGTGTCTATGCAGGTGTGGAGTGGGTGGTTATATACAAGTGTGGAGCGGGTGTGTCTATACAGGTGTGGAGCGGGTGTGTCTATACAGGTGTGGAGCGGGTGTGTCTATACAGGTGTGGAGCAAGTGTGTCTATACAGGTGTGGAGCGGGTGTGTCTATACAGGTGTGGAGCGGGTGTGTCTATACAGGTGTGGAGCGAGTGTGTCTATACAGGTGTGGAGAGGTTCTATACAGGTGTAGAGCGAGTGTGTCTATACAGGTGTGGAGCGGGTGTGTCTATACTGGTGTGGAGCAAGTGTGTCTATACAGGTGTGGAGCGGGTGTGTCTATACAGGTGTGGAGCGAGTGTGTCTATACAGGTGTGGAGCGAGTGTGTCTATACAGGTGTGGAGCGGGTGTGTCTATACAGGTGTGGAGCGGGTGTGTCTATACAGGTGTGGAGCAAGTGTGTCTA
>CM026404.1:4582231-4603244 GCA_014843695.1 Archivesica marissinica
GTGTGTCTATACAGGTGTGGAGCGGGTGTGTCTATACAGGTGTGGAGCGGGTGTGTCTATACAGGTGTGGAGCAAGTGTGTCTATACAGGTGTGGAGCAAGTGTGTCTATACAGGTGTGGAGCGGGTGTGTCTATACTGGTGTGGAGCGGGTGTGTCTATACAGGTGTGGAGCGAGTGTGTCTATACAGGTGTGGGGCGGGTGTGTCTATACAGGTGTAGAGCGAGTGTGTCTATACAGGTGTGGGGCGGGTGTGTCTATACAGGTGTGGAGCAAGTGTGTCTATACAGGTGTGGAGCGGGTGTGTCTATACAGGTGTGGAGCGAGTGTGTCTATACAGGTGTGGAGCGGGTGTGTCTATACAGGTGTGGAGCGGGTGTGTCTATACAGGTGTGGAGCAAGTGTGTCTATACAGGTGTGGAGCGGGTGTGTCTATACAGGTGTGGTGCGGGTGTGTCTATACAGGTGTGGAGCGGGTGTGTCTATACAGGTGTGGAGCAAGTGTGTCTATACAGGTGTGGAGCGGTTGGTCTATACAGGTGTGGAGCGAGTGTGTCTATACAGGTGTGGAGCGAGTGTGTCTATACAGGTGTGGAGCGGGTGTGTCTATACAGGTGTGGAGCGGGTGTGTCTATACAGGTGTGGAGCGAGTGTGTCTATACAGGTGTGGGCGGGTTCTATACAGGTGTGGAGCGGTTTGTCTATACAGGTGTGGAGCGGGTGTGTCTATACAGGTGTGAGCGGTGTGTCTATACAGGTGTGGAGCGGGTGTGTCTATACAGGTGTGGAGGGTGTGTCTATACAGGTGTGGAGCGGGTGTGTCTATACAGGTGTGGAGCAAGTGTGTCTATACAGGTGTGGAGCGGGTGTGTCTATACAGGTGTGGAGCGGGTGTGTCTATACAGGTGTGGAGCGAGTGTGTCTATACAGGTGTGGAGGGGTGTGTCTATACTGGTGTGGAGCGGGTGTGTCTATACAGGTGTGGAGCGAGTGTGTCTATACAGGTGTGGAGCGGGTGTGTCTATACAGGTGTGGAGCAAGTGTGTCTATACAGGTGTGGAGCGGGTGTGTCTATAGGTGTGGAGGGGTGTTATACAGTGTGGAGCGGGTGTGTCTATACAGGTGTGGTGCGGGTGTGTCTATACAGGTGTGGAGCGGGTGTGTCTATACAGGTGTGGAGCGGGTGTGTCTATACAGGTGTGGAGCGGGTTTGTCTATAGAGGTGTGGAGCAAGTGTGTCTATACAGGTGTGGAGCGAGTGTGTCTATACAGGTGTGGAGCGGGTGTGTCTATACTGGTGTGGAGCGGGTGTGTCTATACAGGTGTGGAGCGGGTGTGTCTATACAGGTGTGGGCGGGTGTCTATACAGGTGTGGAGCGGGTGTGTCTATACAGGTGTGGAGCGGGTGTGTCTATACAGGTGTGGGGCGAGTGTGTCTATACAGGTGTGAGCGGGTGTGTCTATACAGGTGTGGAGCGGTTGTCTATACAGGTGTGGAGCGGTGTGTCTATACAGGTGGGGTGTCTATACTGGTGTGGAGCGGGTGTGTCTATACAGGTGTGGAGCGGGTGTGTCTATACAGGTGTGGAGCGGGTGTGTCTATACAGGTGTGGAGCGGGTGTGTCTATACAGGTGTGGAGCGGGTGTGTCTATACAGGTGTGGAGCGGGTGTGTCTATACAGGTGTGGAGCGGGTGTGTCTATACAGGTGTGGAGCGAGTGTGTCTATACAGGTGTGGAGCGGGTGTGTCTATACTGGTGTGGAGCGGGTGTGTCTATACAGGTGTGGAGCGGGTTTGTCTATACAGGTGTGGAGCAAGTGTGTCTATACTGGTGTGGAGCAAGTGTGTCTATACAGGTATGGAAAGAGTGTACAAAACATTGTCCAGTACAATACACTGGCCCATTATAAAGCACCCCTATTCAAATCTTGTATTTAATGATCATATGCCTTTGAAGCCTATTTTATTGAAATTTATTAAATAACACTATTTAAGGACGCAATCACACGCTTTCTCACATCTCCCCAAAATTCTGACCTAGAATGAGTCCTGCAATGATAAATGGTTCGTGGAAAAAAGGAAATCTTGTAATAGTATGTAGTTGCTGTAATTGACCAATAGCTTAAGGAATGGCAGTGGTGGTGTGTGGGACGGGAGACGGTAACTAGGCAATTCTCAATGGGGATAGCAACCAGATCATTATGATGTTCATACATAACAGCATAAGGGAGATGTGCTGGAGATCTAGTCTGCATAGATTTATGGTATGGGGCTACCAAATCTTGGAGCCATATTCCTGCTGGGGTATCACTAGAGTCTGGTAAGCCATGCACTTAAGCGGTTCGGATTTGACCTAGTCCAAATATTTCGAAACGAGCGTTCTGATGGATTATTAGAATGTAACTAGGTGATTGTTTTTTATATGAAGAATAATCATAATCCAATCAGAACGCTCATTTCAACGCGAACTGCTCCGCTTGAGAAATTTTCCAAACAAATTGAAAAATTCTCCGAAATCTCTTTTTGACGTACATTTTTGCCAAATAAACCTACACGTTAGTGGAAACACATTTTATTGATAATGTTATTCACTGTTAAAACTCTCCCGTCGAAGATTTGTTTTTGTTACTGACAGAACCCGTGTCCTAGTATGGAAATGTGACCTGCTATGGCATATGTTTGTGCCAATTGTTTGCAAAGTATACATGCACGCAGCTTAAAGTTGTGTTTTATTTGAAGAACAATATAAAGACTCGGGATAGGCGTTATATTTGGATAGATGTGTACAAAATTGTTTCAGATAGGGCCATTTTACTGATCGATGCGAAATCTGACATCCCACAGAGTAGAATCCCTGTACTTAAATCTATATACTAGTACCCCCAAACGTGCCGAATCCCTGTGCGTCCAACAACAGGTTATTTGAAATATCCACGCCAACAGACAAGGTATTTGATATCATCCTATACAACACAATCAATCATCTTGTCAATCAATCATCTTGTCAATCAACTTTTTTTATCAAGCATCTTGTCAATCAATCACATTGCATGTTCTTCATACTGTCATCTCGGATTGTCCTGGTAATCAACTGTTCACAACCTTCATACTGTCATCTTGGATTGTCCTGGTAATCAACTGTTCATAACCTAGCTATTCACATCATGGGGAGGGCTGTAAATAATGTTTTCATAAGACCTCTACATACATTTTTTGTTTCTGTTATTCCGAGTAATGCCTTGAAAGTTGATAGTAAAATGTCACATTTTTCAAATCTAAATATTTGTACTTGTAGCCCAACCATTTGCTCTTTTTTTCGAGATTAAATCTTGTTTCTAATTGTTTTCCACGTATTTCATTTTAAAGCATGACCAAATTGCAATAAAATATTATTAAAATTAAAAGTTCAAACCCGACGGAAGTTTCGTTTGGAGATATTCGGCTGAAACAGAACAGTGAATCTGAACGTTAATGTTCCAAGGGAGATAACACTTACAATTTCCAATAATGCAACAGTGAACAGCTTATTGTACCTACAAAAGATGATTATTTGTAATTTCTATTAGCCCAACAACCTCAACCATTGTGTGGCATCCATGGTCCAGTGGTAGAGTGTCGGATTTGGAACCAAACAGTCCCAGGTTCAATACTCGGCCAAGCTACGTATGTAGTGTCATTGAGAATCTCACACACATTGCTTAGTAGGGGAAGGTGGGGCAAAATGGTCCCATAGGGTAAAATGCCACATCTCATATACCTCAACTATCAGGTACTGCCACCTGTTAGTATAAATATGTAATGATTAGTCACATGTCATAGAACGTCTAACAAAATAGCGGTCCTTTAAATCTTGATATGGTGATCTGTTTGATGACAAAAAGGATTGTTGTTGCTTCTGATCTATGGTAAGTGGTGTCATATATTGTTAATTGTGATTAAGATATGCAGTAGATTGCTGTTGTACCTATGTTAACTTACAAGTCAGTGTAATGTACACATATCAGGAGGAAAGAATTAGTGTGTTTCTTGAAGAGCGTTTAATGAAGTGGATTGTTTTATGTCATGTGCAGATGGGGCAAAATGGTACACCTATGGAAGGTCATTATGGCATATGGGCCATTTTGCCCCATGGCTGTATACCAGTTTGCCCCAATGCTTCGATATAATTTATGTCATCTAATATTTGTATATCTCATGAACCGTTATAGTTAATTTATATGATAATATAGGAATAACAAATTAATGATCTAATGTCAACCAGTTCTTGGTAATGGTCTACATGCCCCTGTAGATTTTACAAACAATATCAACAACCACCTCAACCAGTTCTTGGTAATGGTCTACCTGCCCCTGTAGATTTTACAAACCAAGACCAACAACCGGCTCAACCAGTTCTTGGTAATGGTCTACATGCCCCTGTAGATTTTACAAACCAAGACCAACAACCGGCTCAACCAGCTCTTGGTAATGGTCTACATGCCCCTGTAGATTTTACAAACCAAGACCAACAACCGGCTCAACCAACTCTTGGTAATGGTCTACATGCCCCTGTAGATTTTACAAACCAAGACCAACAACCACCTCAACCAACTCTTGGTAATGGTCTACATGCCCCTGTAGATTTTACAAACCAAGACCAACAACCGGCTCAACCAACTCTTGGTAATGGTCTACTTGGCCTTGTAGATTTTACAAACCAAGACCAACAACCAGCTCAACCACCTCATTGCAACAGTCTACCTGCTCTTGTAAATGTTACAGACCAAACCCAAGAACCAGTTCAACCACCTCTTACTAATGGTCCAACTGCTCCTGAATATGTCACACCTAGAGCAACATCCAGCAGAACCAATTACTGATAATGGTCTACTAGCTCTGGCTAATATTGAGCCTGGTCCTGGAGATGAACAGTTGCCTGCATTAGTTCTGTCAGTTGCTGTAAATGGTCAAAAAACTCCTGAAGTTGATCATTTGGCTCAACCAAATCATAATAACACCAACCACCTCATGAAAGAAGTGAACCAGTTCAAGAGGCTTACGAAATTGATCTAGCAGATGCTCATGATATCATGATCAAGTGCAAAACCAGTTCATCCAACTTATGGAACAAATCAACCCATTCAACCAGATTCTGTTGATAAGCAACCAATTGATTTAGCTTCTAAAATTGATCAACCAGTGTCTGAAAGTGGTCAGCAAAATCAACAAACTCCTGAAATTGATAAACTAGTGCACACAGCTCCCAATGGTCTACCAATTCAACAAAGATCTGAAACAGTTGCGTCAACATGTGTAACAAGTCAATCAGTTTAATCAAATTCAGAAATCAATGAACCAGCTCAAGTAGCTTCAAGTAGCACCGGTAAACAGGTTACAATAACGTGTCTTACTAAAAAGCGTAGTGCAGTAGAAATCCGCCGTAACCATGATAATGCCATTCCAAGCACATCAAGCTTTATTTCACCATTTGAAATATCGCCACCTCCAAAAGCTAACCAGTCTAACAAAAGTGCCAAACGAAAGAAAACTGAACTGCTAACAGCAAGCCCATACAAAAATAATTTGATTAAAACAGCAGAGGTTGCAGAGAAATTACAAAAGAAAAGAATAAGGGATGAGAAACGGTCTCGGAAAGCTAAGCAATACAAACAAACACAACGAAACAATAAACAAGTTGCAACAAGTAAAGGAAAACGGGCACCTAAACCAGTAAACATGTCCAGTGTTTCTGAAGATGAATTGGAGTCGGAAAGTGTTCCAAGAAAGCGAAGAAAACAGATTCAGGCAAAACGAGCAAGGAGGGAATAAAGTTTCTTGGTGTTTGGTCTGTAAGGATGGGCGGCATGGCATCATCACTGTTTAGATTTAGGATATTTTAAAAATATTGGTGATAAACCTCTTTGACCTTTTTCCACACTAAATGTTTGAGATCCAGGAATTTCTTGCGATTTGAAGGCGTACTTGACTTCTTAGGCCCTATTTCGCCTTCTAATAATTCGCTTAACACTCTGATTGACCCAGGGTAGGTGATCTCTTATCGATGACTGTTTGGATGGAATTCTTTTATCTGTAATGGTATTTAGAGCATGAGAAAAGTGTTCCCATAACTCTTCAGTATTTGTGTGGAATATTTACATTCGGTGATCATAACCTGGTGATAGTCATGTTGTTTAATGGCCTGCCAGTTTGCTTTCTTATAGAGTGGAATCCTGGGAGGCTTTTGATAACGTATCCTTGCGGATGTGTTAATTTTATTTCAACTACATTATGATCACGGATGCTGAGTAGAATATTGACCTGATTTACTAAAGTGGGGTTAGTTGTAAGGAATAAATCCAGGATTATGTTTTCACGGGTGGGGAGGTTAACCATTTGGGTGAGGTTTGTATCATTAAACGTTTCAATGACTTGCCTATAGAAGGATGGGTGTTTGCAGTCGGTGGATGGGCTAGTAGTGTCCAAGTCCATCTTTGGAAGGTTTAGGTCCCCAGCCACCCAGATGTTGGAGAAACGTTTATTTACCTTTTCAATAGACTTACAGAATTGATTGAAACTGTCTATATCAAGCTCATGGGTTTATAATAAGCTCCAATCACAAGAGACTTATTTCCTACAAGGTCTAATTTTACCCATAGGTCCTCACATTCAGACTAAATGCACTGTTCATATGCCTGTATAGGCTATACACCATCATGTACCCCGCATGACTTAAATATTGTTTTATTTGAGGCTAAATTTACCCCTCAGAGTAGAGTTTTCGCCAAGACGTGAATAAAGTCAAAAGTTGACTTCTGTTCTGCTGGCCAATTAGATCCGAAAATGTACATCAGTCTATCAAATCAGGCAACTGAGAAAGGCGAACCATAGACTGACCTTGAAAATGGGCCCTGTTTGATCTCATAGAGGAGCCTGTATGCCTACCCTCCTCCACCCCATGACCTTGAGGGTAATAGTGGTGAGGTCCCAATATGACTTCTGATCCTTCATATTTATTCAAGTATATCTTTTCACTTCTGACATTACATGTACTATTTGTAATGTTTCAGTTATATAACAACTAAGTCATACAATGAATAAACAAACATTTAGCTGTGTGTATCATCAAAATAGCTCCAGCGACGGCCATGAGTCGGGTCTATTATGGTGGTTTAAAGAGGCACGTGATCGTAACGTGCCATTGTCTGGACCAATTATGTTAGAGAAGGCCACATTCTACGCCGGTGAACTTGGAATCGAATATTTTAAACAATCTTTATTTTAGCTCGATTGCGAAACAAGTTCTTTCAACTTATATTAATCACTCTCGAGACCTCATTCCTGATGGAATCCATCGCCATGAAGGAGAGAGAAGAGGCATGTGGAATTTAAATGCCTTGCCTAAGGGCACAATCATAACGGCTCCAGCGGGGGTCGAACTCCGGACCTTTCGCACCTGAAGCGAACGTGTATCCACTGCGGTATCACGACTTCCACGATATATGCTAGAATGGACATTGCTTTATCACGACTTCCACGATATATGATAGAATGGACATTGCTTTATCACGACTTCCACGATATATGATAGAATGGACATTGCTTTATCACGACTTCCACGATATATGATAGAATGGACATTGCTTTATCACGACTTCCACGATATATGATAGAATGGACATTGCTTTATCACGACTTCCACGATATATGATAGAATGGACATTGCTTTATCACGACTTCCACGATATATGATAGAATGGACATTGCTTTATCACGACTTCCACGATATATGATAGAATGGACATTGCTTTATCACGACTTCCACGATATATGATAGAATGGACATTGCTTTATCACGACTTCCACGATATATGATAGAATGGACATTGCTTTATCATGACTTCCACGATATATGATAGAATGGACATTGCTTTATCACGACTTCCACGATATATGATAGAATGGACATTGCTTTATCACGACTTCCACGATATATGATAGAATGGACATTGCTTTGCCACATCTTGCCATCATGATCCATACTGTTCTTGACTCGTTTTGTACAGGTACTTCCTCTAGCATACTGTAGCATTACATTAATTGTTATCAAATCACAACCATACACAGGCTGAGTAACATTATACCCGTCTACCCGGCAATTGTAACCTCCGTCAAAGGTAATTCCCGGAACTAGTAACCCCCAGTAATGGTAACCCCCGGGCAATGACCCTAATGGTGATTACTGGTAGTTCATATTATCAACATACATGTAATACAATAACACAATATTTTATAGCAGTTTGTCCTTGAGTATTTTCCTCAGAATCTTTCCGCTGGCAGATTTTGGAATTTCTTTCAGGAATTCTACCCCACCTCTTAGCTTTTTGTAATCGGACACATTTTCTGAAAAAAGAAAATGCAATATTTGTTTTAACAAATTATTTTTGAAATCGTACTATTTTGGGCAAAATTACAAGTTCAGACTTACTGTGGCTGTTGAAAATTAGTCCTCCGGTGTGTACGCGAAGTTTCAAAGCTATAGTATGTGAGATGATATGGTCGTCGCCTGATCGGACAGTTGGCCTGGCCTTCTCTGGGTACTCCGGTTTCCTCCCAAACGAATGACCGCATACATAAATCATCCGCGCCAACTAGGATGATTAATATACCGGTATGTTGCTAAAGCGTGTATTGCAATCATTGTACAATAACTAAGGTCTATATTAATCAAAGCAATATAATACCTTTACGTCTTATGAGAAATAATGTTTGAGATTTTATGTGTCTGACCAAAATACAAGTAATTTTAACAGTCTTTCAGATTAGGACTTTAAACCGGGGTCTCGTGTTGGTGATCTTTACCTTGCACGTAAAAGAACAAGAGGTGACTCTGAAATGGGTCTCTGCATGTCTGTATCATTGCATTGTCCTCCAAAATCTAAAATGACTATTATCTTCAGGAGGTGTGCTCATATGGGCAACCGGTAGCGACGATAAATAAACGTAAAACACAAACGTGTACATAATATAGCCAATTGTGGGAGAATACTGACGCCGAAATGCAAGACTATGTATTATACACATGTATGTTTATGTATACTCTACACTTTATGTTAATATTCTTTTCGTATTATAGGCATACTGTCAATAAAATAAAATATCTTATATTATACAATCCCTGTATAGTTTGCCAGCACAGTACCCAGATTACCAACGGCCCGCTTGATAATTCACAACAGAATGATAACGTACCCTCAACATATTTCGTAATATCATGTGCCTGGATGTTAACGTTGGGTTTGAGTACTACATACGCCCTGGGTAGCTCCCCAGCACGGTCGTCAGGCAAACCAATAACAGCCACATCCTGAATCGCTGGGTGTTTGTGCAGTAGGTCTTCTAGTTCCGCGGGAGCAACCTGAAATAATGCAAACGTGATGATCGGGTTGAGGAAACTTATCTAGAACACATTGTGTTAGCTTAGTCTATATAACATTAGCTTAGCTCGATTGCGCAAACAAATTCTTCAGACCGGGAAGTATGTGAGATGGTACGGTGGAGTGAGTTTTCTCCGGGTACTCCGGTTTCCTCCCACACGAATGGTCACATTTATGCTTTCACCCACGCCAACGAGAGTGAATAATATAAGTTGTAAAAACTTGCTTTGTAATCGTTGTAAAATAAATATAGTTTAAACTAATCAGAATCGGACAGGAATTCTGAAATTCGTCAAAAAAAAACTGCAATGTAAGTCACTATGTCATTAAATCATTAACTTCTCTGAATCCAAGGCCCATTATTGAATCCCATTGGAAGGGTTACAGGCATTGATAAGTCAATTCTAATGTGGGTCTCTCACATTTCAGACACGATATTCCTTTTGGACTTCTCAAATCCATCCGAAGTACAGTTTAGCGCTAAGCTATGGGATTGAACTGGCTAGCATCTATCCTACCTACACCTGATAATGGATTGTATTGGGTAGTACCAGTCATCCTGCTTTGGTTTAAATATGGTTTAAACTTTAAGAATACTTGCATTGTGGCTTGTATTTATATATATATATATTGTCACTTACATTCAGAATTCGTGTTTAAATAACTATACTACATTCAGAATTCGTGTTTAATTAACTATACTACATTCAGAATTCGTGTTTAATTAACTATACTACATTCAGAATTCGTGTTTAATTAACTATACTACATTCAGAATTCGTGTTTAATTAACTATACTACATTCAGAATTCGTGTTTAATTAACTATACTACATTCAGAATTCGTGTTTAATTAACTATACTACATTCAGAATTCGTGTTTAATTAACTATACTACATTCAGAATTCGTGTTTAATTAACTATACTACATTCAGAATTCGTGTTTAATTAACTATACTACATTCAGAATTCGTGTTTAATTAACTATACTACATTCAGAATTCGTGTTTAATTACCTATACTACATTCGGAATTCGTGTTTAATTAACTATACACAGTACCGGCAGTCCTTTGTATTTTATGAGTTCCTTCAATCGGTCTGTAATCACAATACAGTCATTGTCTCTCATATGGCCTATATCACCTAAAATCAAAATGATCTTATCACTATGGCTATAAATTATAAGATGCATACTCGCACGTGTATTTGACACAAGCAACCGGAGCATACCAAAATGCATTCTTCAAAGTTGTGTGTTATTGTCTAAAAATGATCTTTGATTGATGCTACGCTGTATTTTGGGTTGTAACATGTCCTGGGATGTAGTAACCGATGGGGGGGGGGGGGTCCAGGGTATGCTCCGGATGCCAGTCGTATTTGAGACTTTTAATATTATCAGTACCGTAGCCAGAGGCAAATTTCAACTGAGGCAAATTTCAACTAGGGTCCGGGGGCATGTTCCCCCTTAAAATTGTTGGGGTATAGAAGCGATTTCCTGCATTTCTGATTTAATGAGTTTAGACGTATAATTATGTACTGACCTTTCAGCTCTCTAGCAGTCAACATTGTATACAGCAAAGGGATATTTATTTCATTCTATTTATTTAATATTTCATTTATTTTTTGTTTGATTTGGACATTTTAACCGAGACTGCTGGCAGCTTCCTCAGTGTGCCTCAGTGTGGCTACGGGCCTGATTATAAACAATTATGATGACAGAGATTTACAACCTCAGAATTAGGACAGATTTGCAGCCTCAAGTAGTGTTACTGTGTTTGTCATTCATTCACTTAGCCTGAGAACAGGCATCGATATATCAGTCAAATAAATATATTTTAACACCGAGACCATTAATTGGTCCATATCGAGTTTCTGATAATATCAACATGTCGTTTTGCCATTAGTTAAAAAGTGGAAAATCGACAGACTGGAACCCAGGCTATCATTCACTCACCGGTCTGTAGAAAGCCATCCTCATCTATCATTTCTTTCGTAGCCTTGTCATTGTTATGGTATCCTTTCATAATTTGTGGACCACGGACATACAGTTCTCCGGACTCGTTTCGTCCTAAACTTTTCCCCGTCTTGGGATCTATAATCTACATATATAATAAAATGATTTACAGTCAAACCTGTGTTAGTGGTCACCTCTATTAAGCAACCAATCTCTATTAAGCAGCCAGTTTTCAGATTCCCAATATGTTTTTTTATTATATACTATTAAGCAGCCACCTGTGCTAAGCAGCCACTTTCTGTGATTCCCTTGGCTGGCTGCTTAAGACAGGTTTGACTGTAATTACATGTGTGCTGTTTAAAGTGTATTAAATGTGTACCACAATAAACAAAACCTAGGTTGAATTTCGTTCTATTTATAATATCACATTTATTATTGTTGGGCAGTCTTTGTATTAGTAAAACGCGATAACTGTGGCTTTTATTTACCAATACTGGATTAACCCATGAAATAGGGAATTGGGATGGACATGGTATACGATTTATATCTGAATCAAGTAGCTACGTGGTCTAGTGGATAAAACATGTGTGTTGTAATATTGCTGTCCAGGATCGAATCCTGGATGATGCGTCATTTTTTATTTTTGACAACCAGATTTCTTTACCTGGAGAAGGAATGCATAAGTAAATACATGTGTAACATGATTTTCTCATGCACTAATACAGAGTATATTTGAAATTGGTGTCATATTAGATTACAAATAGAATCTAGTAACATCGTAAACATTAAAATGAAGGATGTCATGACATTGTCTCAAGAGGCAATTAACAGTGTTACACCGTTTGAATGGGAGAACTTCTGCAGGCATGGAAGAGAGACAGAGGAGCGATTACGTAAGACCGATATTGCAGTGGAACGAGCTTGTGGTCATTATTGAGGTCAGTGATGAGGAGGGAACAGACACCGCAGTTTTAGTTTTAATATGATCTAATTAGATGTGAATGTGATTTCACAAAAGGCAGACTATCATTATTTAAGGCATAACATTGATAATTATATTTCATAATTATTGATCAAATACGGAACCACCGACAAGTCATTACGTACAAACAAATTTGAGCTTATATATATTTTATTCCACATTTGTAAGTTATTAGTTCTTTAGTAACTGCCAAAATCTAAGCATGTCTCAGCCTCCTTCTAAGCATCGTAGAGTTGAACTGTCCCATGAGGACAAATTGAAATTAATCAGAGAATCTGAATCTGTACCAAAACCAACACCGAAGGTCATCCGAAAACCCTTCTAAACCGAAAACCCCTCCAAACCGAACTTCTCTTCCGATCCGGAAGTCGTTCGGTTTAGAGGGGTTTCGCTGTATACAACTGTTATTCATCAAGCATAAATCAAGTTAATGATCGAGTTCATTACCGTGATTGACTTGGTGTCAATGTTGATGTTCGTGAATATGTCGATGTCTGTGATTAAGTTGATGTTCGTGAATATGTCGATGTCTGTGATTAAGTTGATGTTTGTGAATATGTTGATGTCTGTGATTAAGTTGATGTTTGTGAATATGTTGATGTCTGTGATTAAGTTGATGTTTGTGAATATGTTGATGTCTGTGATTAAGTTGATGTTTGTGAATATGTTGATGTCTGTGATTAAGTTGATGTTTGTGAATAAGTTGATGTCTGTGATTAAGTTGATGTTTGTGAATATGTCGATTTCTGTGATTAAGTTGATGTTCGTGAATATGTTGATGTCTGTGATTTAAGTTGGTGTTTGTGAATATGTCGATGTCTGTGATTAAGTTGATGTTCGTGAATATGTCGATGTCTGTGATTAAGTTGATGCCCGAGATTGGGTCGATGTCTGTGATTAAGTTGATGTTCGTGAATATGCCGATGTCTGTGATTAAGTTGATGTTCGTGAATATGTCGATTTCTGTGATTAAGTTGATGTTCGTGAATATGTTGATGTCTGTGATTAAGTTGATGCCCGAGATTGGGTCGATGTCTGTGATTAAGTTAATGTCCGTTAATATGTCGATTTCTGTGATTGAGTTGATGATCGAGAGTGGGTTGATTGTCGTACTTTAGCATCTATATTTGGAACAAGCGGTCCGATGGAGCCGACAGTGATCGGGGATGGGTAGTCCAATGATACCACCGGTGATGTCTCTGTCAGGCCGTAACCTGTAAGGTAAGTATCGTCACATTATTCATCATATTTAATCGGATACACAATTATTTCAATGGATGTGCGTATTCACACTAAAGCGACACCATATCGGAATCATTGAAAGGATGTTCTTATTTAAAAGAAATAATTTGATATGACTGTGTTTAAACTTTAAAGTGACACTACATCAGTGAAAAATCAAATTTCTACAGAATGTAATTTCCTATTATATGGTATAATTGTTATCCAAATATTTGCCTCAAAAACTGAATATTTCAGCAAATAAACAAACGTCGTATACACGGTTTGTTGACATAATAAAATAATGTAAAATAGGTCGACATTCATGGGTAATACGAGTGTATCCTGATCACTATTTATGGTACAGATTTGTCGTTATATCTCACATTTGTGCCTATGCATATTTATTTGTAGATTAATCTTAATTTTAGTGGAAGTCGTGATAGCGCAGTGGATGCCCATTCGCTTCAGGTGCGAAAGGTCCGGAGTTCGAGCCCCACTGGAGCCGTTACGATTGTGCCCTTAGGCAAGGCATTTAAATTTCACGTTGCCTCTTCTCTCTCCCTCGTGGCGATGGATTCCATCAGGAATGAGGTCTCGAGAGTGATTTATATAAGTTGAAATAACTTGTTTCGCAATCGAGCTAAAAATAAATTTGTATAAACTAATCTTAGTCAAACTATCTCTAAACGACAGTATCACGCGCTTAGTATAGACTCCAATGACAAACACACGTCAATTCAGGAGTGTGACATCCTGAGGAGCCGTCTTCTTTCTTCCCAGGGTGACAATTCCTGTATCGGTGTTCCATTCTTCCCAGGGTGACAATTCCTGTATCGGTGTTCCTTTCTTCCCAGGGTGACAAGTCCTGTATCGGTGTTCCATTCTTCCCAGAGTGACAAGTCCTGTATCGGTGTTCCATTCTTCCCAGGGTGACAATTCCTGTATCGGTGTTCCTTTCTTCCCAGGGTGACAAGTCCTGTATCGGTGTTCCATTCTTCCCAGAGTGACAAGTCCTGTATCGGTGTTCCTTTCTTCCCAGAGTGAGACAAGTCCTGTATCGGTGTTCCTTTCTTCCCAGAGAGACAAGTCCAGTATCGGTGTTCCTTTCTTCCCAGAGTGACAAGTCCTGTATCGGTGTTCCATTCCTCCCAGAGTGACAAGTCCTGTATCGGTGTTCCTTTCTTCCCAGGGTGACAAGTCCTGTATCGGTGTTCCTTTCTTCCCAGGGTGACAAGTCCTGTATCGGTGTTCCATTCCTCCCAGAGTGACAAGTCCTGTATCGGTGTTCCTTTCTTCCCAGAGTGACAAGTCCTGTATCGGTGTTCCTTTCTTCCCAGAGAGACAAGTCCAGTATCGGTGTTCCTTTCTTCCCAGAGTGACAAGTCCTGTATCGGTGTTCCATTCCTCCCAGAGTGACAAGTCCTGTATCGGTGTTCCTTTCTTCCCAGGGTGACAAGTCCTGTATCGGTGTTCCTTTCTTCCCAGGGTGACAAGTCCTGTATCGGTGTTCCTTTCTTCCCAGGGTGACAAGTCCTGTATCGGTGTTCCTTTCTTCCCAGGGTGACAAGTCCTGTATCGGTGTTCCATTCCTCCCAGGTGACAAGTCCTGTATCGGTGTTCCATTCCTCCCAGAGTGAGAAGTCCTGTATCGGTGTTCCTTTCTTCCCAGGGTGACAAGTCCTGTATCGGTGTTCCTTTCTTCCCAGGGTGACAAGTCCTGTATCGGTGTTCCATTCTTCCCAGAGTGACAAGTCCTGTATCGGTGTTCCATTCCTCCCAGAGTGACAAGTCCTGTATCGGTGTTCCTTTCTTCCCAGGGTGACAAGTCCTGTATCGGTGTTCCATTCCTCCCAGGGTGACAATTCCTGTATCGGTGTTCCTTTCTTCCCAGGGTGACAAGTCCTGTATCGGTGTTCCTTTCTTCCCAGGGTGACAATTCCTGTATCGGTGTTCCGTTCTTCCCAGGGTGACAAGTCCTGTATCGGTGTTCCTTTCTTCCCAGAGAGACAAGTCCTGTATCGGTGTTCCTTTCTTCCCAGGGTGACAAGTCCTGTATCGGTGTTCCATTCTTCCCAGGGTGACAAGTCCTGTATCGGTGTTCCATTCTTCCCAGAGTGACAAGTCCTGTATCGGTGTTCCATTCTTCCCAGGGTGACAAGTCCTGTATCGGTGTTCCTTTCTTCCCAGAGTGACAAGTCCTGTATCGGTGTTCCTTTCTTCCCAGAGTGACAAGTCCTGTATCGGTGTTCCTTTCTTCCCAGGGTGACAAGTCCTGTATCGGTGTTCCTTTCTTCCCAGAGAGACAAGTCCTGTATCGGTGTTCCTTTCTTCCCAGAGAGACAAGTCCTGTATCGGTGTTCCATTCTTCCCAGAGAGACAAGTCCTGTATCGGTGTTCCATTCTTCCCAGAGAGACAAGTCCTGTATCGGTGTTCCTTTCTTCCCAGGGTGACAAGTCCTGTATCGGTGTTCCTTTCTTCCCAGAGTGACAAGTCCTGTATCGGTGTTCCTTTCTTCCCATGGTGACAAGTCCTGTATCGGTGTTCCATTCTTCCCAGGGTGACAAGTCCTGTATCGGTGTTCCTTTCTTCCCAGAGTGACAAGTCCTGTATCGGTGTTCCTTTCTTCCCAGAGTGACAAGTCCTGTATCGGTGTTCCTTTCTTCCCATGGTGACAAGTCCTGTATCGGTGTTCCTTTCTTCCCAGAGTGACAAGTCCTGTATCGTGTTCCTTTCTTCCCATGGTGACAAGTCCTGTATCGGTGTTCCTTTCTTCCCATGGTGACAAGTCCTGTATCGGTGTTCCTTTCTTCCCATGGTGACAAGTCCTGTATCGGTGTTCCTTTCTTCCCAGGGTGACAAGTCCTGTATCGGTGTTCCTTTCTTCCCAGAGTGACAAGTCCTGTATCGGTGTTCCTTTCTTCCCAGGGTGACAAGTCCTGTATCGGTGTTCCTTTCTTCCCAGAGTGACAAGTCCTGTATCGGTGTTCCTTTCTTCCCATGGTGACAAGTCCTGTATCGGTGTTCCTTTCTTCCCAGGGTGACAAGTCCTGTATCGGTGTTCCTTTCTTCCCAGAGTGACAAGTCCTGTATCGGTGTTCCTTTCTTCCCAGGGTGACAAGTCCTGTATCGGTGTTCCTTTCTTTCCAGGGTGACAAGTCCTGTATCGGTGTTCCTTTCTTTCGAAAACGGTAGCAGAAACCAACACGAGGCTGTTCCCCTCATGGCAAACCTACACGAGGATCTGCGGTCTGTGTCGAAGAGACGAAGCCTTGAATAAGCTGCTACTGCCGGACTTGCCTAGGTCACGACGTGAACATTGTGGAGGTAGACATGGATGAATGTTTTAATGTCTATGTACTTGATCTACCAATGACAAGCACAATTTACACCTGACTTATGCTGGTGGATTGTTTGTGTGACATGATAATGGTAAAGAAAGCGAATTTCATCTATATGTAAAGTGTTTGTTTATTATAGTGTCACCCCTATTTAAAGGGCCAGCCATTTCTGACTTAATCACCTTAGTTTATAATATATGAGTGTTAACTAAACTTCTTAGTACGCTCGCCCATATGGTTATCCGGAGGCGAGGGTAAATAAGCTCAATCATCTTGACTTATGAGACACTTTTTTTTATGAACATCAGTACTTCCCGAATGCTATACTTGTATGCCAGACGCCAGGCTGGTAGGCAATCGGTAACAATTATTTAACTAGCTGGTGGCTCACCAACCGGCCATATCAGAACGAACCCCTGACGAGATTCGAACCTTCGACCTCCCGCTCCGTAGGCGGACGCCTTAACCATTAGTCTAGGCCACGGATACGGTATAATGGTATATACGGTATGTATGATACAGTGAGCTAATAACATCTTAGTACATGTATATTGATATGCACGTTTACTTAGATAGCTTTTAAAAAGTTTAACTTCATTTAAACGTCCATACACTGATGCTGAATAACGACCATTGAAACTAACCTTGTCGGACATGTTTCTTTCTCTTTTCTGCGAACTCGTTCGTAATGGTCTCCCCCAGCGGAGCCGCGGCAGAGATGATAGTGTGTAGATTCGATAGGTCACATTTGTCGACCATAGGGTGTTGGGTTAGAAACAACACAATTGGCGGTACAACATGGAGCTGTGTTACCTGGAAACGAAATATAGAGTGGTGGAACCTTAGTCCAAATATTTAGACTTGAAAAATGTGACATTTTACTATCCAGGCATTTTTCATTTTACTATCCAGGCATTTTTTTATGTAAAGATCTTATTTATTGGACTAGCGAAACCTATGCTCGGCGTAAATCCTACATATCATGGCTTATAAAAAAAAGTTAAATGCACTTGCCGTATATATTTTTTTTTTTGATCATGAACACAACTTTCAAAAAATTGTTGTTGAAAATGTTAGCTTCATTACGTGACCATGCGCCTCAATACAGCTATCACAGCGGCACCTGTTTCCATGAGAAACTAGATACTTTAGGGCACCTATGCACGGCGTACATGCATTTTTTAAATTTATACATGGGTAAATGCTGAATATATTTTTTTGATTTAGTAACATCAATAACTAACAATATTACAATTCATAAGAAACTTTTTTTTATTTATTTCGTATAGCTACCTGAAATGCTCACAAACCGCATAATTTCGGTGGGAAAAAATCTCCCAACGAGTTATCTGTTTATATTTTGCTACTAAACCAGTCAGATGACAGTTGCATTAGGCTAACAACGGAATGCTATTGAACAATGCTCTGTCAGCGAAAATAGGTTAAAACTATTTAAATACGGATGTAAATGGAAAGAATACGCCGAGCATAGGTTCCACCACTCTATGTGTGTCACGTTGTTGGGCTTTACCCGAAAATAGCAGAAAATCATAGACTACAGTCAAACCTGTGTTAGTGGTCACCTCCATTAAGCAGCCAACCTGTATTAAGCAGCAAGTTGAACATATTCCCACTATGCTGTTTTATATATACTTGACATATATTAAGCAGCCACCTGTGCTAAGAAGCCACTTTCTGTGATTCCCTTGGTTGGCTGCTTTAGACAGGTTTGACTATAAACAGCAACAAATATATATCGTATATGTGGGTGAATATGATCCTGTCACAAATAATAACGTTGTTGCGATTTATATATCGTGTTACTATTGAAACAGATCCTTGATAGGCCCTCTGCACTGTTGGCTCATCCAGCATATAAACTGACCAGGCAGTTAGACACCAGTGCGTCCGGTCGCCAAGACGGTGATTGCGCACACCGGTAGAGAGTCTACCGCACTGATAATCCCTGTGTCCTAGGCTGCTAGTGCAAGATGTCCCTCGGCTGCGACATGCAAGATGTACCTCGGCTGCGATGTGCAAGATGTACCTCGGCTGCGACGTGCAAGATGTACCTCGGCTGCGACGTGCAATGCCGTGAGATAAGCCAGTTATCTAATGATTAAGTCGTAATGGAGGCATAGCTATAAACTCACAAGAGTATGACCTTCAACACAAGAATGTTGTACTTTACCCAACTCATCAATATAGTCATATCAGTAGTCATAGTGGTAAACGTAATTGTTCTGAATCTGTACCGAATGCAGGATAAATAAACGCATGCCCATGTTGTTGCTGATGATGTAGGCGAACGATACTGATAAAAACCATTTAAGGAATGAATCGCGGGTTAATAGTTTTCATTGGGGTATGAACTAATGTTGGACATGGAGGCCGAAGGCATGGCCAATGTAGTTCATACCCCGATGGAAATTATTAACCCGCTATTCATTACTTATAATTATATTAATTATTATTTTTAATTGACACAAGGAAAATATAGCACACTTTGCATTAAAAATGTTTTTAGTCCAGATTTGCAACTTATCGTGTCACGGAACAGGTAAATAGATCATCCTTGGAATAGCGTAAACTATAAGACACGCCTTTTCTCGAGACGAATGTTGACAGACGGATCTGTAGTCCAGTGGTAACACGCTGGACTGGTAATCCAGGGATCGCAGGTTCGATCCCCTGTCTGACCCTAATAAAATTAACAGTCTTTCAGATCGGACGTTAAACCGAGGTCTCGTGTAGGTGCTGTACACCGTGCACGTAAAAGAACCAGAGGAGACTTTGTAATGGGTCTATCTGTATCATGTATCACTTTCCTCAAAAATCTAAGATGACTAATCTCTTCAGGAGACGTCGCTCATATGGGCAACTGGTAGCGACGATAAATAAACGTAAAACACACACAGACGAATGTTGCCTAATAATGCGAATGTGCATGCCAGTAACATCGAGTGCACATGTCAGCTGCATATCATTAGTTGGAACCCTCATGTGGAATTGTATGCAATCAGGGTACATAAGTTCATCGAAGGACATGCAATAGCGATGTAAATATAAATATATATACAAGTTCTTTCGCTAGTGTAATATTGCTGTTCAAACTGACGCATGGTCACACATTCTAAAAAGGTTTCTATAATATAAGTGTAGCCTATTCGTTACAAAACCAGTATTGTCCAAGTTTTGAGGTATAGAAAAAACCTTACTTTTTTATATTATTCGTGCTTGCACATTGGTGAAAAATATAATATAAACTTATCTCGAACCTGCAATGCCTGGATTACCAGTCAAACATGTTAAAAATATAATATAAACTTAACCTGAACCTGCGATGCCTGGATTACCAGTCAAACATGTTAAAAATATAATATAAACTTAACCTGAACCTGCGATCCCTGGATTACCAGTCAAACATGTTAAAAATATAATATAAACTTAACCTGAACCTGCGATCCCTGGATTACCCGTCAAACATGTTTATAATATAAACTTAACCTGAACCTGCGATGCCTGGATTACCAGTCAAAAATGTTAAACATGGTTTTGTTAACATGCCTTATAGCGCTGTCCCGAGTAATGTTAATCACATGCCTTTTACCGCTGTCCCGAGTAATGTTAATCACATGCCTTATACCGCTGTCCCGAGTAATGTTAATCACATGCCTTTTACCACTGTCCCGAGTAATGTTAATCACATGCCTTTTACCACTGTCCCGAGTAATGTTAATCACATGCCTTATACCGCTGTCCCGAGTAATGTTAATCGCATGCCTTATACCGCTGTCCCGAGTAATGTTAATCGCATGCCTTATACCGCTGTCCCGAGTAATGTTAATCGCATGCCTTATACCGCTGTCCCGAGTAATGTTAATCGCATGCCTTATACCGCTGTCCCGAGTAATGTTAATCGCATGCCTTATACCGCTGTCCCGAGTAATGTTAATCGCATGCCTTATACCGCTGTCCCGAGTAATGTTAATCGCATGCCTTATACCGCTGTCCCGAGTAATGTTAATCGCATGCCTTATACCGCTGTCCCGAGTAATGTTAATCGCATGCCTTATACCGCTGTCCCGAGTAATGTTAAT
>CM026404.1:4604244-4621833 GCA_014843695.1 Archivesica marissinica
GTGCAAGATGTACCTCGGCTGCGACGTGCAATGCCGTGAGATAAGCCAGTTATCTAATGATTAAGTCGTAATGGAGGCATAGCTATAAACTCACAAGAGTATGACCTTCAACACAAGAATGTTGTACTTTACCCAACTCATCAATATAGTCATATCAGTAGTCATAGTGGTAAACGTAATTGTTCTGAATCTGTACCGAATGCAGGATAAATAAACGCATGCCCATGTTGTTGCTGATGATGTAGGCGAACGATACTGATAAAAACCATTTAAGGAATGAATCGCGGGTTAATAGTTTTCATTGGGGTATGAACTAATGTTGGACATGGAGGCCGAAGGCATGGCCAATGTAGTTCATACCCCGATGGAAATTATTAACCCGCTATTCATTACTTATAATTATATTAATTATTATTTTTAATTGACACAAGGAAAATATAGCACACTTTGCATTAAAAATGTTTTTAGTCCAGATTTGCAACTTATCGTGTCACGGAACAGGTAAATAGATCATCCTTGGAATAGCGTAAACTATAAGACACGCCTTTTCTCGAGACGAATGTTGACAGACGGATCTGTAGTCCAGTGGTAACACGCTGGACTGGTAATCCAGGGATCGCAGGTTCGATCCCCTGTCTGACCCTAATAAAATTAACAGTCTTTCAGATCGGACGTTAAACCGAGGTCTCGTGTAGGTGCTGTACACCGTGCACGTAAAAGAACCAGAGGAGACTTTGTAATGGGTCTATCTGTATCATGTATCACTTTCCTCAAAAATCTAAGATGACTAATCTCTTCAGGAGACGTCGCTCATATGGGCAACTGGTAGCGACGATAAATAAACGTAAAACACACACAGACGAATGTTGCCTAATAATGCGAATGTGCATGCCAGTAACATCGAGTGCACATGTCAGCTGCATATCATTAGTTGGAACCCTCATGTGGAATTGTATGCAATCAGGGTACATAAGTTCATCGAAGGACATGCAATAGCGATGTAAATATAAATATATATACAAGTTCTTTCGCTAGTGTAATATTGCTGTTCAAACTGACGCATGGTCACACATTCTAAAAAGGTTTCTATAATATAAGTGTAGCCTATTCGTTACAAAACCAGTATTGTCCAAGTTTTGAGGTATAGAAAAAACCTTACTTTTTTATATTATTCGTGCTTGCACATTGGTGAAAAATATAATATAAACTTATCTCGAACCTGCAATGCCTGGATTACCAGTCAAACATGTTAAAAATATAATATAAACTTAACCTGAACCTGCGATGCCTGGATTACCAGTCAAACATGTTAAAAATATAATATAAACTTAACCTGAACCTGCGATCCCTGGATTACCAGTCAAACATGTTAAAAATATAATATAAACTTAACCTGAACCTGCGATCCCTGGATTACCCGTCAAACATGTTTATAATATAAACTTAACCTGAACCTGCGATGCCTGGATTACCAGTCAAAAATGTTAAACATGGTTTTGTTAACATGCCTTATAGCGCTGTCCCGAGTAATGTTAATCACATGCCTTTTACCGCTGTCCCGAGTAATGTTAATCACATGCCTTATACCGCTGTCCCGAGTAATGTTAATCACATGCCTTTTACCACTGTCCCGAGTAATGTTAATCACATGCCTTTTACCACTGTCCCGAGTAATGTTAATCACATGCCTTATACCGCTGTCCCGAGTAATGTTAATCGCATGCCTTATACCGCTGTCCCGATTAATGTTATCGCATGCCTTATACCGCTGTCCCTAGTATGTTAATCGCATGCCTTATACCGCTGTCCCGAGTAATGTTAATCGCATGCCTTATACCGCTGTCCCGGTATGTTATCGCATGCCTTATACTGCTGTCCCGAGTATGTTAATCGCATGCCTTATACCGCTGTCCCGAGTAAGTTAATCGCATGCTTATACCGCTGTCCCGAGTAATGTTAATCGCATGCCTTATACCGCTGTCCCGTAATGTTAATCGCATGCCTTATACCGCTGTCCGAGTATGTTAATCACATGCCTTTACCGCTGTCCCGAGTAATGTTATCACATGCCTTTTAACCGCTGTCCCGAGTAATGTTAATCACATGCCTTTTACCGCTGTCCCGAGTAATGTTAATCGCATGCCTTATACCGCTGTCCCGAGTAATGTTAATCGCATGCCTTATACCGCTGTCCCGAGTAATGTTAATCGCATGCCTTATACCTCTGTCCCGAGTAATGTTAATCGCATGCCTTATACCGCTGTCCCGAGTAATGTTAATCGCATGCCTTATACCGCTGTCCCGAGTAATGTTAATCGCATGCCTTATACCGCTGTCCCGAGTAATGTTAATCGCATGCCTTATACCGCTGTCCCGAGTAATGTTAATCGCATGCCGTATACCGCTGTCCCGAGTAATGTTAATCGCATGCCTTATACCGCTGTCCCAAGTAATGTTAATCGCATGCCTTATACCGCTGTCCCGAGTAATGTTATCGCATGCCTTATACCGCTGTCCCGAGTATGTTATCGCATGCCTTATACCGCTGTCCCGAGTAATGTTAATCGCATGCCTTATACCGCTGTCCCGAGTAATGTTAATCGCATGCCGTCTACGCTGTCCCGAGTATGTAATCGCATGCCTTATACCGCTGTCCCAAGTAATGTTAATCGCATGCCTTATACCGCTGTCCCGAGTAATGTTAATCGCATGCCTTATACCGCTGTCCCGAGTAATGTTAATCACATGCCTTATACCGCTGTCCCGAGTAATGTTAATCGCATGCCTTATACCGCTGTCCCGAGTAATGTTAATCACATGCCTTATACCGCTGTCCCGAGTAATGTTAATCACATGCCTTATACCGCTGTCCCGAGTAATGTTAATCACATGCCTTATATGCCTTTTACCGCTTTCAGTCAGTCGATGGTTCTACTTGGGTGACAGCCCAATCCTGACGCAGTGTCCGGGGGAGAACCCGGAACGCACTTGTTCGGGCTACTCTAATGTCAAAATCACTAAGCTTAAATAATACCATTACCCGTGAAGGGCATCGGAGTTATCGTATTTACTGGTACCTCTGGTAGTGTTTCGTGATGGCTTTCAGGAATCCCTCAGGATCAAACCCAGGGGTTGTAACAAGGATGCCACCGTCCTGCAGCGTCCCCAGCAGAACAGGGGACATGCCGTACACATGGTAAAATGGAAGCACGGCTAAATTCGTGTCATCTATTGTTGTTGTAGCTGCACATCTGTAAGAAATATATGCATACAGACGGACGGATCTGTAGTCCAGTGGTAACATGCTGGACTGGTAATCCAGGGATCGCATGTTCGATCCCCCGTCTGACCCTAATAAAGATGGGGACGTTAAACCGAGGTCTTGTGTCGGTGCTTTACACCGTGCATGTTAAAGAACCAGGGGAAACTCTGGAATGGGTCTCTGTCTGTATCATTACACTATCCTCCAAAAATCTAAAATGACTAAGGAGGCGTCGCTCATATGGGCAACCGGTAGCAACGATAAATAAGCGTAAGAAACTGCCAACTTTTTCATATAAAGAGACATGGTCTGAACGGGGTTCGAACCCGTGTCCATCAGTGATGATGGGTTACAGTGGTATACAAAGCAGCGACATTAACCACTAAACAACGGAGGCGGACTTGAATACTAAGTACTTCAATTTAGCCTAACATTCAATATACAATTATTTACACAGTGCCTTTAGTAGAAATTTTAAAATATGTGTACAAATGTCAGCATACAACGCACATTATATGGTATCTATGTCGCGTGTGCATTAACCTAGAATACAATTACATGATTATATATTACCTGTATGGCTGTAATCCAACAAGCCCAACATGTTTCCGTAAATAACTTAAAGAAAAACAACCATGCAGACTGCTTTGCACAGTAAAACTCCTTGTCTTGTTTGGATGGATAACTGTACAGTTATTTTGTTAATTGGAAGAGTTACTTCCCTTGCATTACGGTTTAGTTTTTATAGTTTATATAAATTTATTTTAGCTCGATTGCGAAACAAGTTATTTCAACTTATATAAATCACTCTCGAGACCTCATTCCTGATGGAATCCATCGCCACGAGGGAGAGAGAAGAGGCAACGTGGAATTTAAATGCCTTGCCTAAGGGCACAATCGTAACGGCTCCAGTGGGGCTCGAACTCCGGACCTTTCGTACCTGAAGCAAACGCGCATCCACAACGCTATCACGACTTCCATTACGGTTCTAGCATTACGGTTCTGTTAATGCTTGTATAATATGTATATACAATTCTGTACAATTAACTTTGTACTATATATGTATGCTTCTGTTTTACTATTTAATAAAATGAATTACAAAAAAAAGAAGATATAAGCCTTAAACAGATCCAATATATGGACTATTGGTACTATCTTCAGCGCAACGCGCCTCACACAGTCCAATATGTTAGATGTTGGAACGTTTTCGGTTTATATCCTATACATATTGTGTAAACTGTATATGTGTATATGTTGCAGCTTTGTTTGAAATAAATGTAGTCTTAAACTAAAAAAAAATATATATATATATATATTACCTGTACTCAAGTAACCATCCTGTTTAGCAACCTAATTTTAATAGTTCGACAAGTAAATTTCTACTATAGCTCATCCCTATATATGTACATGTATTGCAATAATTATAACCTACATTTGTTGCCATAATTATATGCTTATATCGTGTAATGTATATTTAGTCACTAGAAACTGTATAGTTTATGTGAATACAAGATGTTCGTTCGTTCGGTAATGGACATGCCGATCCAACAGAAGGCTGTATACGAACTGTAATAAAATATTCCTTCAGTTTACCTAAGCTGTTGCAGGTTAGAGACAATATTGAAGTGAGTTAGCATCACTCCCTTGGGCAGACCTGTAGTACCGCTGCTGTATGGCATAAATACCACATCCTCCATCGGGTCGATGCTAACGTCCGTCGGGAAACAACTTCCGTCGTCGGCTAACAGGTCGGAGAAAGGTTGGCACCCTTCAGCACTGCCTATTACTATAATTTCCTAAACAAACAGTAACTTCTATTGCACGTATATAATTATATATACTCACACGAAAAAGAAAGTGTGCACTTGGATAGTGGGAAAATTATATACTTATATTCACACGTAGAACAGTGTTCTGTTAATTATCAAATTTCAATTAAAAGTAAAACATCGTGTAGCCAATACATTTGTGCACATGTTGATACTAAATTAGCCTATTTATTGCTTCTATTTATAAGTATAAAATGTTCCCACTTTCTTTTTCGTGTGAGTATATATGTAAAGCATTTGTATATGTATAGGATAGATCACGAATTGGCCAGTCTTAACGAAATATACACCTCGCTTCGGACCAATGAGTTCATGTATCTGACTTAGACAGTGTACATAAGTTATAAGAATAGGTCGCGTCTATACGATTTAGAAGCGAGCAATGTGGTTTTTTCATTGGGCCATGTGACTTAGACAACGTACATAAGCATTGGTCGCGTCTATACGATTTAGAAGCGAGCAATGTGGTTTTTTCATTGGGCCATGTGACTTAGACAACGTACATAAGCATAGGTCGCGTCTATACGATTTAGAAGCGAGCAATGTGGTTTTTTTCATTGGGCCATGTGACTTAGACAACGTACATAAGCATAGGTCGCGTCTATATGATTTAGAAGTGAGCAATGTGGTTTTTTCATTGGGCCATGTGACTTAGTCGTTGCCTAACAATATTTAGCGGTTCTGAAGCCTATTATGTTGTCTTGTTAAACATAGAATCGTTGTCAGTTACTGATAAACCAATTAAGTGTGTCGTGCGTTAACCCCTAGAAGAATATATGATTGTTGTATGGTTCATATCAACCTTAACTTTCAAGTTGACCATATATCCTACACAACAACAGGGCGAAAGATGTATTCTTAATGATTAAAACACTCGGTGGTCTAGCACCTGTCTATCTGCAAGTCATTCAGATTTACTTCCGATGTTCGAACTCAAAACTTGCGATCATCTACCAATCTCCAACTTTACCCTCCTAAGCCAACTACTGAACTGTTTAGACAATCGTTCTTATATTCAGGGTCACACTTGTGGAATTCCATCCCTTATCACATCAAAACAGCACATTGTGGTCCACATTTCAAAGCTTTATATATCAGGTGGTGCAAAGAACAGACAAATAACCTAATAAACTGATAATATACAATTATACATCATTAATATAAGTATTAAGTATAAGTAATTATATCTCATTTCCTATGACAGTTTTACTGGTTACTGTTTACATGTTTCATTGTGCTGTTGAGGGCCTCATGGTAGATTGACGTAATTGTTCAAATGAGTTCTCTCGCTAAAGAAAGTCTTTATTATTATTAAGATTCTAGAAACTATTACCATAAAATAGCTTAACAGTGTATACCATATAACCACTAATAGAAACGTAATGCATTATCCGAGCATCCGAGCAAAATAAATGTCTACCAGCTCTAGATATATATATGCTTCAAAACCCGTTTATATTTTATTTATATACATGACCGGGTAGTATGTGAGATGTACAGACGGATCTGTAGTCCAGTGGTAACACGCTGGACTGGTAATCCAGAGATCGTATGTTCGATCCCCCGTCTGACACTAATACAATTAACAGTCTTTCAGATGGAATGTTAAACCGAGGCCTCGTGTCGGTGCTTTACACCGTGCACGTAAAAGAACCAGAGGAGATTCTGGAATGGGTCTCTGTCTGTATCATGCACTATCCTCCAAAATCTAAAATAACTAATCTCTTCAGGAGGCGGCGCTCATATGGGCAACCGGTAGCGACTACAAATAAACGTAAAACACACATGTGAGATGTAGCCTGGGTTTCAGTCTGTCCATTAACTTCTGGCAAAATGACATGATATGATCAGAAACACTATACGCCCGAATTAATAGTATCGGTGTTAAACTATATTTATTTGACTGTCCAGGCAAAATATATCGACGCCTGTTCCCAGGCTATGTGAGATGGTACAGTGGTTGCCAGATCGGACAGGTGGGTTTTCTCCGGGTGTTCCGGTTTCCTCCCATACGATTTACCACATTTACGCTTTCATCCGCGCCAACGAGATATAAGTTGTTAAAACTTGCATCGCAATCGTTGTAAAATAAATAAAGTTTAAACTTTATATACATGACCATAATTTAACAAGGGATACGTGTTGAACATGTTATACAGCATACTATTGCATAGTTGAAGACATCTGTATAAATGTTTGTATAATATACATATCACTGTATGTATTGTTATAAATATGAAAAAACAACAATACACATGCAACATTTCTGTTGATAAATAATGATGGCGGTGTCCCCAGTACCCCTCCATATGGAATATTTGCTGGAAATGTGCTCGAAATAAAGATACATGTACTAACATTCATGCCTGCTTCCCGTACTTGCGGTACCAGGGGTGGCACAGTGACAACTGTCTTCGCTCCAGAATGTTCCATATGTCTCCTCAACTCAACTGTGTCAAATTATAAACGTTGTACAAAATTGATAAATTGAAAACCAATTTATGTTGCCCCAGTTACTAAGTCCACAAGGCACAATGAATGTAATTACACAAACACAGTGGATGGTAGGGGTATATCCGACATGGCACAGTGAATGTAATTACACAAAAACAATGCATGGTAGGGGTATATCCGACATGGCACAGTGAATGTAATTACACAAACACAGTGTATGGTAGGGGTATATCCGACATGGCACAATGAATGTAATTACACAAAAACAATGCATGGTAGGGGTATATCCGACATGGCACAGTGAATGTAATTACACAAAAACAATGCATGGTAGGGGTATATCCGACATGGCACAGTGAATGTAATTACACAAACACAGTGTATGGTAGGGGTATATCCGACATGGCACAATGAATGTAATTACACAAAAACAATGCATGGTAGGGGTATATCCGACATGGCACAGTGAATGTAATTACACAAAAACAATGCATGGTAGGGGTATATCCGACATGGCACAGTGAATGTAATTACACAAACACAGTGTATGGTAGGGGTATATCCGACATGGCACAGCAATAGTAATTACACAAACACAATGCATGGTAGGGGTATATCCGATATGGCTCAGTGAATGTAATTACACAAACACAGTGGATGGTAGGGGTATATCCGACATGGCACAGCAATGGTAATTACACAAACACAATGCATGGTAGGGGTATATCCGACATGGCACAGCAATAGTAATTACACAAACACAATGCATGGTAGGGGTATATCGATATGGCACAGTGAATGTAATTACACAAACACAGTGGATGGTAGGGGTATACCCGACATGGCACAGCAATAGTAATTACACAAACACAGTAGATGGTAGGGGTATATCCGACATGGCACAGCAATAGTAATTACACAAACACAGTGGGTGGTAGGGGTATACCCGACATGGCACAGCAATAGTAATTACACAAACACAGTGGATGGTAGGGTATATCCGACATGGCACAGCAATAGTAATTACACAAACACAATGGGTGGTAGGGGTATATCCGACATGGCACAGTGAACGTAATTACTCCCCCGTCTGACCCTAATACATTTAACAGTCTTTCACATGGGATTTAAACCGAGGTTTCGTATCGGTGCGTTACACCGTGCACGTAAAAGAACCAGAGGAGACTCTGGTGGGTCTGATTAGGACAAATATCCATATTATATTTTAATTTTCGTCAATTAATAATATAAAACTTACCCGACGTGTATGCCGGATTTGCCGTCGTCAATATAACGCCGATGGACGCGCACCCCAGCATTAGTAGGAGAAACTCCGGATTGTTTGTGCCATAGTAACACAACACATCGTTTTTACGTAGCCCATTCCGGTACATAAAACTACCAACCCTTCTGGCAAGGTCCTCCAGTTGAGAGTATGTGTACACAGTGCCAGTGGCATCGTCAACATGTTGGTAAATAAGAAACAGTCGTTTATAATACAAATGTATAGATATACAAATACAACTATTATAAACGACAGACGGATCTGTAGTCCAGTGGTAACACGCTGGACTGGTAATCCAGGGATCGCAGGTTTGATCCCCCGTCTGACCCTAATAAAATTAACAGTCTTTCAGATGGGACGTTAAACCGAGGTGTCGTGTCTGGTGCTTTTCACCGTGCATGCAAAAGAACCAGAGGAGGCTCTGGAATGGGTCTCTGTCTGTATCATTGCATAGGGATTCGGCACGTTTGGGGGTACTAGTATATATATTTAAGTGTACTTAAATATATATACTAGTACCCCCAAACGTGCCGAATCCCTGTGCTTGAGACCATTATATATGTCCAACCCAGTGCATTTGTATGTATACTAGAGGACATAGAAAACGCGCACCTACATTATATGATTATTTTTACACGAAAACGAAATACGAAGTATTCCATCAAAGATATATCACATCTTTATTACAAAACACAAAAAAATATACATAAATGTTTAAAGCTATGTATTTATATAGTTATTGTTTTTCATGTAAAACACACTTACCGTATTTACTCGCCTATAAGGCGACTCGCCTATAAGACGACCCCCCTACTTTGGTTCTGTAATCTGTGGTTTTGGCATGGACTCGCATATAAGACGGGTTGATAAAATTTACAGCAGAACAAACAATTTTGGCCAGTGCAAGTTGAAGAAATTTTCAATTTTCTTTCCTAATTACCATATGGATAATATCTAACACATTTACTGTGTTGCTGTGGTATCAACATATTAGTTCTGGAAGTCGATTGGGAAAATTGGCGTAGGTAATTGTAAGAGTAAGCAAATACCGATGAAAGTTACATTAAAAGATGGGTCTACTTCTACTTGTGTCGATGATGTTCTATTTAAGTGGAAGAATGATTTCAGTTCTTTATTTAACAAAGACAGTGTAAGTGAGCCCGTGGCTACTGAAAATAGTAATAATATTGATGGTGTACCATTTAATGAACATATTTCTTTGTTAGAGGTCAAGAAGGCCGTAGATAAGGTCAAACGTGGTAAAGCTTGTGGAGTAGACGAACTTCCATCGGAAGTATTAAAAAATGATGCCACTATATTGTTTCTGCATGCCTTATATATAAACTCCGCCATGGACGGTCCTAAGCCCGACTGAGAAAGGAGGAAGGTTGTGCGTAGGGCCAGCACCCCTACCGCGTAAAACAACAACTCGCTACAGAAACCAACACCACAGCAACTACTACGGAGGATTTACGGTATCGACCAAGAGGAGAGCGTATGAAACAGAGCAATCTGTGGACAAATCTTCTCTCCCCTAAGAACGTCTCACGGATCGGATTTTGGAATGTAAGAACACTATACGAAACGGGAAAAGCGGCTCAGGTGTCCAGAGAGATGGATATATATAAAATAGATATGTTAGGACTAAGTGAGGTACGTTGGACCACAGCAGGAAAGGTTACTTTGAGAACAGGACACACGCTTCTATACTCTGGACCAGCAAATGAGAACGATGCACATCGCAACGGAGTTGGACTCATGCTTACCAAGAAAGCGCACAAATGTCTTTTGGAATGGGAACCAATAAGTGACAGACTACTGACCGCCGGATTTCACTCTAAATTTCAAGAAGTTACCATCGTCCAGTGCTACGCACCAACCAACGCTGCAGACATGGACACCAAAGAAGACTTCTACCAGCAGCTTCAAGGAGTATTAGACAGGGTGCACAAGAGGGACATCACCATTGTTATGGGTGACATGAATGCGAAAGTTGGAGGAACCAACACTGGTAGAGAGACCGTCATGGGAAAGGAGGGACTCGGGACCACGAATGAAAATGGGGAACTCTTCGTCAACTTCTGTGGGCTAAATGATCTTGTCATCGGTGGAACTATCTTTAAACATCGCATCATTCACAAGACCACAGGGACATCACCCGACCAGGCAACAGCAAACCAGATCGACCATGTCACGATCTCCAGAAGATGGAGGAGGACCCTCACGGATGTCAGAGCGTATCGAGGAGCTGATGCAGGTTCCGACCATGAACTAGTCATCGCCAAACTACAAGTCAGAATTGCCAGTGCAAGAAAGACGGGCATCCAGCAGAACAAGCGATACGCCACATCCAAACTGAAGGCAGCAGAGCAACAGCAAGAGTTCGCCATCGCCCTCGGCAACAGGTTTCAGGCCCTAGCCAACTTAGAAGACGGATCGTTGGAAAAGAAGTGGGACCGCGTCAAATGCTCTTTCACAATGACATGCGAAGAGAAGCTGGGATTTAGAACGAAGAAGTACAAGACCTGGCTCACAGACCACACCATCCAGATCATTGAAGAAAGAAGAGAAATTCGGCACCGACTGAAGCAGGCGAAAACCAGAGCACAGAAACAGAACATCCAGGGAGAATACAGCACCAAGAACAAAGAAGTCAAGAAGAGCGCACGACAAGACAAACGGGATCAGGTAGACAAGCTGGCTGGACAAGCACAGGAAGCAGCATACCACAACGACATGAAGACCCTATACAGCATAGCTAGACAACTTTCCGGCAGAAGGAGCAACCCCAACAAACCAGTGAAGGACGTTGATGGTAACACACTCTCCAAACCAGAAGACCAGATGACAAGGTGGAAGGACCATTTCCATGAACTACTCAGCGGTACACCTGTGACCAACCCACCAGACATAGCAGACGGACCAGAACTGGAAGTAGAGATGGGACAGATCACAAGGAATGAAGTGACAAGGGCCATCAACAAGATCAAAAATGGGAAAGCACCGGGGCCAGACAACATCCCACCAGAAGCACTGAAGGCATCGACTGAGACCACAGCAGCACTACTACTAGACCTTCTACAGCAAGTCTGGGATGAAGAAGTGGTTCCAGAAGAATGGAGAGTAGGGCACATCGTCAAGCTACCCAAGAAGGGTGACCTCAGCAACTGCCAGAATTGGAGGGGCATCCAGCTACTATCTATCCCAAGTAAAGTCCTCACAAGACTCCTACTAGAAAGGATCAAGAATGCAGTGAACGCCAAGCTGAGGGAAGAACAGGCAGGATTCAGGGCAGGAAGATCATGCACGGATCAGATAGCAACACTCCGCATCATCGTTGAACAGTCCATCGAATGGCAGTCTCCAATCTACATCAACTTCATCGATTTCAAGAAAGCGTTTGACACGATTGATAGAGACGTCATAGGGAGCATCCTCGGGCACTACGGCATACCAGGAAAGATCATCAACATTATTCGGAGCCTGTACAACAACATCACTTGCCATGTGATCCATGACATGAACCTTTCACAGCCATTTCCCGTCAGCACCGGCGTCCGTCAGGGCTGTATGCTCTCGCCTCTCATTTTCTCCGTCGTACTGGACTGGATAATGAGAACGACAGTAGACAGACCAAGAGGACTACAGTGGACACTTACAGAGAAGTTGGAGGACCTCGACTTTGCGGACGATATAGGCCTCCTGTCCCACACACACCAACACATGCAACAGAAGTCAGAACGCTTACACACAGTTGCGAAGACTACAGGGATGGAGATCAACATTAAGAAGACCAAGTGCCTCAGGGTAAACGCGGCAAGGAACATACCCATTCAGATAGATGGCCATCCAATCGATAATGTTGACTCCTTCACCTACCTCGGCAGTGTCATCAGCAAAACGGGGGGAACAGAAGAAGACATCCAAGCCCGTATTGGGAAAGCACGACATGCCTTTGTGACGTTGAAGCCAGTATGGAACAACAATAACATCCACCTCAAGACAAAGCTCAAACTGTTTGAGACGAATGTTAAGACAGTCCTCTTGTATGGTGCTGAGACCTGGAGACGCACCAAGGGCCTTGACCACAAACTACAGGTATTCATCAACAACTGCCTCAGACAGATCCTACATATCAGATGGCCAGAAAAGATCACCAACCAGGAGTTGTGGCGGCAAACAAGACAGGACCCCATCACAGACTCTATCACACAGAGGAAGTGGCGGTGGATAGGGCACACTCTACGACGAGACCAGCCCAACATAGCACGCCAAGCACTGGATTGGAATCCACAGGGCCCACGGAAAAGAGGTCGACCAGTTACGACATGGCGAAGGACTCTGGACAGTGAGCTGCGCCGAAGCAGGATGTCCTGGGGGGAAGCCAAAGCAGCAGCAACGGACCGGTCCAAGTGGAGAGCAGTGGTGAAGGCCCTATACCCCAACCGGGGTGAAGAGGATTGATGATGATGATGATGATATTGTTTCTGCATGCCTTATATAATATATGCTTTGAGAATGGTATTACTCCATCATTATGGAATAGATGTATTATTAATCCAATTCCAAAGTCTACAACAGCTGATCCTACAGACCCCATGTCTTATAGAGGCATTTCTCTAGCTTGTACAACATACAAGATATACTGTAATATATTGAATGATAGCTTGAGTTCTTGGGTTGAAGACAATGGCATTTTGGCAGATGAACAGAATGGTTTCCGTAAGAAAAGAAGCACTTCCGATAAAATTTCGTCTTTAGTTAATTTAGTTGAAACACGAAAGAAACTTAAGCAATGTACTTATGCAGCTTTTATAGACTTCCGTAAAGCTTACGATTTCATTAATCGTTCTAAATTATGGATACGATTAAATGATATAGGTATTTCTGGTAAAATGGTTCTAGCCATAAAGTCACTATATTCAGCTGTCGCCTCTTGTGTTAGAATTAACTCATTTAAAACAGACTGGTTTAATGTTCATTGTGGATTGAGACAAGGCTGTGTGTTATCACCTTTGTTGTTTAATTTATATATTAATGACCTAGCTGTATATCTTAAGTCCTTTGATATTGGTATTAATATAGATAATGAAAAGGTTTGCATACTCCTATATGCTGATGACATTGTTTTACTAGCTAAAGATGAATATGACTTACAAATTTTGCTAAATGCTCTGAACGATTGGTGTTGTCTTAAGGACATGTCAATTAATGCCGATAAGAGTAAGATAGTGCATTTCCGTCCAGATAGCCGGGCGAGGTGTGAGCATATATTTAAACAATTATCCGTTGTTGACAGATATACATACCTCGGTGTTGTTCTTCAGGAACACCTAGATTTTAATGTTACCGCTAAGATGGTTGCTCAGAGTGCAAGTCGTGCGCTAGGATTATTGATAGCTAAATGTAACATTTCGGGAGGGGTACCGTATAATGGGATGCAGGAGGTTTCGTCAACAGGGCAATATAGAGGGAAATTGTTATGTGGTTTCGTCAACGATGTGATTATGTGAGAGGTTACGTCAATTAGGCGATTAAGCAACAAAGGATGATTGTCACGCCTTCACTAATTGGCTTGACCACTGTATGCCCCTGTTAATGAATGACCAATTTAACTTAATTATCACACGCGCATCTTAATTATGATTGTTAGTGCGCTGCTTGGTACTTCATAGCTTGGTACTTAATTGAAGCATGCCAACGCCAAGAAAAGATATATATACAAGGGTGATCGGTGGATGACCAACTCACAACTCATCATGTCTGATAAGTCGTATTGTATTTCTTGTTCTGGTGTAGTAACTGCTCGTATGCATGCTATATGCTGCGACGATTGTAATCGGTGGCAACACAGAAAATGTGATACAGGTAAGTCTTTATATCTAATTATATATAATTATATTTATATTTAAGTACATGGAATATAAATGTTCCATAGTTGATTAATTAAATTTTAACAATTTAAAAAAAATATGTTGACAGTAATATTTAGCATAACTTATATGGAGATACATAGTAATACTGCTATTTTTATTATGTTGTTTTTATTTTCACAGGTGTATCCTTTGATGACTACAAGAAAATGACACGACATGAGATTAATCTAGAGTGGAAATGTAGCAACTGTCGCACTGATACCGCAATGGACGACATGGATACGACACCTGTTCGGTCGTCTCCACGGCTGAATTCAACTTTCAGTCTCTGGGCACCAACACTCCCAGACTTGCCGACGATCGACGACGACCTCACTACGGAAGAAGATCGTCGGCCCAATACACCCGACGCTTCTATTGCCGACGTGACGTTCGATCTACCACGCGGTGACATACAACATCCGGATCCCGTCATCGAACAGTCCATGGTGGATCCCGTCCTGGATGACGAAATTCCAGTCGACCGACCGGAGACGTTTGAAGTGGTTGTCAACGGCAGCAAGCGGGGCGGCCGGAAGCTCGTCAGTAGCACAGGTTACACATACACAGTTCGGGTAAGTACATGTTATTGGTGCTTTATTTGTATTGATTAATACGTGCAATATTCCCAATAATAATATTATACATTAGCGTTTTAATAGAATTGGTCAACTTGTCAGTAACAAATACTTCATACTTCAATATGTGTATGCCATTAACATATAACCTTTTACTTACAGCGGACATCCAAAGATCGGGTATTCTGGACTTGTAGCGTACGGGGAAAGAAACTGACGTGCCACGCCAGTGTCAGCCAGTACAAGGAGATGTTCAAACGTCCACGCGGCGAACACGGGCGCTGCTTTGGCAGTGAAATCTTCGGCGAAGGTAAGTTGAGTATAATTATACATATTGAATTATGAATTATTGAATATCAAATTATATACATACATTATATTGAAACATTTCAACATTACGCATGTTGTAAACATGTATGTGTAAATTTATTTAGTGTACGATCAGGATCTTGCACATGTTTCATTAATATTATTTTGTTTTCAGGTTAAGGAGATTATCAGAGATGATACAACCCACCGACCACTGTCTACCAAAACCGGACAACCTGATTCGTGCAGGGAATCTTCACCGACAGAAGCTGCGTCCAAACGAGCCGACGGATCTATCATTCGAGGTCAACGAACGGTTCATTGGCGAAGACTTCTACGTGGACGATATACGGGTGGACGACCAGCGACACGTCATCTTCGCTACGGCTACGCAGACTCGGGGAGGCGAAACGCTGGTTTATCGATGGAACATTTAAGATTGTACGGCGTCCATTTGATCAACTCACATCAATCCATGCATTCGTCAAGAAGGGCGAGGACCTGAAACAGGTGCCACTGTTGTACGTGTTGATGTCACGACGGACCAAGAGAGATTATGTCGAGGTATGTAATGATATACACATCATACATACAAACTTTTCCTATTTTACTATGGTGCAATTATTTAATATGCCGAAAAATCTCAAAAAAGGACAGACATATGTAATACCAATTATTGGGTTTCTTTGTAATTATAAATCTCAATGTATATTTGCAGGTGTTCCGTTCAGTGATGGCCAAACTACCGGAGATACACATGGAATGGATCATGCTCGACTTCGAGGCAGGTATGTAAAATATGTTGATACTATTAAGATTAGATCACATGAATTTTTAGTATATACATGTTCAATGTATATTCCCGTCTGTCGCTGTTGAACGGACGTTAAACACCATTCAATCAATCAAGAAACCAGAAACTGTGACAATATGAACATATTGGTCGTCATTTTCTACTACATGTACAACATGTACTTATTTTATATTCGTATTTATTATCAATTGGGGACTTTTCCGAGAGACGATCCGAACAAACAACGACGTGGAGGGATGGCATCATCGCATCAACAACCGCGCAGCGAAGTCGGACCTGAGTTTCTACGTCCTGGTACCGCTATTGAAGAAAGAAGCTGACATGGTCGATATACAGATTCGTCTGGTCTCCGACAATCTCCTGACGCGACACCACCGGAAGAAGTACGCCAGCATCCATGGACGTCTGTTTGACGCATGGGATCGCTACGAAGATGAGGAAATCAGCACTGCGCAACTATTACGAGAGGCCAGCAACATAGCCGGACTACATCACGCTGACGCAGGAGACGCCATCCACGACGACTGAACATGTTATTAGACATTTGTGAAATTGCACACTGTTAAGATGAAATATATATATGTGTTATATGTGCTCAGTCTCGACCAATCAAATGTGCTGATAACGAGATTGGAGAACGTACTCCAAAGGTTTTATGATCGTATTTGTAATGTATATATGTTAGTATTGTCGATATTGTTGAATAAAATGTTTTGAGTTACATACATTTTGTTCATTGACACTCCTCCTGTTAAGATGAAAGAACAAATATGTTATACATGTAATTATATGTTTAGTTTATTTAAATTTTCGATGACTGAACTGTGCTCAGTCTCGACCAATCAAATGGAGAACGTACTCCAAAGGTTTTATGATCGTATTTGTAATGTATATATGTTAGTATTGTCGATATTGTTGAATAAAATGTTTTGAGTTACATTCATTTTGTTGTCGCTATCCGAAATCCGTGTAAAAGATTGATTGATTAATTGATTGATTTATTCCACAGATCGTGGTCCTGTATGTGGGCATGACTGAGCTGCAACACGAGAAACCCGGCAGACACCTGCAACAGAGTAAACATTTAGGTGGACTTGAGTCGGCCAAATACCTTGTAAATCACGAACAACAGTACAAAACCAC
>CM026404.1:4622833-4651350 GCA_014843695.1 Archivesica marissinica
TGCAGATAGTTATGCCCCAAGTGTGCATTGGACGACAGTTTAGCCACCTGACTTCAATGGTGTGCAGATAGTTATGCCCCAAGTGTGCATTGGATGACAGTTTAGCCACCTGACTTCAATGGTGTGCAGATAGTTATGCCCCAAGTGTGCATTGGACGACAGTTTAGCCACCTGACTTCAATGGTGTGCAGATAGTTATGCCCCAAGTGTGCATTCGACGACAGTTTAGCCACCTGACTTCAATGGTGTGCAGATAGTTATGCCCCAAGTGTGCATTGGACGACAGTTTAGCCACCTGACTTCAATGGTGTGCAGATAGTTATGCCCCAAGTGTGCATTGGACGACAGTTTAGCCACCTGACTTCAATGGTGTGCAGATAGTTATGCCCCAAGTGTGCATTGGACGACAGTTTAGCCACCTGACTTCAATGGTGTGCAGATAGTTATGCCCCAAGTGTGCATTGGACGACAGTTTAGCCACCTGACTTCAATGGTGTGCAGATAGTTATGCCCCAAGTGTGCATTGGACGACAGTTTAGCCACCTGACTTCAATGGTGTGCAGATAGTTATTCCCCAAGTGTGCATTGGACGACAGTTTAGCCACCTGACTTCAATGGTGTGCAGATAGTTATGCCCCAAGTGTGCATTGGACGACAGTTTAGCCACCTGACTTCAATGGTGTGCAGATAGTTATGCCCCAAGTGTGCGTTCGACGACAGTTTAGCCACCTGACTTCAATGGTGTGCAGATAGTTATGCCCCAAGTGTGCGCTCGACGACAGTTTAGCCACCTGACTTCAATGGTGTGCAGATAGTTATGCCCCAAGTGTGCGCTCGACGACAGTTTACCACCTGACTTCAATGGTGTGCAGATAGTTATGCCCCAAGTGTGCGCTCGACGACAGTTTAGCCACCTGACTTCAATGGTGTGCAGATAGTTATGCCCCAAGTGTGCGCTCGACGACAGTTTAGCCACCTGACTTCAATGGTGTGCAGATAGTTATGCCCCAAGTGTGCGCTCGACGACAGTTTAGCCACCTGACTTCAATGGTGTGCAGATAGTTATGCCCCAAGTGTGCCTCGACGACAGTTTAGCCACCTGACTTCAATGGTGTGCAGATAGTTATGCCCCAAGTGTGCGCTCGACGACAGTTTAGCCACCTGACTTCAATGGTGTGCAGATAGTTATGCCCCAAGTGTGCGCTCGACGACAGTTTAGCCACCTGACTTCAATGGTGTGCAGATAGTTATGCCCCAAGTGTGCGCTCGACGACAGTTTAGCCACCTGACTTCAATGGTGTGCAGATAGTTATGCCCCAAGTGTGCGCTCGACGACAGTTTAGCCACCTGACTTCAATGGTGTGCAGATAGTTATGCCCCAAGTGTGCGCTCGACGACAGTTTAGCCACCTGACTTCAATGGTGTGCAGATAGTTATGCCCCAAGTGTGCGCTCGACGACAGTTTAGCCACCTGACTTCAATGGTGTGCAGATAGTTATGCCCCAAGTGTGCATTGGACGACAGTTTAGCCACCTGACTTCAATGGTGTGCAGATAGTTATGCCCCAAGTGTGCGCTCGACGACAGTTTAGCCACCTGACTTCAATGGTGTGCAGATAGTTATGCCCCAAGTGTGCGCTCGACGACAGTTTAGCCACCTGACTTCAATGGTGTGCAGATAGTTATGCCCCAAGTGTGCGCTCGACGACAGTTTAGCCACCTGACTTCAATGGTGTGCAGATAGTTATGCCCCAAGTGTGCGCTCGACGACAGTTTAGCCACCTGACTTCAATGGTGTGCAGATAGTTATGCCCCAAGTGTGCGCTCGACGACAGTTTAGCCACCTGACTTCAATGGTGTGCAGATAGTTATGCCCCAAGTGTGCGCTCGACGACAGTTTAGCCACCTGACTTCAATGGTGTGCAGATAGTTATGCCCCAAGTGTGCGCTCGACGACAGTTTAGCCACCTGACTTCAATGGTGTGCAGATAGTTATGCCCCAAGTGTGCGCTCGACGACAGTTTAGCCACCTGACTTCAATGGTGTGCAGATAGTTATGCCCCAAGTGTGCGCTCGACGACAGTTTAGCCACCTGACTTCAATGGTGTGCAGATAGTTATGCCCCAAGTGTGCGCTCGACGACAGTTTAGCCACCTGACTTCAATGGTGTGCAGATAGTTATGCCCCAAGTGTGCGCTCGACGACAGTTTAGCCACCTGACTTCAATGGTGTGCAGATAGTTATGCCCCAAGTGTGCGCTCGACGACAGTTTAGCCACCTGACTTCAATGGTGTGCAGATAGTTATGCCCCAAGTGTGCGCTCGACGACAGTTTAGCCACCTGACTTCAATGGTGTGCAGATAGTTATGCCCCAAGTGTGCGCTCGACGACAGTTTAGCCACCTGACTTCAATGGTGTGCAGATAGTTATGCCCCAAGTGTGCGCTCGACGACAGTTTAGCCACCTGACTTCAATGGTGTGCAGATAGTTATGCCCCAAGTGTGCGCTCGACGACAGTTTAGCCACCTGACTTCAATGGTGTGCAGATAGTTATGCCCCAAGTGTGCGCTCGACGACAGTTTAGCCACCTGACTTCAATGGTGTGCAGATAGTTATGCCCCAAGTGTGCGCTCGACGACAGTTTAGCCACCTGACTTCAATGGTGTGCAGATAGTTATGCCCCAAGTGTGCGCTCGACGACAGTTTAGCCACCTGACTTCAATGGTGTGCAGATAGTTATGCCCCAAGTGTGCGCTCGACGACAGTTTAGCCACCTGACTTCAATGGTGTGCAGATAGTTATGCCCCAAGTGTGCGCTCGACGACAGTTTAGCCACCTGACTTCAATGGTGTGCAGATAGTTATGCCCCAAGTGTGCGCTCGACGACAGTTTAGCCACCTGACTTCAATGGTGTGCAGATAGTTATGCCCCAAGTGTGCGCTCGACGACAGTTTAGCCACCTGACTTCAATGGTGTGCAGATAGTTATGCCCCAAGTGTGCGCTCGACGACAGTTTAGCCACCTGACTTCAATGGTGTGCAGATAGTTATGCCCCAAGTGTGCGCTCGACGACAGTTTAGCCACCTGACTTCAATGGTGTGCAGATAGTTATGCCCCAAGTGTGCGCTCGACGACAGTTTAGCCACCTGACTTCAATGGTGTGCAGATAGTTATGCCCCAAGTGTGCGCTCGACGACAGTTTAGCCACCTGACTTCAATGGTGTGCAGATAGTTATGCCCCAAGTGTGCGCTCGACGACAGTTTAGCCACCTGACTTCAATGGTGTGCAGATAGTTATGCCCCAAGTGTGCGCTCGACGACAGTTTAGCCACCTGACTTCAATGGTGTGCAGATAGTTATGCCCCAAGTGTGCGCTCGACGACAGTTTAGCCACCTGACTTCAATGGTGTGCAGATAGTTATGCCCCAAGTGTGCGCTCGACGACAGTTTAGCCACCTGACTTCAATGGTGTGCAGATAGTTATGCCCCAAGTGTGCGCTCGACGACAGTTTAGCCACCTGACTTCAATGGTGTGCAGATAGTTATGCCCCAAGTGTGCGCTCGACGACAGTTTAGCCACCTGACTTCAATGGTGTGCAGATAGTTATGCCCCAAGTGTGCGCTCGACGACAGTTTAGCCACCTGACTTCAATGGTGTGCAGATAGTTATGCCCCAAGTGTGCGCTCGACGACAGTTTAGCCACCTGACTTCAATGGTGTGCAGATAGTTATGCCCCAAGTGTGCGCTCGACGACAGTTTAGCCACCTGACTTCAATGGTGTGCAGATAGTTATGCCCCAAGTGTGCGCTCGACGACAGTTTAGCCACCTGACTTCAATGGTGTGCAGATAGTTATGCCCCAAGTGTGCGCTCGACGACAGTTTAGCCACCTGACTTCAATGGTGTGCAGATAGTTATGCCCCAAGTGTGCGCTCGACGACAGTTTAGCCACCTGACTTCAATGGTGTGCAGATAGTTATGCCCCAAGTGTGCGCTCGACGACAGTTTAGCCACCTGACTTCAATGGTGTGCAGATAGTTATGCCCCAAGTGTGCGCTCGACGACAGTTTAGCCACCTGACTTCAATGGTGTGCAGATAGTTATGCCCCAAGTGTGCGCTCGACGACAGTTTAGCCACCTGACTTCAATGGTGTGCAGATAGTTATGCCCCAAGTGTGCGCTCGACGACAGTTTAGCCACCTGACTTCAATGGTGTGCAGATAGTTATGCCCCAAGTGTGCGCTCGACGACAGTTTAGCCACCTGACTTCAATGGTGTGCAGATAGTTATGCCCCAAGTGTGCGCTCGACGACAGTTTAGCCACCTGACTTCAATGGTGTGCAGATAGTTATGCCCCAAGTGTGCGCTCGACGACAGTTTAGCCACCTGACTTCAATGGTGTGCAGATAGTTATGCCCCAAGTGTGCGCTCGACGACAGTTTAGCCACCTGACTTCAATGGTGTGCAGATAGTTATGCCCCAAGTGTGCGCTCGACGACAGTTTAGCCACCTGACTTCAATGGTGTGCAGATAGTTATGCCCCAAGTGTGCGCTCGACGACAGTTTAGCCACCTGACTTCAATGGTGTGCAGATAGTTATGCCCCAAGTGTGCGCTCGACGACAGTTTAGCCACCTGACTTCAATGGTGTGCAGATAGTTATGCCCCAAGTGTGCGCTCGACGACAGTTTAGCCACCTGACTTCAATGGTGTGCAGATAGTTATGCCCCAAGTGTGCGCTCGACGACAGTTTAGCCACCTGACTTCAATGGTGTGCAGATAGTTATGCCCCAAGTGTGCGCTCGACGACAGTTTAGCCACCTGACTTCAATGGTGTGCAGATAGTTATGCCCCAAGTGTGCGCTCGACGACAGTTTAGCCACCTGACTTCAATGGTGTGCAGATAGTTATGCCCCAAGTGTGCGCTCGACGACAGTTTAGCCACCTGACTTCAATGGTGTGCAGATAGTTATGCCCCAAGTGTGCGCTCGACGACAGTTTAGCCACCTGACTTCAATGGTGTGCAGATAGTTATGCCCCAAGTGTGCGCTCGACGACAGTTTAGCCACCTGACTTCAATGGTGTGCAGATAGTTATGCCCCAAGTGTGCGCTCGACGACAGTTTAGCCACCTGACTTCAATGGTGTGCAGATAGTTATGCCCCAAGTGTGCGCTCGACGACAGTTTAGCCACCTGACTTCAATGGTGTGCAGATAGTTATGCCCCAAGTGTGCGCTCGACGACAGTTTAGCCACCTGACTTCAATGGTGTGCAGATAGTTATGCCCCAAGTGTGCGCTCGACGACAGTTTAGCCACCTGACTTCAATGGTGTGCAGATAGTTATGCCCCAAGTGTGCGCTCGACGACAGTTTAGCCACCTGACTTCAATGGTGTGCAGATAGTTATGCCCCAAGTGTGCGCTCGACGACAGTTTAGCCACCTGACTTCAATGGTGTGCAGATAGTTATGCCCCAAGTGTGCGCTCGACGACAGTTTAGCCACCTGACTTCAATGGTGTGCAGATAGTTATGCCCCAAGTGTGCGCTCGACGACAGTTTAGCCACCTGACTTCAATGGTGTGCAGATAGTTATGCCCCAAGTGTGCGCTCGACGACAGTTTAGCCACCTGACTTCAATGGTGTGCAGATAGTTATGCCCCAAGTGTGCGCTCGACGACAGTTTAGCCACCTGACTTCAATGGTGTGCAGATAGTTATGCCCCAAGTGTGCGCTCGACGACAGTTTAGCCACCTGACTTCAATGGTGTGCAGATAGTTATGCCCCAAGTGTGCGCTCGACGACAGTTTAGCCACCTGACTTCAATGGTGTGCAGATAGTTATGCCCCAAGTGTGCGCTCGACGACAGTTTAGCCACCTGACTTCAATGGTGTGCAGATAGTTATGCCCCAAGTGTGCGCTCGACGACAGTTTAGCCACCTGACTTCAATGGTGTGCAGATAGTTATGCCCCAAGTGTGCGCTCGACGACAGTTTAGCCACCTGACTTCAATGGTGTGCAGATAGTTATGCCCCAAGTGTGCGCTCGACGACAGTTTAGCCACCTGACTTCAATGGTGTGCAGATAGTTATGCCCCAAGTGTGCGCTCGACGACAGTTTAGCCACCTGACTTCAATGGTGTGCAGATAGTTATGCCCCAAGTGTGCGCTCGACGACAGTTTAGCCACCTGACTTCAATGGTGTGCAGATAGTTATGCCCCAAGTGTGCGCTCGACGACAGTTTAGCCACCTGACTTCAATGGTGTGCAGATAGTTATGCCCCAAGTGTGCGCTCGACGACAGTTTAGCCACCTGACTTCAATGGTGTGCAGATAGTTATGCCCCAAGTGTGCGCTCGACGACAGTTTAGCCACCTGACTTCAATGGTGTGCAGATAGTTATGCCCCAAGTGTGCGCTCGACGACAGTTTAGCCACCTGACTTCAATGGTGTGCAGATAGTTATGCCCCAAGTGTGCGCTCGACGACAGTTTAGCCACCTGACTTCAATGGTGTGCAGATAGTTATGCCCCAAGTGTGCGCTCGACGACAGTTTAGCCACCTGACTTCAATGGTGTGCAGATAGTTATGCCCCAAGTGTGCGCTCGACGACAGTTTAGCCACCTGACTTCAATGGTGTGCAGATAGTTATGCCCCAAGTGTGCGCTCGACGACAGTTTAGCCACCTGACTTCAATGGTGTGCAGATAGTTATGCCCCAAGTGTGCGCTCGACGACAGTTTAGCCACCTGACTTCAATGGTGTGCAGATAGTTATGCCCCAAGTGTGCGCTCGACGACAGTTTAGCCACCTGACTTCAATGGTGTGCAGATAGTTATGCCCCAAGTGTGCGCTCGACGACAGTTTAGCCACCTGACTTCAATGGTGTGCAGATAGTTATGCCCCAAGTGTGCGCTCGACGACAGTTTAGCCACCTGACTTCAATGGTGTGCAGATAGTTATGCCCCAAGTGTGCGCTCGACGACAGTTTAGCCACCTGACTTCAATGGTGTGCAGATAGTTATGCCCCAAGTGTGCGCTCGACGACAGTTTAGCCACCTGACTTCAATGGTGTGCAGATAGTTATGCCCCAAGTGTGCGCTCGACGACAGTTTAGCCACCTGACTTCAATGGTGTGCAGATAGTTATGCCCCAAGTGTGCGCTCGACGACAGTTTAGCCACCTGACTTCAATGGTGTGCAGATAGTTATGCCCCAAGTGTGCGCTCGACGACAGTTTAGCCACCTGACTTCAATGGTGTGCAGATAGTTATGCCCCAAGTGTGCGCTCGACGACAGTTTAGCCACCTGACTTCAATGGTGTGCAGATAGTTATGCCCCAAGTGTGCGCTCGACGACAGTTTAGCCACCTGACTTCAATGGTGTGCAGATAGTTAAGCCCCAAGTGTGCGCTCGACGACAGTTTAGCCACCTGACTTCAATGGTGTGCAGATAGTTATGCCCCAAGTGTGCGCTCGACGACAGTTTAGCCACCTGACTTCAATGGTGTGCAGATAGTTATGCCCCAAGTGTGCGCTCGACGACAGTTTAGCCACCTGACTTCAATGGTGTGCAGATAGTTATGCCCCAAGTGTGCGCTCGACGACAGTTTAGCCACCTGACTTCAATGGTGTGCAGATAGTTATGCCCCAAGTGTGCGCTCGACGACAGTTTAGCCACCTGACTTCAATGGTGTGCAGATAGTTATGCCCCAAGTGTGCGCTCGACGACAGTTTAGCCACCTGACTTCAATGGTGTGCAGATAGTTATGCCCCAAGTGTGCGCTCGACGACAGTTTAGCCACCTGACTTCAATGGTGTGCAGATAGTTATGCCCCAAGTGTGCGCTCGACGACAGTTTAGCCACCTGACTTCAATGGTGTGCAGATAGTTATGCCCCAAGTGTGCGCTCGACGACAGTTTAGCCACTTGTATTCGTTTATAGCATTATATTGCGTCCTGTTAAGAGTGGAATTAATATTCGTGTTGTTGTTGTTGTTGTTGTTGTTGTTTATCTGCGAATAAACCTCGGTAGGAATTAATCACACAGGAATTAACCACGCAGGCCATTTTTATTTCTTCAATAATATTCTAACAATTTGAAATATGACAAATTGGCACACAAAAGAGGCCGCCATGTTGTAGTTAATGCGGTGAAAATGAATCAATTCCAACTACATACTACTACTGATATCGTTTTATCTGAAGGCCAAGCTGGTTATATGCATCGGTAGTCAAGTGGTTCATACGTTGGACTTTCGATTACATGCAGGTTCGATCCCCCGTCTGACCTTAATAAAATTAACAGTCTTTCAGATGGGACATTCAAACCGAGGTCTCGTGTCGATGCTTTAAACCGTGCACGTAAACGAACAAGAGGAGACTCTGAAATGGGTCTCTGTCTGTATCATTGCACTATCCGCCAAAAATCTAAAATGACTAATCTCTTCAGGAGGCGTCGCTCATATGGACAACCGGTAGCGACAATAAATAAATTTAAAAAACACGTACACAAGCTACACATTTCCTTGCTTCTGGAAGGATGTATGTTCATAAGATGTGTGTTAAGCAGGGGCGTAGCTAGCGATATTGAATGTGTAGGCGTGACTAATAAATTGAGCACCAAATTAAGGATGCGAATTTACTAGGGTGTCTGGGGACAATTTTCCAAATCCAAATCTGACGCTCTACCATTGGACCACAGACGCCACACCATCACATCAATGCATTATCCTCGAAAAATCTAGAATGACTAATCTTTTCAGGAGGCGTCGCTCATACGATAGCGACGATAAATAAACATAAAACACACACATAAATTATATGATATAATGTAAGTGTAAATTGTCTCAAAGTTTGGGCGAGCACCGTGTTAGTTTGCTGTATACTGGTTTATATATAGCTCGTGTCGTTAGATATCCGGTGTATGTATACATACAGTCTGTGACAGGAATTGCCATGCAGAAGATAGGGTACATTTTAGCAAAAATTACCTCAGAATATAATTGGAAACATTTTAATCAACATGTATATATCTACCATCAGTTTAACACTCTTCATATATTTATGATGTTTTCTTCATTGCATGCAAATTGTATATGTATTATGATGATGAGCTATGTAATGCTTAAAGCGACACTACATCGATGAAAACGCACTTTTCTACAGAATGTATTTTCCTATTATATGGTATAAATCTTTTTCCAAATACTTGCCTGAAATACTGAGTATTTCAACTAATAAACAAACGTCGTATACGCGGTTTGTTGACGTAACACAATAATGTAAATAGGGTCGACATGCATGCGTAATACAACTCGTGTATCATGAATAACTCGATTTATTGTACATATTTACCATTATATCTCACATGTGTGCCTATGCATATTTATTTGTAGACTAGTCTTAGATCAATTATCTTTAAACGACATTATCTCGCGTTTAGTATTGACTCCACTCCGATGACAAACAAACGTCAATTCAGGAGCGTGGATGATCGTTATATGAAATCCTACTTCAATTTTGAAAGTGTGTAGATCACAAAGACACTGTTTGTCGATTCAATGTTAGTGTTCGAATGTATTCGGAAGAATTTGTAGTCACGTGATTTTTTTTGTATACATCCGGAACGCGAATGACGTCCTTTCTATTTAAAACAGCTGCTTTGGTACTTATGGAGTTCACATAGTACTTATCAAAGAGCAAACTGCGCGTAAAGCAGATAAATTTTCACATTTTATAATGTTGATGTTTTCATTAATCCCATTTATTAGTAGCCTAAAAATCCCTTAAACAGAGGTCAATATAAAGAAATATGTTTGTTTTTGTAAAATGAGAAATTGCATCGTCTGCTGAGGGAGGTCATGTGATAGTTATGCGGCAATGTCATAATGCGCATTTTACAGGTCAATTCAAATATAATGTTCCTCTTACAGCTTTTTAACATTTTTTCTTCAAAAATATTGTCCAAGACATTTACTATTTATGCTAATTCAGTTTCATCCATTTTTTTCTCTATCCAATTCCAGCCTGGCGTCTATTCACCAAGTGCACTAACAAATGCATAGCATGATGTTAGAGACATGGGTTTGCCAGTAAAATCGGCAGCAATACAGTATGGTGTGCAACTCTTCACATTAAGTGACATTTCTCTCCATGTCACAACTTACCTCATATTGAAGAGTAATCATAATTTTTTGGGTGCTAAATTCCTCCGTTTCGAGTAACAATTATTACTATGCCCAATGTTAATTAGCTTTTTGGAACTTAACTGTAATCAACATTTCTGTTACATGAATGTTCAAGGTCGGCCGATAATAGGTATTTTTTTGGACGCCATGTTGAACTCACAAGAAAGTGAAAGTATATTTTATTTTGAACATTTGTTATGCAATCTCAGTTTAGACAATTGCATTCAATGCAGAAATGATTATTTTACTTAGTAATATTATTTCACTTGCCGTAAAAGAGATTGACTAGAAGGCATTCACCGAAAAGCATTAAACGGCCGATTACCGGTACGTCAATGGTATACTATTAGACCCATTACGAGCATTCAGAGGGTTTTAGTTGCTGAAAAACAGTGGGACCCTGGGAGTGGATTTCTGACAAAATTAATATTATTTATAGAAATTCATGTTTTGACTGGCAGGCATCCGGCGCATATTGTGGACTGGAACCCAGGTTCTGCCGCCTCCTCCCCCCATCCGGGTTACTACATTCCAACAAGACCATGTTGCCAATCATGAAGTTTCTACTTATCTTGACACCACAAAGTGTTTTAATGCAATACGTTTTTTTTATGCCGAGTTTGTAACGTAACCGTGCAACGTTCATTTGGTTTTCAATTTTTGCACACTGACCAAAAATAAAATTATTTGTTTAAACATAAGTTACTGCCCTTTGTTCTAAAACCGCCATTTGTTAAATAATTTCAGCATGGATAGTGAGGAGGAAGAATGGTCGAAACCTGTTGATCAGGAAGATGTTGCAAATAGTACAACATGGACACCAGATGGTGAGTTTATAAGTACAGTAATAACAAGAAGTTACAACGATGTAGGCTTAAAAATGATCTAGGATTCTTTCTTCTGAGCCTAGCATAGTCCTATAAATAATTGTTGTTGAAAAAATAGTTATGTAGAGGTCTTATTTATAGGACTAAGCCTAGCAACAATTCTACTGTAGTAGAGTGGTGGAACCTATGCTCGGCGTATTCCTATGCTCGGCATATTTTCATTAAGATATTTATATAGTTTTAGGCTAATTTCGCCGACAGAGCCTAATCATGGTTCAATAGCATTCCTTTGCGTGTATCGGTAGCCTGATGCAACTGTCACGTGACTGATCCAGCACACGAATATAAACAAGCAAATCATTGGGAGAATATTTCCACCGAAACTGATACAGTGTACGATCAATTCAGGTAGCTATCCGAAATTAAAAAATCTACACCTAACCCGAAAAATAGTTTCTATACCATTTCTGATTAAGACCAATAAATGTTTTTTTTCAATGATGTACTATATCAAAATAAAATATTCAACAAGTTATGGTGGATAAATAAAAAATAACAAGTACGCCGTGCATAGGTGCCCTGAAGTCTTCATTTCCCCATATAAATGGGTGCCGACCAACACCGTTGCGATAGCTGTATTGAGCAGCAAGGTCAAGTGATGAAGATAAAACTGTCAACAATAGTGTTTTGAAAGTTGTTTTCACAACTTAGGAAAATAATAATATATGGCAAGTGCAATTAACATTTTATATTGGTCATTATATGTGGGATTTACGCCGAGCATGGGTTCCACCACTCTATGAAAAATAGTCAAACGATTCTATATTGTAGTGTCGGTACAGTACAGGAATAGCCCCCCCCCCCCCCTATAGGTCATGTTAATCTGTCAAAATTGACAATCATTCAAAGGTATGCTCAAGGAAAGTAATATAGTTGAATACTATGAAAGGTAGAAATACTCGGTAATAGAGCATATTAAAGTAGCATTCATCATCTCTACATCGCCCCTCTACATCCGCCCCTCTACATCGCCCCTCTACATCCGGCCCCTCTACATCCACCCCTCTACATCCGCCCCTCTAATACATCCGCCCCTCTACATCCGCCCCTCTACATCCGCCCTCTACATCCGCCCCTCTACTCCGCCCCTCTACATCCGCCCCTCTACATCCGCCCCTTACATCCGCCCTCTACATCCGCCCCTCTAATACATCCGCCCCTCTAATACATCCGCCCCTCTAATACATCCGCCCCTCTAATACATCCGCCCCTCTAATACATCCCCCTCTAATACATCCGCCCTCTACATTCGCCCCTCTAATACATCCGCCCCTCTAATACATCCGCCCCTCTAATAATCCGCCCCTCTAATACATCCGCCCCTCTAATACATCCGCCCCTCTAATACATCCGCCCCTCTACATCCGCCCCTCTACATCCGCCCCTCTAATACATCCGCCCCTCTAATACATCCGCCCCTCTAATACATCCGCCCTCTAATACATCCGCCCCTCTAATACATCCGCCCCTCTAATACATCCGCCCTCTACATCCGCCCCTCTACATCCGCCCCTCTACATCCGCCCCTCTAATACATCCGCCCCTCTACATCCGCCCCTCTACATCCGCCCCTCTACATCTGCCCCTCTACATCCGCCCCTCTACATCCACCCCTCTAATACATCCGCCCCTCTAGGTCCGTGGATATCAAACTTTCTCCTTGTTCAAAGTAGGTGGATGGTGTTTAGAGTAATCATAGAGTTATGGGTTTGTGAGTTCAAGTCCTGACAGGACTCATGACCGTCTAGTTTTCGAGTAAGAAGATGCATCCATATTCATTAGTACTGATTGGTCCCATGATTAAGGAAAATACAATTTATTCATATATAAAATAATTATCATTTTTTATTTTTATAACGCATGAGAAATTGATTTCATTGGAAAATGCGTTAGACTCAGGACGGAACTGTGAGGCTTGACAGGTATGAAGTAGTAAATTGTGAGGCTTGACAGGTATGAAGTAGTAAATTGAAAGTAAAGTAAGCTGAGTCAGCTAACCATTGGGGACGGACCAATCCAACTTGTGTAATGCTACCACTACCAGGACAAAGCCCCACCGCCATAGTTCAGGTCTCGTCATGTGGAGTAGGGTAGCTGGGTGTGAGAATGCTTATTAGATGGGCTATTTGGTAAGCTCCCTCTTGAAGAATGCCAAAGATGGGGTGGGGCCTCAGCTACAGATGCTGATCGGTTGGTCATTGGGATGGTTCTTGGATAGAAGCTACATACCTAAAGTAATATGTTGATGTAGAGTACTAATGGAAACTGTTGTGACAGTCGAGATAGTGCAGTAGTACATTTGTAGCTCATTCGATTCAGGTGTAAGAGGCCCGGGGTTTACTCCCAGCTGTAACCATAACGATTGTATCTTTATACAAGGCACTTAAATTCCACATTGCCTCTACTCTCTCTCTCTCATTCTTAGAGGAAATGACAATTTACTTAGCAGGTAATACATGAGGTAAATTATTTTAAATGCATAATTATGTGAACCAGCACTTTAACCCTTTCCTTCATAGAGATTTAGGTTAATATACTATTATATCTCTATACAAACGACAGCCATTTTGCTAACATGCAGTGGATTTATAAGTAGTTGCCATATCTATCCCACCTCCATAGATATTAATGGGACTACATAGAGATTTAGGTTAATATACGATTATATCTCCATACAAACGACAGCCATTTAGCTATCATGCAGTGGATAAGTAGTCATCATATCTGTCCCACCTCCATAGATATTACTGGATCTACATGAGCTTCTGGTCTTTATTATGAACATTGGTTTGGCTACTACATTTTCAATGTATGTCGTATTGGTAATGACGTCAAGAGGTGTTTCTATGAGGGAGAGGCTTAAATTCTATTTTCAGCACACCATGCACATGTTATTCTCCATATCGATATTGATTGTTTCTATGCTCAAGTTGAGATGCTCAGAAACCCAGAATTGAGAAATAAACCATTGGGTAAGATCTTACTGATACCACCTTACCGATACCATCTTACCGATACCATCTTACCGATACCATCTTACCGATACCACCTTACCGATACCATCTTACTGATACCATCTTACTGATACCACCTTACTGATACCATCATACTGATACCATCTTACTGATACCATCTTACCGATACCACCTTACCGATACCATCTTACCGATACCACCTTACTGATACCATCTTACTGATACCACCTTACTGATACCATCATACTGATACCACCTTACTGATACCACCTTACTGATACCACCTTACCGATACCATCTTACCGATACCATCTTACTGATACCACCTTACTGATACCACCTTACTGATACCATCTTACACCATCTTACCGATACCACCTTACTGATACCACCTTACTGATACCATCTTACTGATACCACCTTACTGATACCACCTTACTGATACTACCTTACTGATACCACCTTACTGATACCATCTTACTGATACCATCTTACTGATACTACCTTACTGATACCACCTTACTGATACCATCTTACTGATACCATCTTACTGATACCACCTTACTGATACCACCTTACTGATACCATCTTACTGATACCACCTTACTGATACCATCTTACTGATACCACCTTACTGATACCATCTTACTGATACCATCTTACTGATACCACCTTACTGATACCACCTTACTGATACCATCTTACTGATACCATCTTACTGATACCACCTTACTAATACCATCTTACTGATACCACCTTACTGATACCACCTTACTGATACCATCATACCGATACCACCTTACTGATACCATCATACCGATACCATCTTACTGATACCACCTTACTGATACCATCCTACTGATACCACCTTACTGATAACACCTTACTGATACCATCATACCGATACCATCTTACCGATACCACCTTACCGATACCATCATACCGATACCACCTTACCAATACCACCTTACTGATACCATCATACCGATACCACCTTACTGATACCATCATACCGATACCACCTTACCAATACCACCTTACTGATACCATCATACCGATACCACCTTACTGATACCATCATACCGATACCACCTTACCAATACCACCTTACTGATACCATCTTACCGATACCACCTTACTGATACCACCTTACTGATACCATCATACCGATACCACCTTACTGATACCACCTTACCGATACCATCTTACCGATACCATCTTACTGATACCATCTTACTGATACCATCTTACACCATCTTACCGATACCACCTTACTGATACCACCTTACTGATACCATCTTACACCATCTTACCGATACCACCTTACTGATACCATCCTACTGATACCACCTTACTGATACCACCTTACTGATACCATCATACCGATACCATCTTACCGATACCACCTTACTGATACCACCTTACTGATACCACCTTACTGATACCATCTTACTGATACCATCATACCGATACCATCTTACCGATACCACCTTACTGATACCACCTTACTGATACCACCTTACTGATACCATCATACCGATACCATCTTACCGATACCACCTTACCGATACCATCATACCGATACCACCTTACCAATACCACCTTACTGATACCATCATACCGATACTACCTTACTGATACCATCATACCGATACCACCTTACCAATACCACCTTACTGATACCATCTTACCGATACCACCTTACTGATACCACCTTACCGATACCATCTTACTGATACCACCTTACTGATACCATCATACCGATACCACCTTACCAATACCACCTTACTGATACCATCATACCGATACCACCTTACTGATACCATCATACCGATACCACCTTACCAATACCACCTTACTGATACCATCTTACACCATCATACCGATACCACCTTACTGATACCATCATACCGATACCATCTTACCGATACCACCTTACTGATACCACCTTACCAATACCACCTTACTGATACCATCTTACACCATCATACCGATACCACCTTACTGATACCATCATACCGATACCATCTTACCAATACCACCTTACTGATACCATCTTACTGATACCATCATACCGATACCACCTTACTGATACCACCTTACTGATACCATCTTACTGATACCATCTTACCGATACCATCATACCGATACCATCATACCGATACCATCATACCGATACCATCTTACTGATACCATCTTACTGATACCATCATACCGATACCATCATACCGATACCACCTTACTGATACCATCATACCGATACCATCTTACCGATACCACCTTACTGATACCATCATACCGATACCACCTTACTGATACCATCATACCTTTACCACCTTACCAATACCACCTTACTGATACCATCTTACCGATACCACCTTACTGATACCATCATACCGATACCACCTTACTGATACCACCTTACTGATACCATCTTACCGATACCACCTTACTGATACCATCTTACCGATACCACCTTACTGATACCACCTTACCGATACCATCTTACTGATACCACCTTACTGATACCATCATACCGATACCACCTTACCGATACCACCTTACTGATACCATCTTACTGATACCACCTTACTGATACCATCTTACCGATACCATCATACCGATACCACCTTACTGATACCACCTTACTGATACCATCTTACCGATACCACCTTACTGATACCACCTTACTGATACCATCATACTGATACCACCTTACCAATACCACCTTACTGATACCATCATACCGATACCACCTTACTGATACCATCATACCGATACCATCATACCGATACCACCTTACCAATACCACCTTACTGATACCACCTTACTGATACCATCTTACCGATACCACCTTACTGATACCACCTTACTGATACCATCATACCGATACCACCTTACTGATACCACCTTACTGATACCATCATACCGATACCATCTTACCGATACCACCTTACTGATACCATCATACCGATACCATCTTACTGATACCACCTTACCGATACCATCATACCGATACCACCTTACCAATACCACCTTACTGATACCATCTTACCGATACCACCTTACTGATACCATCATACCGATACCATCTTACCGATACCACCTTACTGATACCACCTTACCAATACCACCTTACTGATACCATCTTACACCATCATACCGATACCACCTTACTGATACCATCATACCGATACCATCTTACCGATACCACCTTACTGATACCACCTTACTGATACCATCATACCGATACCACCTTACTGATACCACCTTACTGATACCATCATACCGATACCATCTTACCGATACCACCTTACTGATACCACCTTACCGATACCACCTTACTGATACCATCTTACACCATCATACCGATACCACCTTACTGATACCATCATACCGATACCATCTTACCGATACCACCTTACTGATACCACCTTACTGATACCATCATACCGATACCACCTTACTGATACCACCTTACTGATACCATCATACCGATACCATCTTACCGATACCACCTTACTGATACCATCTTACCGATACCATCATACCGATACCACCTTACTGATACCATCTTACTGATACCATCATACCGATACCACCTTACTGATACCACCTTACTGATACCATCATACCGATACCACCTTACTGATACCACCTTACTGATACCATCCTACTGATACCACATTACTGATACCATCTTACTGATACCATCTTACTGATACCACCTTACTGATACCATCATATCGATACCACCTTACTGATACCACCTTACTGATCCCATCTTACTGATACCACCTTACTGATACCATCTTACTGATACCACCTTACTGATACCATCATACCGATACCACCTTACTGATACCACCTTACTGATACCACCTTACTGATACCATCTTACTGATACCACCTTACTGATACCATCTTACTGATACCATCTTACCGATACCACCTTACTGATACCACCTTACTGATACTACCTTACTGATACCATCATACCGATACCACCTTACTGATACCATCCTACTGATACCACCTTACTGATACCACCTTACTGATACCACCTTACTGATACCACCTTACTGATACCACCTTACTGATACCACCTTACTGATACCATCTTACTGATACCATCTTACCGATACCACCTTACTGATACCATCTTACTGATACCATCATACCGATACCACCTTACTGATACCACCTTACTGATACCATCTTACTGATACCACCTTACTGATACCATCCTACTGATACCACCTTACTGATACCACCTTACTGATACCACCTTACTGATACCACCTTACCGATACCATCTTACCGATACCATCTTACTGATACCACCTTACTGATACCACCTTACCGATACCATCTTACTGATACCATCTTACACCATCATACCGATACCACCTTACTGATACCACCTTACTGATACCATCTTACTGATACCACCTTACTGATACCACCTTACTGATACCACCTTACCGATACCATCTTACTGATACCATCTTACACCATCATACCGATACCACCTTACTGATACCATCTTACTGATACCACCTTACTGATACCACCTTACTGATACCATCTTACTGATACCATCCTACTGATACCATCTTACTGATACCATCTTACTGATACCACCTTACTGATACCACCTTACTGATACCATCCTACTGATACCACCTTACTGATACCACCTTACTGATACCACCTTACTGATACCATCTTACTGATACCATCTTACCGATACCACCTTACTGATACCATCATACCGATACCACCTTACCAATACCACCTTACTGATACCATCATACCGATACCACCTTACTGATACCATCATACCGATACCATCATACCGATACCACCTTACCAATACCACCTTACTGATACCATCTTACCGATACCACCTTACTGATACCATCTTACCGATACCACCTTACTGATACCACCTTACCGATACCATCTTACTGATACCACCTTACTGATACCATCATACCGATACCACCTTACCAATACCACCTTACTGATACCATCATACCGATACCACCTTACTGATACCATCATACCGATACCATCATACCGATACCACCTTACCAATACCACCTTACTGATACCATCTTACCGATACCACCTTACTGATACCACCTTACCGATACCATCTTACTGATACCATCCTACTGATACCATCTTACTGATACCATCTTACTGATACCACCTTACTGATACCACCTTACTGATACCATCCTACTGATACCACCTTACTGATACCACCTTACTGATACCATCCTACTGATACCACCTTACTGATACCACCTTACTGATACCATCCTACTGATACCACCTTACTGATACCACCTTACTGATACCACCTTACTGATACCATCTTACTGATACCATCTTACACCATCATACCGATACCACCTTACTGATACCACCTTACCGATACCATCATACCGATACCACCTTACCAATACCACCTTACTGATACCATCATACTGATACCACCTTACTAATACCACCTTACTGATACCATCATACCGATACCACCTTACTGATACCACCTTACTGATACCATCATACCGATACCATCTTACCGATACCACCTTACTGATACCATCTTACTGATACCATCTTACCGATACCATCATACCGATACCATCTTACCGATACCACCTTACTGATACCACCTTATTGATACCATCATACCGTTACCACCTTACTGATACCACCTTACTGATACCATCTTACTGATACCACCTTACTGATACCATCCTACTGATACCACCTTACTGATACCACCTTACTGATACCATCATACCGATACCACCTTACCAATACCACCTTACTGATACCATCTTACTGATACCATCATACCGATACCACCTTACTGATACCACCTTACTGATACCATCTTACTGATACCACCTTACTGATACCACCTTACTGATACCATCCTACTGATACCACATTACTGATACCATCTTACTGATACCATCTTACTGATACCATCATACCGATACCATCTTACCAATACCACCTTACTGATACCATCTTACTGATACCACCTTACTGATACCATCATATCGATACCACCTTACTGATACCACCTTACTGATACCATCTTACTGATACCACCTTACTGATACCACCTTACTGATACCATCATACCGATACCATCTTACCAATACCACCTTACTGATACCATCATACCGATACCACCTTACTGATACCATCATACCGATACCACATTACCAATACCACCTTACTGATACCATCTTACCGATACCACCTTACTGATACCACCTTACCGATACCATCTTACTGATACCACCTTACTGATACCATCATACCGATACCACCTTACCAATACCACCTTACTGATACCATCATACCGATACCACCTTACTGATACCATCATACCGATACCATCATACCGATACCACCTTACCAATACCACCTTACTGATACCATCTTACACCATCATACCGATACCACCTTACTGATACCATCATACGATACCATCTTACCGATACCACCTTACTGATACCACCTTACCAATACCACCTTACTGATACCATCTTACACCATCATACCGATACCACCTTACTGATACCATCATACCGATACCATCTTACCGATACCACCTTACTGATACCATCTTACTGATACCATCATACCGATACCACCTTACTGATACCACCTTACTGATACCATCATACCGATACCATCTTACCGATACCACCTTACTGATACCATCTTACTGATACCATCTTACCGATACCATCATACCGATACCATCTTACCGATACCACCTTACTGATACCACCTTACTGATACCATCATACCGATACCACCTTACTGATACCATCTTACCGATACCACCTTACTGATACCATCATACCGATACCATCTTACCGATACCACCTTACCGATACCATCATACCGATACCACCTTACCAATACCACCTTACTGATACCATCATACCGATACCACCTTACTGATACCATCATACCTTTACCACCTTACCAATACCACCTTACTGATACCATCTTACCGATACCACCTTACTGATACCACCTTACCAATACCATCTTACTGATACCACCTTACTGTTACCATCATACCGATACCACCTTACCAATACCACCTTACTGATACCATCATACCGATACCACCTTACTGATACCATCATACCGATACCATCATACCGATACCACCTTACCAATACCACCTTACTGATACCACCTTACTGATACCATCTTACTGATACCACCTTACTGATACCACCTTACTGATACCATCCTACTGATACCACCTTACTGATACCACCTTACTGATACCATCATACCGATACCATCTTACCGATACCACCTTACTGATACCATCATACCGATACCATCTTACCGATACCACCTTACCGATACCATCATACCGATACCACCTTACCAATACCACCTTACTGATACCATCTTACCGATACCACCTTACTGATACCACCTTACTGATACCATCTTACTGATACCACCTTACTGATACCATCATACCGATACCACCTTACCAATACCACCTTACTGATACCATCATACCGATACCACCTTACTGATACCATCATACCGATACCATCATACCGATACCACCTTACCAATACCACCTTACTGATACCATCTTACCTACCGATACCACCTTACTGATACCATCATACCGATACCATCTTACCGATACCACCTTACTGATACCACCTTACCAATACCACCTTACTGATACCATCTTACACCATCATACCGATACCACCTTACTGATACCATCATACCGATACCATCTTACCGATACCACCTTACTGATACCACCTTACTGATACCATCATACCGATACCACCTTACTGATACCACCTTACTGATACCATCATACCGATACCATCTTACCGATACCACCTTACTGATACCACCTTACCATACCACCTTACTGATACCATCTATACCGATACCACCTTACTGATACCATCATACCGATACCATCTTACCGATACCACCTTACTGATACCACCTTACTGATACCATCATACCGATACCACCTTACTGATACCACCTTACTGATACCATCATACCGATACCATCTTACCGATACCACCTTACTGATACCACCTTACTGATACATCATACCGATACCACCTTACTGATACCACCTTACTGATACCATCTTACTGATACCACCTTACTGATACCATCCTACTGATACCACCTTACTGATACCACCTTACTGATACCATCATACCGATACCACCTTACCATACCACCTTACTGATACCACTTACTGATACCACCTTACTGATACCATCATACCGATACCACTTACTGATACCACCTTACTGATACCACTCATACCACTACGATACCACCTTACTGATACCACTACTGATACCACCTTACTGATACCACCTTACTGATACCATCTTACCGATACCACCTTACTGATACCATCTTACACCATCATACCGATACCACCTTACTGATACCATCTTACTGATACCATCTTACTGATACCATCTTACTGATACCACCTTACTGATACCATCTTACTGATACCACCTTACTGATACCATCTTACTGATACCACCTTACTGATACCACCTTACTGATACCATCTTACACACTACGATACCATCTTACGATACCATCTTACTGATACCACCTTACTGATACCACCTTACTGATACCATCTTACTGATACCACCTTACTGATACCACCTTACCATACTTACACCATCTAGATACCACCTTACTGAACCAATACCCTTACCGATACCACTTACTGATACCATCTTACTGATACCATCATACCGATACCACCTTACTGATACCACCTTACTGATACCATCATACCGATACCATCTTACCGATACCACCTTACTGATACCATCTTACTGATACCATCATACCGATACCATCTTACCGATACCACCTTACTGATACCACCTTACTGATACCATCATACCGATACCACCTTACTGATACCACCTTACTGATACCATCTACTGATACCACCTTACTGATACCACTTACTGATACCATCTTACTGATACCACCTTACTGATACCACCTTACTGATACCACCTTACTGATACTAATACCACTTACGATACCATCTTACTGATACCACCTTACTGATACCATCTTACCGATACCACCTTACCGATACCATCTTACTGATACCATCTTACTGATACCATCTTACTGATACCACCTTACTGATACCACCTTACTGATACTATCTTACACCATCTTACTGATACCACCTTACTGATACCATCTTACTGATACCATCTTACTGATACCACCTTACTGATACCATCTTACTGATACCATCTTACTGATACCACCTTACTGATACCATCTTACCGATACCACCTTACTGATACCACCTTACCGATACCATCTTACTGATACCACCTTACCGATACCATCTTACTGATACCATCTTACACCATCATACCGATACCACCTTACTGATACCATCATACTGATACCATCTTACTGATACTACCTTACTGATACCACCTTACTGATACCATCTTACACCATCATACGATACCACCTTACTGATACCACCTTACTGATACCATCTTACACCATCATACTGATACCACCTTACTGATACCACCTTACTGATACCATCTTACACCATCATACCGATACCACCTTACTGATACCATCTTACACCATCATACCGATACCACCTTACTGATACCATCATACTGATACCATCATACTGATACCATCATACCGATACCACCTTACTGATACCATCTTACCGATACCACCTTACTGATACCATCTTACTGATACTACCTTACTGATACCACCTTACTGATACCATCTTACACCATCATACCGATACCATCTTACTGATACCATCTTACTGATACCACCTTACTGATACCACCTTACTGATACCATCTTACTGATACCACCTTACTGATACCATCCTACTGATACCACATTACTGATACCATCTTACTGATACTATCTTACTGATACCATCATACCGATACCATCTTACCAATACCACCTTACTGATACCATCTTACTGATACCACCTTACTGATACCATCATATCGATACCACCTTACTGATACCACCTTACTGATACCATCTTACTGATACCACCTTACTGATACCACCTTACTGATACCATCATACCGATACCATCTTACTGATACCACCTTACCGATACAACCTTACTGATACCACCTTACTGATACCATCTTACTGATACCATCATACCAATACCACCTTACTGATACCACCTTACTGATACCATCTTACTGATACCACCTTACTGATACCATCCTACTGATACCACCTTACTGATACCACCTTACTGATACCACCTTACTGATACCACCTTACTGATACCACCTTACCGATACCATCTTACCGATACCATCTTACCGATACCATCTTACTGATACCATCTTACACCATCTTACCGATACCATCTTACTGATACCACCTTACTGATACCATCTTACCGATACCACCTTACTGATACCATCTTACTGATACCATCATACCATCTTACTGATACCACCTTACTGATACCATCTTACTGATACCATCATACCGATACCACCTTACTGATACCACCTTACTGATACCATCCTACTGATACCACCTTACTGATACCACCTTACTGATACCACCTTACCGATACCATCTTACCGATACCATCTTACTGATACCACCTTACTGATACCATCTTACTGATACCACCTTACCGATACCATCTTACTGATACCATCTTACACCATCATACCGATACCACCTTACTGATACCACCTTACTGATACCATCTTACTGATACCACCTTACTGATACCACCTTACTGATACCACCTTACCGATACCATCTTACTGATACCATCTTACACCATCATACCGATACCACCTTACCGATACCACCTTACTGATACCACCTTACTGATACCACCTTACTGATACCATCTTACTGATACCATCCTACTGATACCATCCTACTGATACCACCTTACTGATACCACCTTACTGATACCATCCTACTGATACCACCTTACTGATACCACCTTACTGATACCATCCTACTGATACCACCTTACTGATACCACCTTACTGATACCACCTTACCGATACCATCTTACTGATACCATCTTACACCATCATACCAATACCACCTTACTGATACCATCATACTGATACCATCTTACCGATACCACCTTACCGATACTATCATACCGATACCACCTTACCAATACCACCTTACTGATACCATCATACTGATACCACCTTACTGATACCACCTTACTGATACCATCTTACCGATACCACCTTACTGATACCACCTTACTGATACCACCTTACTGATACCACCTTACCGATACCATCTTACTGATACCACCTTACTGATACCATCATACCGATACCACCTTACCAATACCACCTTACTGATACCATCATACCACCTTACTGATACCATCATACCGATACCATCATACCGATACCACCTTACCAATACCACCTTACTGATACCATCTTACCGATACCACCTTACTGATACCACCTTACCGATACCATCTTACTGATACCACCTTACCAATACCACCTTACTGATACCATCATACCGATACCACCTTACTGATACCATCATACCGATACCATCATACCACCTTACTGATACTATCTTACACCATCATACCGATACCACCTTACTGATACCATCATACCGATACCATCTTACCGATACCACCTTACTGATACCATCATACCGATACCACCTTACTGATACCACCTTACTGATACCATCTTACTGATACCATCATACCGATACCACCTTACTGATACCATCATACCGATACCATCTTACTGATACCACCTTACTGATACCATCCTACTGATACCACCTTACTGATACCACCTTACTGATACCATCATACCGATACCATCTTACCGATACCACCTTACCGATACCATCTTACCGATACCACCTTACTGATACCATCTTACACTATCGTACCGATACCACCTTACTGATACCATCATACCGATACCATCTTACCGATACCACCTTACTGATACCACCTTACCAATACCACCTTACACCATCATACCGATACCACCTTACTGATACCATCATACCATCTTACCGATACCACGTTACTGATACCATCTTACTGATACCATCATACCGATACCACCTTACTGATACCACCTTACTGATACCATCATACCGATACCATCTTACCGATACCACCTTACTGATACCATCTTACTGATACCATCATACCGATACCATCTTACGATACCACCTTACTGATACCACCTTACTGATACCATTACCGATACCACCTTACTGATACCACCTTACTGATACCATCTTACTGATACCACCTTACTGATACCACCTTACTGATACCATCCTACTGATACCACCTTACTGATACCACCTTACTGATACCACCTTACTGATACCACCTTACTGATATCATCATACCGATACCACCTTACTGATACCACCTTACTGATACCATCTTACTGATACCACCTTACTGATACCATCTTACCGATACCACCTTACCGATACCATCTTACTGATACCATCTTACTGATACCATCTTACTGATACCACCTTACTGATACCACCTTACTGATACCATCTTACACCATCTTACTGATACCACCTTACTGATACCATCTTACTGATACCATCTTACTGATACCACCTTACTGATACCATCTTACTGATACCATCTTACTGATACCACCTTACTGATACCATCTTACCGATACCACCTTACTGATACCACCTTACCGATACCATCTTACTGATACCACCTTACCGATACCATCTTACTGATACCATCTTACACCATCATACCGATACCACCTTACTGATACCACCTTACTGATACCATCTTACTGATACCACCTTACTGATACCACCTTACTGATACCACCTTACCGATACCATCTTACCGATACCACCTTACTGATACCACCTTACTGATACCACCTTACCGATACCACCTTACCGATACCATCTTACTGATACCACCTTACTGATACCACCTTACTGATACCACCTTACTGATACCACCTTACCGATACCATCTTACTGATACCACCTTACCGATACCACCTTACTGATACCATCTTACTGATACCATCATACCGATACCACCTTACTGATACCACCTTACTGATACCACCTTACTGATACCATCTTACCGATACCACCTTACTGATACCACCTTACTGATACCATCTTACTGATACCACCTTACTGATACCACCTTACTGATACCATCTTACTGATACCACCTTACTGATACCACCTTACTGATACCATCTTACTGATACCATCTTACTGATACCACCTTACTGATACCACCTTACTGATACCACCTTACTGATACCATCTTACTGATACCATCTTACTGATACCACCTTACTGATACCACCTTACTGATACCATCTTACTGATACCACCTTACTGATACCACCTTACTGATACCATCTTACTGATACCACCTTACTGATACCACCTTACTGATACCATCTTACTGATACCACCTTACTGATACCACCTTACTGATACCACCTTACTACCATTACTGATACCATCTTACTGATACCACCTTACTGATACACCTTACTGATACCACCTTACTGATACCATCTTATGATACCATCTACGATACCACCTTACTGATACCATCTTACTGATACCATCTTACTGATACCACCTTACTGATACCACTTACTGATACCACCTTACTGATACCACCTTACTGATACATCTACCACCATCATACCGATACCTCTGATACCACCTTATGATACCTCTACTGATACCTCTACTGATACCACCTTACTGAACATACCACCTTACTGATACCACCTTACTGATACCACCTTACTGATACCACCTTACTGATACCACCTTACCGATACCATCCTACTGATACCATCTACCATACGATACCACCTACTGATACCATCTTACTGATACCATCATACTGATACCATCTTACTGATACCACCTTACTGATACCACCTTACTGATACCACCTTACACCATCATACCGATACCACCTTACTGATACCATCTTACTGATACCACCTTACTGATACCACCTTACACCATCATACCGATACCACCTTACTGATACCACCTTACTGATACCATCTTACTGATACCACCTTACTGATACCACCTTACTGATACCACCTTACTGATACCATCTTACTGATACCATCATACTGATACCACCTTACTGATACCACCTTACTGATACCATCTTACTGATACCATCCTACTGATACCATCCTACTGATACCACCTTACTGATACCACCTTACTGATACCACCTTACTGATACCACCTTACTGATACCACCCTACCGATACCACCTTACCGATACCACCTTACCGATACCACCTT
>CM026404.1:4652350-4769399 GCA_014843695.1 Archivesica marissinica
GATACCACCTTACTGATACCACCTTACTGATACCATCATACCGATACCACCTTACTGATACCACCTTACTGATACCATCCTACTGATACCACATTACTGATACCATCTTACTGATACCATCTTACTGATACCACCTTACTGATACCATCATATCGATACCACCTTACTGATACCACCTTACTGATCCCATCTTACTGATACCACCTTACTGATACCATCTTACTGATACCACCTTACTGATACCATCATACCGATACCACCTTACTGATACCACCTTACTGATACCACCTTACTGATACCATCTTACTGATACCACCTTACTGATACCATCTTACTGATACCATCTTACCGATACCACCTTACTGATACCACCTTACTGATACCACCTTACTGATACCATCATACTGATACCACCTTACTGATACCATCTTACTGATACCACCTTACTGATACCACCTTACTGATACCACCTTACTGATACCACCTTACTGATACCACCTTACTGATACCATCTTACTGATACCACCTTACTGATACCATCTTACTGATACCACCTTACTGATACCACACACCTAATACCACCATCATCATCTTCAGCATACTGATACCACTCTTACTGATACCATCTTACTTACCGATACCACCTTACTGATACCATCTTACTGATACCATCATACCTTTACTGATACCACCTTACTGATTGTACCACCTTACCATCTTACTGATACCACTTCCTTACTGATACCACCTTACTGATACCACTTACCATGATACCACCTTACTGATACCACCTTACTGATACCATCATACTGATACCACCTTACTGATACCACCTTACTGATACCATCATACCGATACCATCTTACCGATACCATCTTACTGATACCACCTTACTGATACCATCTTACTGATACCACCTTACCGATACCATCTTACTGATACCATCTTACACCATCATACCGATACCACCTTACTGATACCACCTTACTGATACCATCTTACTGATACCACCTTACTGATACCACCTTACTGATACCATCTTACTGATACCATCTTACTGATACCATCTTACTTGATACCATCTTACCGATACCACCTTACTGATACCACCTTACTGATACCACCTTACTGATACCATCTTACTGATACCATCCTACTGATACCATCTTACTGATACCATCTTACTGATACCACCTTACTGATACCACCTTACTGATACCATCTTACTGATACCACCTTACTGATACCACCTTACTGATACCATCCTACTGATACCACCTTACTGATACCACCTTACTGATACCACCTTACCGATACCATCTTACTGATACCATCTTACACCATCATACCAATACCACCTTACTGATACCATCATACTGATACCATCTTACCGATACCACCTTACCGATACTATCATACCGATACCACCTTACCAATACCACCTTACTGATACCATCATACTGATACCACCTTACTGATACCACCTTACTGATACCATCTTACCGATACCACCTTACTGATACCACCTTACTGATACCACCTTACTGATACCACCTTACCGATACCATCTTACTGATACCACCTTACTGATACCATCATACCGATACCACCTTACCAATACCACCTTACTGATACCATCATACCACCTTACTGATACCATCATACCGATACCATCATACCGATACCACCTTACCAATACCACCTTACTGATACCATCTTACCGATACCACCTTACTGATACCACCTTACTGATACCATCTTACTGATACCACCTTACCAATACCACCTTACTGATACCATCATACCGATACCACCTTACTGATACCATCATACCGATACCATCATACCACCTTACTGATACTATCTTACACCATCATACCGATACCACCTTACTGATACCATCATACCGATACCATCTTACCGATACCACCTTACTGATACCATCATACCGATACCACCTTACTGATACCACCTTACTGATACCATCTTACTGATACCATCTTACCGATACCACCTTACTGATACCATCATACCGATACCATCTTACTGATACCACCTTACTGATACCATCCTACTGATACCACCTTACTGATACCACCTTACTGATACCATCATACCGATACCATCTTACCGATACCACCTTACCGATACCATCTTACCGATACCACCTTACTGATACCATCTTACACTATCGTACCGATACCACCTTACTGATACCATCATACCGATACCATCTTACCGATACCACCTTACTGATACCACCTTACCAATACCACCTTACACCATCATACCGATACCACCTTACTGATACCATCATACCATCTTACCGATACCACGTTACTGATACCATCTTACTGATACCATCATACCGATACCACCTTACTGATACCACCTTACTGATACCATCATACCGATACCATCTTACCGATACCACCTTACTGATACCATCTTACTGATACCATCTTACTATACCGATACCATCTTACCGATACCACCTTACTGATACCACCTTACTGATACCATCATACCGATACCACCTTACTGATACCACCTTACTGATACCATCTTACTGATACCACCTTACTGATACCACCTTACTGATACCATCTTACTGATACCACCTTACTGATACCACCTTACACCATCTTACTGATACCACCTTACTGATACCATCATACCGATACCACCTTACTGATACCACCTTACTGATACCATCTTACTGATACCACCTTACTGATACCATCTTACCGATACCACCTTACCGATACCACCTTACTGATACCACTTACTGATACCATCTTACTGATACCACCTTACTGATACCACCTTACTGATACCATCTTACACCATCTTACTGATACCACCTTACTGATACCATCTTACTGATACCATCTTACTGATACCACCTTACTGATACCATCTTACTGATACCACTTACTGATACCACCTTACTGATACCATCTTACCGATACCACCTTACTGATACCACCTTACCGATACCATCTTACTGATACCACCTTACCGATACCATCTTACTGATACCATCTTACCATATACCGATACCACCTTACTGATACCACCTTACTGATACCATCTTACTGATACCACCTTACTGATACCACCTTACTGATACCACCTTACCGATACCATCTTACCGATACCACCTTACTGATACCACCTTACTGATACCACCTTACCGATACCACCTTACCGATACCATCTTACTGATACCACCTTACTGATACCACCTTACTGATACCACCTTACTGATACCACCTTACTGATACCATCTTACTGATACCACCTTACCGATACCACCTTACTGATACCATCTTACTGATACCATCATACCGATACCACCTTACTGATACCACCTTACTGATACCACCTTACTGATACCATTACTGATACCATCCTACTGATACCACCTTACTGATACCACCTTACTGATACCACCTTACTGATACCACCTTACGTACCATCCTACTGATACCACCTTACTGATACCACCTTACTGATACCACCTTACTGATACCATCTACTGATACCACCTTACTGATACCACCTTACTGATACCACCTTACCGATACCATCTTACTGATACCATCTTACTGATACCACCTTACTGATACCACCTTACTGATACCATCTTACTGATACCATCATACTGATACCATCTTACTGATACCATCTTACTGATACCACCTTACTGATACCACCTTACTGATACCATCTTACTGATACCACCTTACTGATACCACCTTACTGATACCACCTTACTGATACCACCTTACCGATACCATCTTACTGATACCATCTTACTGATACCATCTTACTGATACCACCTTACTGATACCATCTTACTGATACCATCCTACTGATACCATCTTACTGATACCATCTTACTGATACCACCTTACTGATACCACCTTACTGATACCATCCTACTGATACCACCTTACTGATACCACCTTACTGATACCACCTTACTGATACCACCTTACTGATACCACTTACTTAGATACCACCTTACTGATACCACCTTACTGATACCATCTTACTGATACCATCTTACTGATACCACCTTACTGATACCATCTTACTGATACCACCTTACTGATACCACCTTACTGATACCACCTTACTGATACCACCTTACTGATACCATCTTACTGATACCATCTTACTCATACCGATACCACCTTACTGATACCATCTTACTGATACCATCTTACTGATACCATCTTACTGATACTACCTTACTGATACCACCTTACTGATACCATCTTACACCATCATACCGATACCACCTTACTGATACCATCTTACCGATACCACCTTACTGATACCATCTTACACCATCATACCGATACCACCTTACTGATACCACCTTACTGATACCATCTTACTGATACCATCCTACTGATACCATCTTACTGATACCATCCTACTGATACCATCCTACTGATACCATCCTACTGATACCACCTTACTGATACCACCTTACTGATACCATCTTACTGATACCATTCTACTGATACCATCCTACTGATACCACCTTACTGATACCACCTTACTGATACCACTTTACTGATACCACCTTACTGATACCATCCTACTGATACCACCTTACTGATACCACCTACTGATACCACCTTACTGATACCATCTTACTGATACCATCTTACTGATACCACCTTACTGATACCACCTTACTGATACCATCTTACTGATACCATCCTACTGATACCATCTTACTGATACCATCTTACTGATACCACCTTACTGATACCACCTTACTGATACCACCTTACTGATACCATCTTACACATCATACCGATACCACCTTACTGATACCACCTTACTGATACCATCTACTGATACATCTTACTGATACCACCTTACTGATACCATCCTACTGATACCACCTTACTGATACCACCTTACTGATACCACCTTACCGATACCATCTTACTGATACCATCTTACCTACTGATACCACCTTACTGATACCACCTTACTGATACCATCTTACACCATCATACCGATACCACCTTACTGATACCATCTTACTGATACCACCTTACTGATACCACCTTACTGATACCATCTTACTGATACCATCTTACTGATACCACCTTACTGATACCATCTTACTGATACCACCTTACTGATACCATCTTACCGATACCACCTTACTGATACCACCTTACTGATACCATCTTACTGATACCACCTTACTGATACCATCCTACTGATACCACCTTACTGATACCACCTTACTGATACCACCTTACTGATACCATCATACTGATACCACCTTACGATACCACTTACTGATACCATCTTACTGATACCACCTTACTGATACCACCTTACTGATACCATCTTACCGATACCACCTTACTGATACCACCTTACTGATACCATCTTACTGATACCACCTTACTGATACCACCTTACTGATACCATCTTACTGATACCACCTTACTGATACCATCATATCGATACCACCTTACTGATACCACCTTACTGATACCACCTTACTGATACCATCTTACTGATACCACCTTACCGATACCACCTTACTGATACCATCTTACTGATACCACCTTACTGATACCATCATACCGATACCACCTTACTGATACCATCTTACTGATACCACCTTACTGATACCATCTTACTGATACCACCTTACTGATACCACCTTACTGATACCATCTTACGATACCACTTACTGATACCATCTTTACCTGATACCACCTTACTGATACCATCTTACTGATACCACCTTACTGATACCATCTTACTGATACCACCTTACTGATACCATCTTACTGATACCATCTTACTGATACCATCTCCTTACTGATACCATCTTACTGATACCACCTTACTGATACCATCATACCGATACCACCTTACTGATACCACCTTACTGATACCATCTTACTGATACCACCTTACTGATACCACCTTACTGATACCATCCTACTGATACCACCTTACTGATACCACCTTACTGATACCACCTTACCGATACCACCTTACTGATACCACCTTACTGATACCATCTTACTGATACCATCATACCAATACCACCTTACTGATACCACCTTACTGATACCATCTTACTGATACCACCTTACTGATACCATCCTACTGATACCACCTTACTGATACCACCTTACTGATACCACCTTACTGATACCACCTTACTGATACCACCTTACCGATACCATCTTACTGATACCATCTTACACCATCATACCGATACCACCTTACTGATACCATCATACTGATACCATCATACTGATACCATCTTACTGATACTACCTTACTGATACCACCTTACTGATACCATCTTACACCATCATACCGATACCACCTTACTGATACCATCTTACCGATACCACCTTACTGATACCATCTTACACCATCATACCGATACCACCTTACTGATACCACCTTACTGATACCATCTTACTGATACCATCCTACTGATACCATCTTACTGATACCATCCTACTGATACCATCCTACTGATACCATCCTACTGATACCACCTTACTGATACCACCTTACTGATACCATCTTACTGATACCATTCTACTGATACCATCCTACTGATACCACCTTACTGATACCACCTTACTGATACCACCTTACTGATACCACCTTACTGATACCATCCTACTGATACCACCTTACTGATACCACCTTACTGATACCACCTTACCGATACCATCTTACTGATACCATCTTACTGATACCACCTTACTGATACCACCTTACTGATACCATCTTACTGATACCACCTACTGATACCATCTTACTGATACCATCTTACTGATACCACCTTACTGATACCACCTTACTGATACCACCTTACTGATACCATCTTACACCATCATACCGATACCACCTTACTGATACCACCTTACTGATACCATCCTACTGATACCATCTTACTGATACCACCTTACTGATACCATCCTACTGATACCACCTTACTGATACCACCTTACTGATACCACCTTACCGATACCATCTTACTGATACCATCTTACACCATCATACTGATACCACCTTACTGATACCACCTTACTGATACCATCTTACACCATCATACCGATACCACCTTACTGATACCATCTTACACCATCATACCGATACCACCTTACTGATACCATCATACTGATACCATCATACTGATACCATCATACCGATACCACCTTACTGATACCATCTTACCGATACCACCTTACTGATACCATCTTACTGATACTACCTTACTGATACCACCTTACTGATACCATCTTACACCATCATACCGATACCATCTTACTGATACCATCTTACTGATACCACCTTACTGATACCACCTTACTGATACCATCTTACTGATACCACCTTACTGATACCATCCTACTGATACCACATTACTGATACCATCTTACTGATACTATCTTACTGATACCATCATACCGATACCATCTTACCAATACCACCTTACTGATACCATCTTACTGATACCACCTTACTGATACCATCATATCGATACCACCTTACTGATACCACCTTACTGATACCATCTTACTGATACCACCTTACTGATACCACCTTACTGATACCATCATACCGATACCATCTTACTGATACCACCTTACCGATACCACCTTACTGGTACCATCATACTGATACCATCATACTGATACCATCATACCGATACCACCTTACTGATACCATCTTACCGATACCACCTTACTGATACCATCTTACTGATACTACCTTACTGATACCACCTTACTGATACCATCTTACACCATCATACCGATACCATCTTACTGATACCATCTTACTGATACCACCTTACTGATACCACCTTACTGATACCATCTTACTGATACCACCTTACTGATACCATCCTACTGATACCACATTACTGATACCATCTTACTGATACTATCTTACTGATACCATCATACCATCTTACCAATACCACCTTACTGATACCATCTTACTGATACCACCTTACTGATACCATCATATCGATACCACCTTACTGATACCACCTTACTGATACCATCTTACTGATACCACCTTACTGATACCACCTTACTGATACCATCCTACTGATACCACCTTACTGATACCACCTTACTGATACCACCTTACCGATACAACCTTACTGATACCACCTTACTGATACCATCTTACTGATACCATCATACCAATACCACCTTACTGATACCACCTTACTGATACCATCTTACTGATACCACCTTACTGATACCATCCTACTGATACCACCTTACTGATACCACCTTACTGATACCACCTTACTGATACCACCTTACTGATACCACCTTACCGATACCATCTTACCGATACCATCTTACCGATACCATCTTACTGATACCATCTTACACCATCTTACCGATACCATCTTACTGATACCACCTTACTGATACCATCTTACCGATACCACCTTACTGATACCATCTTACTGATACCATCATACCATCTTACTGATACCACCTTACTGATACCATCTTACTGATACCATCATACCGATACCACCTTACTGATACCACCTTACTGATACCATCCTACTGATACCACCTTACTGATACCACCTTACTGATACCACCTTACCGATACCATCTTACCGATACCATCTTACTGATACCACCTTACTGATACCATCTTACTGATACCACCTTACCGATACCATCTTACTGATACCATCTTACACCATCATACCGATACCACCTTACTGATACCACCTTACTGATACCATCTTACTGATACCACCTTACTGATACCACCTTACTGATACCACCTTACCGATACCATCTTACTGATACCATCTTACACCATCATACCGATACCACCTTACCGATACCACCTTACTGATACCACCTTACTGATACCACCTTACTGATACCATCTTACTGATACCATCCTACTGATACCATCTTACTGATACCATCTTACTGATACCACCTTACTGATACCACCTTACTGATACCATCCTACTGATACCACCTTACTGATACCACCTTACTGATACCATCCTACTGATACCACCTTACTGATACCACCTTACTGATACCATCCTACTGATACCACCTTACTGATACCACCTTACTGATACCACCTTACCGATACCATCTTACTGATACCATCTTACACCATCATACCAATACCACCTTACTGATACCATCATACTGATACCATCTTACCGATACCACCTTACCGATACTATCATACCGATACCACCTTACCAATACCACCTTACTGATACCATCATACTGATACCACCTTACTGATACCACCTTACTGATACCATCTTACCGATACCACCTTACTGATACCACCTTACTGATACCACCTTACTGATACCACCTTACCGATACCATCTTACTGATACCACCTTACTGATACCATCATACCGATACCACCTTACCAATACCACCTTACTGATACCATCATACCACCTTACTGATACCATCATACCGATACCATCATACCGATACCACCTTACCAATACCACCTTACTGATACCATCTTACCGATACCACCTTACTGATACCACCTTACCGATACCATCTTACTGATACCACCTTACCAATACCACCTTACTGATACCATCATACCGATACCACCTTACTGATACCATCATACCGATACCATCATACCACCTTACTGATACTATCTTACACCATCATACCGATACCACCTTACTGATACCATCATACCGATACCATCTTACCGATACCACCTTACTGATACCATCATACCGATACCACCTTACTGATACCACCTTACTGATACCATCTTACTGATACCATCATACCGATACCACCTTACTGATACCATCATACCGATACCATCTTACTGATACCACCTTACTGATACCATCCTACTGATACCACCTTACTGATACCACCTTACTGATACCATCATACCGATACCATCTTACCGATACCACCTTACCGATACGATCTTACCGATACCACCTTACTGATACCATCTTACACTATCGTACCGATACCACCTTACTGATACCATCATACCGATACCATCTTACCGATACCACCTTACTGATACCACCTTACCAATACCACCTTACACCATCATACCGATACCACCTTACTGATACCATCATACCATCTTACCGATACCACGTTACTGATACCATCTTACTGATACCATCATACCGATACCACCTTACTGATACCACCTTACTGATACCATCATACCGATACCATCTTACCGATACCACCTTACTGATACCATCTTACTGATACCATCATACCGATACCATCTTACCGATACCACCTTACTGATACCACCTTACTGATACCATCATACCGATACCACCTTACTGATACCACCTTACTGATACCATCTTACTGATACCACCTTACTGATACCACCTTACTGATACCATCCTACTGATACCACCTTACTGATACCACCTTACTGATACCACCTTACTGATACCACCTTACTGATATCATCATACCGATACCACCTTACTGATACCACCTTACTGATACCATCTTACTGATACCACCTTACTGATACCATCTTACCGATACCACCTTACCGATACCATCTTACTGATACCATCTTACTGATACCATCTTACTGATACCACCTTACTGATACCACCTTACTGATACCATCTTACACCATCTTACTGATACCACCTTCCTGATACCATCTTACTGATACCATCTTACTGATACCACCTTACTGATACCATCTTACTGATACCATCTTACTGATACCACCTTACTGATACCATCTTACCGATACCACCTTACTGATACCACCTTACCGATACCATCTTACTGATACCACCTTACCGATACCATCTTACTGATACCATCTTACACCATCATACCGATACCACCTTACTGATACCACCTTACTGATACCATCTTACTGATACCACCTTACTGATACCACCTTACTGATACCACCTTACCGATACCATCTTACCGATACCACCTTACTGATACCACCTTACTGATACCACCTTACCGATACCACCTTACCGATACCATCTTACTGATACCACCTTACTGATACCACCTTACTGATACCACCTTACTGATACCACCTTACCGATACCATCTTACTGATACCACCTTACCGATACCACCTTACTGATACCATCTTACTGATACCATCATACCGATACCACCTTACTGATACCACCTTACTGATACCACCTTACTGATACCATCTTACTGATACCATCCTACTGATACCATCTTACTGATACCATCTTACTGATACCACCTTACTGATACCACCTTACTGATACCATCCTACTGATACCACCTTACTGATACCACCTTACTGATACCACCTTACTGATACCATCCTACTGATACCACCTTACTGATACCACCTTACTGATACCACCTTACCGATACCATCTTACTGATACCATCTTACTGATACCACCTTACTGATACCACCTTACTGATACCATCTTACTGATACCATCCTACTGATACCATCTTACTGATACCATCTTACTGATACCACCTTACTGATACCACCTTACTGATACCATCCTACTGATACCACCTTACTGATACCACCTTACTGATACCACCTTACTGATACCACCTTACTGATACCATCTTACACCATCATACCGATACCACCTTACTGATACCACCTTACTGATACCATCCTACTGATACCATCTTACTGATACCACCTTACTGATACCATCCTACTGATACCACCTTACTGATACCACCTTACTGATACCACCTTACTGATACCACCTTACCGATACCATCTTACTGATACCATCTTACACCATCATACCGATACCACCTTACTGATACCATCATACTGATACCATCATACTGATACCATCTTACTGATACTACCTTACTGATACCACCTTACTGATACCATCTTACACCATCATACCGATACCACCTTACTGATACCATCTTACCGATACCACCTTACTGATACCATCTTACACCATCATACCGATACCACCTTACTGATACCACCTTACTGATACCATCTTACTGATACCATCCTACTGATACCATCTTACTGATACCATCCTACTGATACCATCCTACTGATACCATCCTACTGATACCACCTTACTGATACCACCTTACTGATACCATCTTACTGATACCATTCTACTGATACCATCCTACTGATACCACCTTACTGATACCACCTTACTGATACCACCTTACTGATACCACCTTACTGATACCATCCTACTGATACCACCTTACTGATACCACCTTACTGATACCACCTTACCGATACCATCTTACTGATACCATCTTACTGATACCACCTTACTGATACCACCTTACTGATACCATCTTACTGATACCATCCTACTGATACCATCTTACTGATACCATCTTACTGATACCACCTTACTGATACCACCTTACTGATACCACCTTACTGATACCATCTTACACCATCATACCGATACCACCTTACTGATACCACCTTACTGATACCATCCTACTGATACCATCTTACTGATACCACCTTACTGATACCATCCTACTGATACCACCTTACTGATACCACCTTACTGATACCACCTTACCGATACCATCTTACTGATACCATCTTACTGATACCACCTTACTGATACCACCTTACTGATACCATCTTACTGATACCATCCTACTGATACCATCTTACTGATACCATCTTACTAATACCACCTTACTGATACCACCTTACTGATACCACCTTACTGATACCATCTTACACCATCATACCGATACCACCTTACTGATACCACCTTACTGATACCATCCTACTGATACCATCTTACTGATACCACCTTACTGATACCATCCTACTGATACCACCTTACTGATACCACCTTACTGATACCACCTTACCGATACCATCTTACTGATACCATCTTACTGATACCACCTTACTGATACCACCTTACTGATACCATCTTACTGATACTACCTTACTGATACCACCTTACTGATACCATCTTACACCATCATACTGATACCACCTTACTGATACCATCTTACTGATACCACCTTACTGATACCATCTTACACCATCATACTGATACCACCTTACTGATACCACCTTACTGATACCATCTTACACCATCATACCGATACCACCTTACTGATACCATCTTACACCATCATACCGATACCACCTTACTGATACCATCATACTGATACCATCATACTGATACCATCATACCGATACCACCTTACTGATACCATCTTACCGATACCACCTTACTGATACCATCTTACTGATACTACCTTACTGATACCACCTTACTGATACCATCTTACACCATCATACCGATACCATCTTACTGATACCATCTTACTGATACCACCTTACTGATACCACCTTACTGATACCATCTTACCGATACCACCTTACTGATACCACCTTACTGATACCATCTTACCGATACCACCTTACTGATACCACCTTACTGATACCACCTTACTGATACCATCTTACTGATACCATCTTACTGATACCACCTTACTGATACCACCTTACTGATACCATCTTACTGATACCATCCTACTGATACCATCTTACTGATACCATCTTACTGATACCATCTTACTGATACCATCTTACTGATACCATCCTACTGATACCACCTTACTGATACCACCTTACTGATACCATCTTACTGATACCATCTTACTGATACCACCTTACTGATACCACCTTACTGATACCATCTTACACCATCATACCGATACCACCTTACCGATACCACCTTACTGATACCATCTTACTGATACCACCTTACCGATACCATCTTACTGATATTATCTTTAGAAACCATTTATTTATTTCAATCCCTAAACAAGCTGATACAATGTATCCATGACAACAGTAATAAAACAATGCCACATATCAGAACATTATTAGTATTGCAGATAAATGCTATATAATTAATACTGTGAAGAAAATATAATGTTACGTTCTCCAATATATTATAATTTACAGTCATATATCACGCCCACCCATTTCAAAGTTTTTCTGATAACCGCCCATTTAGCACTTAACACGCTGATGCTAAAAGCTGCGATACTGTGAACTTGGAATCAGATGATTACTGTAATTAGGCAATGGTTGTTGTCTATGCAGTGGTGGATTACTGTAATTAGGCAATGGTTGTTGTCTATGCAGTGGTGGATTACTGTAATTAGGCAATGGTTGTTGTCTATGCAGTGGTGGATTACTGTAATTAGGCAATGGTTGTTGTCTATGCAGTGGTGGATTACTGTAATTAGGCAATGGTTGTTGTCTATGCAGTGGTGGATTACTGTAATTAGGCAATGGTTGTTGTCTATGCAGTGGTGGATTACTGTAATTAGGCAATGGTTGTTGTCTATGCAGTGGTGGATTACTGTAATTAGGCAATGGTTGTTGTCTATGCAGTGGTGGATTACTGTAATTAGGCAATGGTTGTTGTCTATGCAGTGGTGGATTACTGTAATTAGGCAATGGTTGTTGTCTATGCAGTGGTGGATTACTGTAATTAGGCAATGGTTGTTGTCTATGCAGTGGTGGATTACTGTAATTAGGCAATGGTTGTTGTCTATGCAGTGGTGGATTACTGTAATTAGGCAATGGTTGTTGTCTATGCAGTGGTGAATTACTGTAATTAGGCAATGGTTGTTGTCTATGCAGTGGTGGATTACTGTAATTAGGCAATGGTTGTTGTCTATGCAGTGGTGGATTACTTTAATTAGGCAATGGTTGTTGTCTATGCAGTGGTGGATTACTGTAATTAGGCAATGGTTGTTGTCTATGCAGTGGTGGATTACTGTAATTAGGCAATGGTTGTTGTCTATGCAGTGGTGGATTACTAGGTTAAGAATACATTATGCCACACGTATTGCGAAGCAAGTTTTAACAACTTATATTAATCACTCTTGATGGCTCGTAAATGTGGTCATTCGTGTGGGAGGAAACCGGAGAAAACCCACCTGTCCGATCTGGCGACTGTCACCGTACCATCTCACATACTTCCCGGTCCGAGGATCAAACCTGGGTTGCATTTGTGAGAAGCGAGCGCGCTAACTACTGCACTGATTGGACATCTTGTTGTCGCTATAGGTATCCAACAGAAGTACATCATTGTCACGTGTAACTATGTTGCCAGAGAAAGAGGCCTCACCAAGCTCATGACTGTGAAGGATGCTAGAGAGAAATGTCCCGATCTTGTACTTGTGTGTGGAGAGGACTTGGACAACTACAGGCAGATGTCATACAGAATATCAAGTATAAATGCATTATACATGTATTAGGAGCTGAAACCATATTTTATTTGCATACATTGTATTATTATATTTTAATCTGTCATGCTGTCATCTTCATACTGTCAATGCCATCTTAATGCTGTCAATGTCATGCTGTCATGTTCATGCTGTCAATGTTGTACTGTCCCATTGTCATGTTCATGCTGTCAATGTTGTACTGTTCCATTGTCATGTTCAGACTGTCAATGTTGTACTGTCCCATTGTCATGTTCAGACTGTCAATGTTGTACTGTCCCATTGTCATGTTCATGCTGTCAATGGTGTACTGTCCCATTGTCATGTTCAGACTGTCAATGTTGTACTGTTCCATTGTCATGTTCAGACTGTCAATGTTGTACTGTCCCATTGTCATGTTCATGCTGTCAATGTTGTACTGTCCCATTGTCATGTTCATGCTGTCAATGTTGTACTGTTCCATTGTCATGTTCAGACTGTCAATGTTGTACTGTTCCATTGTCATGTTCAGACTGTCAATGTTGTACTGTTCCATTGTCATGTTCAGACTGTCAATGTTGTACTGTCCCATTGTCATGTTCATGCTGTCAATGTTGTACTGTCCCATTGTCATGTTCAGACTGTCAATGTTGTACTGTCCCATTGTCATGTTCATGCTGTCAATGTTGTACTGTCCCATTGTCATGTTCATGCTGTCAATGTTGTACTGTCACATTGTCATGTTCATGCTGTCAATGTTGTACTGTCCCATTGTCATGTTCATGCTGTCAATGTTGTACTGTCCCATTGTCATGTTCATGCTGTCAATGTTGTACTGTTCCATTGTCATGTTCAGACTGTCAATGTTGTACTGTTCCATTGTCATGTTCAGACTGTCAATGTTGTACTGTTCCATTGTCATGTTCAGACTGTCAATGTTGTACTGTCCCATTGTCATGTTCATGCTGTCAATGTTGTACTGTCCCATTGTCATGTTCAGACTGTCAATGTTGTACTGTCCCATTGTCATGTTCATGCTGTCAATGTTGTACTGTCCCATTGTCATGTTCATGCTGTCAATGTTGTACTGTCACATTGTCATGTTCATGCTGTCAATGTTGTACTGTCCCATTGTCATGTTCAGACTGTCAATGTTGTACTGTTCCATTGTCATGTTCATGCTGTCAATGTTGTACTGTCCCATTGTCATGTTCATGCTGTCAATGTTGTACTGTCACATTGTCATGATCATGCTGTCAATGTTGTACTGTCCCATTGTCATGTTCAGACTGTCAATGTTGTACTGTTCCATTGTCATGTTCAGACTGTCAATGTTGTACTGTTCCATTGTCATGTTCAGACTGTCAATGTTGTACTGTCCCATTGTCATGTTCATGCTGTCAATGTTGTACTGTCACATTGTCATGATCATGCTGTCAATGTTGTACTGTCCCATTGTCATGTTCAGACTGTCAATGCTGTACTGTCCCATTGTCATGTTCAGACTGTCAATGTTGTACTGTTCCATTGTCATGTTCATGCTGTCAATGTTGTACTGTCCCATTGTCATGTTCAGACTGTCAATGTTGTGCTGTCCCATGTTCATGCTGTCAATGTTGTACTGTCCCATTGTCATGTTCATGCTGTCAATGTTGTACTGTCCCATTGTCATGTTCAGACTGTCAATGTTGTACTGTCCCATTGTCATGTTCATGCTGTCAATGTTGTACTGTCCCATTGTCATGTTCATGCTGTCAATGTTGTACTGTCCCATTGTCATGTTCATGCTGTCAATGTTGTACTGTCCCATTGTCATGTTCATGCTGTCAATGTTGTACTGTCCCATTGTCACGTTCATGCTGTCAATGTTGTACTGTCCCATTGTCATGTTGTCAATGTTGTACTGTCCCATTGTCATGTTCATGCTGTCAATGTTGTACTGTCCCATTGTCATGTTCAGACTGTCAATGTTGTGCTGTCCCATTATCATGTTCATGCTGTCAATGTTGTACTGTCCCATTGTCATGTTGTCAATGTTGTACTGTCCCATTGTCACGTTCATGCTGTCAATGTTGTGCTGTCCCATTATCATGTTCATGCTGTCAATGTCACACTGCCATTACCAAGCTGCCGTTATCATGACACCACATTGTTAAATAGAAGATAATTGTTTCCGCGGATTATATCATGTAATTCTGTGGTTTTGGAGTTATAAGATAAGTCTTTTAAGAATTAGATTATGATTTACGCGTCAATCTTCAGATTATCTACAGAGTTACTGTCCATTAGTGGAGAGACTTGGCTTTGATGAAAACTTTCTCGATATCACCGACCTGGTGCTGGACAGGATGAAAACCCTACCTGGTGTATGTCCCACAGAGGTAGAAGGGCACATTTACCTGTCGGAGTCTAGTCTTCAAGGTATTTGCTGATGTTTAATATTAAGTCATGTACTATATGGCTGTCCGATTAGTGCAGTGGTTAGCGCGCTTGCTTCTCACCAATGTAACTGGGGTTCGATCCTCGGAACGGGAAGCATGTGAGATGGTACAGTGGTCATCATATCGGACAGGTGGGTTTTTCTCCGGGTACTCCAGTTTCCTCCCACACGAATGACCACATTTACGTTTTCATCCGCGCCATCGAGAGTAATTAAAATAAGTTGTTAAAACTTGCTCTGCAATCGTTGTAAAATAAATAAAGTTTAAACTTTTAAGTCATGTACTAGATTCAGGTCAGAGGGTGATGTCAGGTAAGTATTCTCAGCTTAGGGAGAAGGTTGTTCATATTGCATATACATGTATATGGAGAAGACCTGAGGCGTAGTTAACAGACTTCTATCTCACCGCTTGTAACTTATTTATTGCTTGTTTGTGCTTAGTTCCATGTTGTAGGAGGATTTATTGTTTGCACTTCGTTGTACGTAGTTGATAAATATATTATATACTGTCGTGGTAGCACATTCACTTCAGGTTCGAATGGTCCGCAGTTCGAGCCCTGCTGGAGCGAGCCGTTACGATTGTGCCCTTGGCAAGGCATTTAAACTCCACATTACCTCTTCTCTCCCTCGTGGCCGATGGATTCCATCAGGAATGAGGTCTCGAGAGTGATTAATATAAGTTGTACGAACTTGTTTCGCAATCAAGCTAAAATAAATTTGTTTTAACTAATTATATCATCAAGCATTTTTAATCATATCGGAGCGAGATCCGGAAGAAAGACGGTGTTATAATGTTTGTGACTGGGTTAAACCCGGTTTGTATAGCCCAAAATGTAGACCGACATGCTTATACATTCATCCTATAAGGAACATCCTCTGTTGTACATGGCTGGTGGTATGTATCGAGACTAATCAGCCATGCCAGATACCAGTCAGGATGGTGTTATTAGGCGAGTGTTGCAAAATATTTTCCGAGGTAACATTCTCGGAAAACCAGCATGTATGGATCCCATGGTAAAATAACTGAATTGTTGCTACATGGTGGGATCTCATGGTAAAATAACTGAATTGTTGTTACAAAGTGGGATCTCATGGTAAAATAACTGAATTGTTGTTACATGGTGGGATCTCATGGTAAAATAACTGAATTGTTGCTACATGGTGGGATCCCATGGTAAAATAACTGAATTGTTTTAACATGGTGGGATCTCATGGTAAAATAACTGAATTGTTGTTACATGGTGGGATCTCATGGTAAAATAACTGAATTGTTGTTACAAAGTGGGATCTCATGGTAAAATAACTGAATTGTTGCTACATGGTGGGATCTCATGGTAAAATAACTGAATTGTTGCTACATGGTGGGATCCCATGGTAAAATAACTGAATTGTTACAAAGTGGGATCTCATGGTAAAATAACTGAATTGTTGTTACAAAGTGGGATCTCATGGTAAAATAACTGAATTGTTGTTACATGGTGGGATCCCATGGTAAAATAACTGAATTGTTGCTACATGGTGGGATCCCATGGTAAAATAACTGAATTGTTGCTACATGGTGGGATCCCATGGTAAAATAACTGAATTGTTGCTACATGGTGGGATCCCATGGTAAAATAACTGAATTGTTGCTACATGGTGGGATCCCATGGTAAAATAACTGAATTGTTGCTACATGGTGGGATCTCATGGTAAAATAACTGAATTGTTTTTACAAAGTGGGATCCCATGGTAAAATAACTGAATTGTTGTTACAAAGTGGGATCTCATGGTAAAATAACTGAATTGTTGTTACAAAGTGGGATCCCATGGTAAAATAACTGAATTGTTGTTACAAAGTGGGATCCCATGGTAAAATAACTGAATTGTTGTTACAAAGTGGGATCCCATGGTATAATAACTGAATTGTTGTTACAAAGTGGGATCTCATGGTAAAATAACTGAATTGTTGTTACATGGTGGGATCTCATGGTAAAATAACTGAATTGTTGTTGCATGGTGGGATCTCATGGTAAAATAACTGAATTGTTGCTACATGGTGGGATCCCATGGTAAAATAACTGAATTGTTGCTACATGGTGGGATCTCATGGTAAAATAACTGAATTGTCGTTACATGGTGGGATCGAAGGGTCGTTATAATAGAATAATAGTTGTGGCTGTCACCAGAGATTGCATTCTGTATCTTGTAATTAACTGTTGACAGGTGCCTGTAGTTGTGGCTGTCACCAGCGATTGCATTCTGTATCTTGTAATTAACTGTCAACAGGTGGCTGTAGTTGTGGGTGCCACCAGAGATTGCATTCTGTATCTTGTAATTAACTGTCGACAGGTGGCTGTAGTTGTGTGTGCCACCAGAGATTGCATTCTGTATCTTGTAATTAACTGTCGACAGGTGCCTGTAGTTGTGGCTGCCACCAGAGATTGCATTCTGTATCTTGTAATTAACTGTCGACAGGTGCCTGTAGTTGTGTGTGCCACCAGAGATTGCATTCTGTATCTTGTAATTAACTGTGGACAGGTGCCTGTAGTTGTGGCTGCCACCAACGATTGCATTCTGTATCTTGTAATTAACTGTGGACAGGTGCCTGTAGTTGTGGGTGCCACCAGAGATTGCATTCTGTATCTTGTAATTAACTGTCGACAGGTGCCTGTAGTTGTGGGTGCCACCAGAGATTGCATTCTGTATCTTGTAATTAACTGTCGACAGGTGGCTGTAGTTGTGTGTGCCACCAGAGATTGCATTCTGTATCTTGTAATTAACTGTCGACAGGTGCCTGTAGTTGTGGGTGTCACCAGCGATTGATCGTTGGTTCACACATTGCTGCTGAGATCCGAGCTGGTATATTCAAGGAGCTGGGTATTACATGCTGCGCAGGAATTGCTCACAATAAACTACTGTCCAAACTTGTTGCTGGCACGCACAAGCCTAACCAGCAGACATCTATCTTCCCAGGTCATGTGCAACATCTAATGTCACGGCTCACATCTGTACGCAGTATTCAAGGTACATGTTAAGTCTATTAGCTCGATTAGTATCCACAAGTTGCCCGTATATCCGAAACTACATACACACGAGAGTGTACTTACGTGGCTAGGAGAACAATAGATTGTCTGGCTGTCCGATTAGCACGCTCGCTTCTCACCAATGCAAGCCGGGTTCGATTCTCGGACCGGGAAGTGTGTGAGATGGTATGGTTGGTCGCCAGATCGGATAGTGGGTTTCCTCCCACACGAATGACCACAAATACGTTATTATCCCAAGAACAAATATGTAGTCTCATGAACGAAATACATCAACATCCAAACAGTAATACGACATAATATGCATGATAATATTATTTCTTTGCAAAAATGTCATTTGGACGAACGCGGCACTGTTATGATGTTGGTTTAGCAGGAATATGTATGCACATTATTACAAAATAGGCACAGTCCTACAAAGGAATAGAAATAATATAAGTTCAGATGAAATTTCAAATTTTACATAATAGCACTGTCTGAACATTTTGTAGGGATCGGCCATGCGACAGAGAATCGTCTGAAAGAACTTGGTATAGTTAGTATTCCAGATCTACAGAATGCAGAGGTATCCATCTTGCAAGAAGAATTTGGTCGGATATCTGCTGAGTCTATGTCGAAGCTGTGTAGGGGAGTTGATGATACTAAAGTGATAGCATTTGGCCTTCCACAGGTATTGTTGTGAATAATGCTCGTTTGTCTAGCCAGTCTAAATACATTATGTTATATTTCGGGTTTTATGCCTGCATCAGCACCATTCAGGCTATATCGCCGGCGGGCAGTTTACCTAACAACACCTTTCCTGGGCAGGCTCCAGCGGTTAACCAGTACTTGGGTGCACCAACCTCCGTAGGAAACTGCCAACTTTTTCATATACACGGCCTGAGCGGGGCTCGAACCCGTGACCATCAGTGATGATAGGTTACAGTGGTATACAGGTCAGCGACCTTAACCACTCAACCACGGAGGTGGACTCAGTCTAAATACAGAGCTACGAGACTACTTCCAAATGAATGTCAGTAATTTATAAATAGGATATACACGAACTTGTACAAGTGTGGTACACCAGAGGCGTGGGTAAATAAACGTAGCCATCATCATCGTACAAGTGTACAGTAGATCTGGGACAAATACTTGGGTACCGTGTCGGGTAATGCTGCTATCCGGGTACAAACTCATTACCCGTTACCCGACCTCCATTATAGCATATTTTAGCGCAAACATAACGTATACATTTGGTGTTGATCAGTAGTGGAATAAAAACTTGAAAATGTACCGTGACTCGATTCACTTGAATTAGTAGACTGATATACTAAAAGTCTATACTCTAGTTACTTTGTATATAGCATGTAGCTTTTGATTCATAGTTAGATAGATAGACCACAGCCTGTGAAGTATTATACACAATGATTGAACCTGTGTGAGCGACTGAGTGTCTGCGACTCTGTGTGAGCGACTGAGTGTCTGTGTGAGTGACTGAGTGTCTGTGACTCTGTGTGAGCGACTGAGTGTCTGCAACTCTGTGTGAGTGACTGAGTGTCTGCGACTCTGTGTGAGCGACTGAGTGTCTGCGACTCTGTGTGAGTGACTGCGACTCTGTGTGAGTGACTGAGTGTCTGCGACTCTGTGTGAGTGACTGAGTGTCTGCGACTCTGTGTGAGTGATTGGGTGTCTGCGACTCTGTGTGAGCGACTGAGTGTCTGCGACTGTGTGAGTGACTGCGACTCTGTGTGAGTGACTGAGTGTCTGCGACTCTGTGTGAGTGATTGGGTGTCTGCGACTCTGTGTGAGCGACTGAGTGTCTGCGACTCTGTGTGAGTGATTGGGTGTCTGCGACTCTGAGTGAGTGACTGAGTGTCTGCGACTCTGTGTGAGTGATTGGGTGTCTGCGACTCTGTGTGAGCGACCGAGTGTCTGCGACTCTGTGTGAGTGATTGGGTGTCTGCGACTCTGTGTGAGTGATTGGGTGTCTGCGACTCTGTGTGAGCGACCGAGTGTCTGCGACTCTGTGTGAGTGACTTGAGTGTCTGCGACTCTGTGAGTGATTGGGTGTCTGCGACTTTGTGTGAGTGACTGAGTGTCTGCGACTCTGTGTGAGCGACTGAGTGTCTGTGACTCTGTGCGAGTGATTGGGTGTCTGCGACTCTTGTGTGAGTGACTGAGTGTCTGCGACTCTGTGTGAGCGACTGAGTGTCTGCGACTCTGTGTGAGCGACTGAGTGTCTGCGACTCTGTGCGAGTGATTGGGTGTCTGCGACTGGATGTCTGCAACTCTGTGTGAGTGACTGAGTGTCTGCGACTCTGTGTGAGCGACTGAGTGTCTGCGACTCTGTGCGAGTGATTGGGTGTCTGCGACTGGATGTCTGCAACTCTGTGTGAGTGACTGAGTGTCTGCGACTCTGTGTGAGCGACTGAGTGTCTGCGACTCTGTGTGAGTGATTGGGTGTCTGCGACTCTGTGTCTGCGACTCTGTGTGAGCGACTAAGTGTCTGCGACTCTGTGTGTCTGCAACTCTGTGTGAGTGATTGATAGTCTGCAACTCTGTGATTAAGCATGGTATTCAAACTGAACATGTTAAGTTAACATGGTTCATAGTTAGTATTTGAGATGAACCTAAATGAGCACAAAATCTCTTTGTTATAGATTATGTAGCTGTATGTCTTCTGCAAAGTATCAATGTTACTGGAGTAGGTGATACTAGCAGTAGATTGCTTGTGATGTATGAATGACAGTATATTCCCCCCCCCCCCCAGTCTGCATAGTGTCGTACTGTATTGGTTAGTATCATATTGCGTGTGATGTATGAATGACAGTATATTCCCCCCCCAGTCTGCATAGTATTGTACTGTATTGGTTAGTATCATATTGCTTGTGATGTATGAATGACAGTATATCCCCCCCCCCAGTCTGCAGTGTTGTACTGTATTGGTTAGTATCATATTGCTTGTGATGTATGAATGACAGTATATCCCCCCCAGTCTGCATAGTATTGTACTGTATTGGTTAGTATCATATTGCTTGTGATGTATGAATGACAGTATATTCCCCCCCCCAGTCTGCATAGTGTCGTACTGTATTGGTTAGTATCATATTGCTTGTGATGTATGAATGACAGTATATTCCCCCCCCCAGTCTGCATAGTGTTGTACTGTATTGGTTAGTATCATATTGGAAGTTCTATCGTGATACGTATCACGTGGTGACTTATCATGGGGTAATACTAGTATTAGTGATTAAATCATGATTAATCGTCATTGATCCTGCATGATTAATGGCAAGACAAACTATGATTTAAAAGAAGTATTGACGCAATTATAATGTTGTTTAAAAACATAAATATAACGCTGCGTTGCGTAGTGACATCATGACAATTTAGTGATGTCATGACAAATTTGCACTGACATTTGGTGCCAAAATGAAAGTAGCAGCGTTTTTGTGTGCAAAAATATGATTAAAACCCAATATGGTAATGTGATAAAAACGATCTTACACTCGTGGTGATTTGGTGTAACATCCTATATATATGTATGTATGTATAGTCGTTTCTTAACATACCGCTGGCCCCGAGGTTATAAAACTTTTCTCAGATCTCAAACTCAAGTGATCTGATTGGTTGATGCTGAATGTTACTGTCAGCTGAACCAATCAGACGATTGAGACTGAGTTTTGAGATTGGAGAAAAGTTTTATAACCTCCAGACCTGGTCTTGACATACCGAGGCATCCACAATTTTTCAGAACGAGGTAAAATAACGCCACCTATCATTCTTTCCATTGGATCAGTGTTGACCCAGAAAGGTAAACATGTGTTGATAAACAAGAAATCATAAACTGTCAATGTAAGTGGCAAGTAATTTACTGATGCAAGATGCTTACCTGAATATCAAGATCTATGCAAAATTACCCCACCCCTTTATATGATAAAATGCTCCAAATGTCCATAATGTATATATTTGTTCATTCCAACTTTGTAAAATGGCGGTCTGCTATCTGGTATTTATGAATGAAAATGTTTTGATCACGTGTTTAGGTTACTACGTAATTCCCGTATTACCAAATATGGGCATAATGTTAAGGTCCGAGATGCGCTTTTTCTACTGAATGATGTGATGTACATCTATTGACATATGGTGACATAGCCAGATTCCCGCATTTTATTATTCATAAAAAGTAGGCCCATCGTGGGCCTAAAGCTATTTGTTGTTTTCTGGTGGGAGATTAAAAAGACATTCATGTTTTATATTAAAATGATAAATTTACTGCTAGACTTACATATAATACAGATTAAGGTCTATATCAAATACTCATATAGTTTTATTATGACTACCTTTGTGTAAACACCCAAATCAGGGCCTCGGAACTAGTGACTACGTAACTGCTGACACGATGGCACCAAAAACATGATAAACACAAGTGATTCCCAATAGTATTTCTTCTTTGTGTATTTGTAATGTTGAAGTGGAGAAGTCATAGAATGAAGCAAAATCAGTTTTAAATTCAGGTATATAATAGTATATCTGTAGTTTGGTTTTTATTAGCTAATACCGCGATATACCCATAATGCATCCTATACCACTATTTGTGTAGACACTGAGTGATGAAGACTCCTTCAAGAAGTGCAGTGATGAGGTTGATGTTAAATCGAAAATCAAGCAGTTACTAACAAGTCTTCTATACCGGTAGGTTGCATGTATCCATGTGCTACTAATCACATCAAGCAGTTACTAACAAGTCTTCTATACCGGTAGGTTGCATGTATCCATGTGCTACTAATCACATCAAGCAGTTACTAACAAGTCTTCTAAACCGGTAGGTTGCATGTATCCATGTGCTACTAATCACATCAAGCAGTTACTAACAAGTCTTCTATACCGGTAGGTTGCATGTATCCATGTGCTACTAATCACATCAAGCAGTTACTAACAAGTCTTCTATACCGGTAGGTTGCATGTTCTACTAATCACATCAAGCAGTTACTAACAAGTCTTCTATACCGGTAGGTTGCATGTATCCATGTGCTACTAATCACATCAAGCAGTTACTAACAAGTCTTCTATACCGGTAGGTTGCATGTTCCATGTGCTACTAATCACATCAAGCAGTTACTAACAAGTCTTCTATACCGGTAGGTTGCATGTTCCATGTGCTACTAATCACATCAAGCAGTTACTAACAAGTCTTCTATACCGGTAGGTTGCATGTTCTACTAATCACATCAAGCAGTTACTAACAAGTCTTCTAAACCGGTAGGTTGCATGTATCCATGTGCTACTAATCACATCAAGCAGTTACTAACAAGTCTTCTAAACCGGTAGGTTGCATGTATCCATGTGCTACTAATCACATCAAGCAGTTACTAACAAGTCTTCTATACCGGTAGGTTGCATGTATCCATGTGCTACTAATCACATCAAGCAGTTACTAACAAGTCTTCTAAACCGGTAGGTTGCATGTATCCATGTGCTACTAATCACATCAAGCAGTTACTAACAAGTCTTCTATACCGGTAGGTTGCATGTTCCATGTGCTACTAATCACATCAAGCAGTTACTAACAAGTCTTCTAACCGGTAGGTTGCATGTATCCATGTGCTACTAATCACATCAAGCAGTTACTAACAAGTCTTCTAAACCGGTAGGTTGCATGTATCCATGTGCTACTAATCACATCAAGCAGTTACTAACAAGTCTTCTAAACCGGTAGGTTGCATGTATCCATGTGCTACTAATCACATCAAGCAGTTACTAACAAGTCTTCTATACCGGTAGGTTGCATGTATCCATGTGCTACTAATCACATCAAGCAGTTACTAACAAGTCTTCTAAACCGGTAGGTTGCATGTATCCATGTGCTACTAATCACATCAAGCAGTTACTAACAAGTCTTCTAAACCGGTAGGTTGCATGTATCCATGTGCTACTAATCACATCAAGCAGTTACTAACAAGTCTTCTATACCGGTAGGTTGCATGTATCCATGTGCTACTAATCACATCAAGCAGTTACTAACAAGTCTTCTAAACCGGTAGGTTGCATGTATCCATGTGCTACTAATCACATCAAGCAGTTACTAACAAGTCTTCTAAACCGGTAGGTTGCATGTATCCATGTGCTACTAATCACATCAAGCAGTTACTAACAAGTCTTCTATACCGGTAGGTTGCATGTATCCATGTGCTACTAATCACATCAAGCAGTTACTAACAAGTCTTCTAAACCGGTAGGTTGCATGTATCCATGTGCTACTAATCACATCAAGCAGTTACTAACAAGTCTTCTAAACCGGTAGGTTGCATGTATCCATGTGCTACTAATCACATCAAGCAGTTACTAACAAGTCTTCTATACCGGTAGGTTGCATGTTCCATGTGCTACAAATCACTTCGCATATCCGACCACCCCACATCATGTAAGACCCAAATTTATCCAATACCTAAAGATACCATTGCCATCATGAACTGTTAACCTGTGTAGGAACTGCACAATACCAGTGCTTTATTTGACAAATTTAAGTGCATTAAGCTAAGAGTTATGTGGGAAATCGTGATGTTCGCAGTTAGTGATGGTGGCCATTTTGGTTTTGCCGATACCCTAGTGCTCAAAATTGAGAGGTCTATATAATTGATTCTGATAATAGGGACCCCACAGAAAGTCCCTGTTCCGAGGATTTTAGAATAAATTTACCATTTAAAAGGCACCCAATGATTATGATATATGACTGCCGTATGTAATATAAGACAATGTGGGAAAGAGTTGCAATGTGTTAATATGTCACAGGCTTCTTGAAGATGGCAGACAACCTCATACCGTTAGACTGACCATTAGACGGGTGACAGAGACCAACAGATATAACAACAGAGAGAGTCGCCAGTGCACTATACTGCCGATGATGTTTAACAGGTTTTCTGTAGGTAAGACATTAATTAAACAGATAGCCACCAGTGCATAATACTACCAATGATGTTTAACAGGTTTTCTGTAGGTAAGACATTAATTAAACAGATAGCCACCAGTGCATAATACTACCAATGATGTTTAACAGGTTTTCTGTAGGTAAGACATTAATTAAACAGATAGCCACCAGTGCACAATACTGTCGATGATGTTTAACAGGTTTTCTGTAGGTAAGACATTAATTAAACAGATAGCCACCAGTGCACAATACTACCAATGATGTTTAACAGGTTTTCTGTAGGTAAGACATTAATTAAACAGATAGCCACCAGTGCACAATACTGTCGATGATGTTTAACAGGTTTTCTGTAGGTAAGACATTAATTAAACAGATAGCCGCCAGTGCACAATACTACCAATGATGTTCAACAGGTTTTCTGTAGGTAAGACATTAATTAAACAAAAAACAGAAAAAAAGGAATCAATTGTAATCATTTATCTGACTAGTGTCAAACAAGCTCTGGTAAAGCTTCCTCACATCTGCTTACAATCTTACAAGTGTAAAACAGAGGAAGCAGACAGCAGCATTGATATAAAATAAACAATTGTCTTATTTCAGACAACATTCATACAACACTCGGCCACCTGGAAGATTTAACCTATCTTCTGTTCATGAAGATGGTCGATATTACACAACCGTTCCACCTCACATTGATCAACGTCGCCTTTGCTAAATTGGAACAGAAGTCAAGCGTAGATATATCCAATTTCTTTTCTCCACAAAAAGATACAGAATCCTGGCATGGTAAACCTATTGATAAAGTGGAACCAACTCCAGAATGCAAGTTGTTGCAACAGAGCACTGACTTCCAAAACAACAATGAAGTAACAACAAATAGTAAAGTCTTTAAAACCGATGATAAATCTAGAAGTATGATGCAGAAGTGGCTTTGTAAGACTACCAGTATATCCGGCGACTTTAAAGGTTCAGACAATCACAATGGAGATATTAGAGAATGTAAGGAGCCTGTTGCAAGTTTAAGTTTCAAAGCCAAGGAATCAAAATCAATTAAACCACTGAAACGACCCTCGAGTACTAGCAATACCACACAGGAACAACACAAAACCAAGAGAAAAAGAGAACAGTTAGACACGTCATCAAATGTTGTTCATTTGTTACCACCTGATTTAGACGTTAGCGTTTTCTTAGAACTTCCCTCTCATATCCAAAAGGACATTCTTGCAGAAGCTGCCAGTTACAGCCAAAATCGTATAACCATGACAGACGGACGAGGTGACAACGGCTTCATTCTGAGCAATACATCAGCAACAGCAGCAAGCACAATATCTAACCAGGTGTCCTTGCCTCTTCAGTTTACTCGTGGTACTGTAGTAGAAACGGCTAGTACCAGTGAATCTGGTGTAGCTCATAAACAACCTGACATTGGTCACCACATTTCAAACAAGTTCAAATCTCAGTTAGAGCAACAGAAATTACGGAATGATAAACCTGCAAGTCCAAGCGAACCAAATCTATTGGAGACCACCGATTCTGACACTCAATTAGAGTCCTCTAATTCCGAAAGTCTCAGTGTTCCAGATGGAATAGACAAAGCTGTGTTTGCAGCTCTGCCTGACGATATTAAAGAGGATTTGATAACGCAATGGAAACACAAAGTTTGGGAACCGAAGCAACAGCATGTTGGGAAGATAAAAAAAACGCTATTAGATAAACCTTTCTTCAAAATGCCCAAACCATCTTCCTCTACTAACATTACATCATACTTTTCCAAAAAAACCTAATAAATGTTTGCTTAACCCGAGATATAAATACAAAACTCAACTGTTTTTATTTATTTATTTAGTAACCCTGTTCGGATATAGTATATAGTTGATGTTTTAAAATTGAGTAACTTTACTTCTTGCCATGACCAACATGGAATCCAGCCATATTTAGTATTCGACTGTTCTCTGAATCCAGCCATATTTAGTATTCGAATGTTCTCTGAATCCAGTAATATTTAGTATTCGACTGTTCTCTGAATCCAGTCATATTTAGTATTCGACTGTTCTCTGAATCCAGTCATATTTAGTATTCGACTGTTATCTGAATCCAGTCATATTTAGTATTCGACTGTTATCTGAATCCAGTCATATTTAGTATTCGACTGTTCTCTATATCCAGTCACATTTAGTAAATTCGACTGTTGTAATGTAAACAGAATGTGGCCAGGTTCCATCAAACACTTGAATCAGATTGTTTCCTCCATCTTTTCATCATCATCTTCTTCAATAACTTGGACAAGTTTCTTCTCCAGTTTGACTGCTCGAGCTGCAATACAAAAATACAGTATATTATCATCAGTTTGGCTGCTTGTACTGTAATGTTCATCAGTTTATAAATGACGGTACAATATTATGTAGATTGGGACATGGTGGATATTTGTGAATCCCCTACATGAAGTGATGAATGCACCGCCATCAAAATACATGTGCCGTCTCGTCCTGAATATTGTCATCTATCATCTTACTAGTCACATTATAAAAGCAAACGGGTCGGGCCACAAGTTCTAGCAACATTTGTTACAACCCTTCCCAAAATGGAAACTAGTCACATTATAAAAGCAAACGGGTCGGGCCACAAGTTCTAGCAACATTTGTTACAACCATCGCCGAGATGGAAACTAGTCACATTATAAAAGCAAACGGGCCGGGCCACAAGTTCTAGCAACAGTTGTTACAACCCTTCCCTAGATGGTAACTAGTCACTTTATAAAAGCAAACGGGCCGGGCCACAAGTTCTAGCAACATTTGTTACAACCCTTCCCTAGATGGTAACTAGTCAAATTATAAAAGCAAACGTGTCGGGCCACAAGTTCTAGCAACATTTGGTACAACCCTCGCCGAGATGGTGTCTAGTCACATTGCACGCTTTAAACTCCTCCTACTACCGGTGTATATGGTAAGCTACGTGTATATGTATTCAAACATTATAATTACAATAATACAATGTTTGCAGTCGTTAAAGTCACTTCTCCCTAAATCATTTGGAGGGAGAAGTGACTGTCCCACACATTTGAGTCTAGCCCTGGTACATACCCGCTGGAGATTTGATGAGATGTATATTCTTCTCAACCTCCTTTATGTCCGCTTCCTTTCTCAATTCCTTGCCTTTCTTTAATCTGAGGTATAACACGCAATCACCATTTCATTCATGTGTATTTAGTTTAAACATAGTTTATTTTAAACAATGATATAACATTACAAATGTACAGAGGTCTTCTCCTATAATTAGATGCATATTGTAATTACGGTATGACAGCATTTTAATCGTTTCTGAACAATTAATTACAATTTGAAAAAGATAAGTACCGGGTATCTATTAACCATGAACTGTAAACTATAATCTGGTGTGTATTTGAGTGTAAACGATGCCTAATAACGCACACATTTAACCTTCAGAGTTTCATTCAATATGTGCATAATAGGCATCGCTTACACTCCATATACATGTATGTAGTAAACAGTCAGCAGCATACCGTACTAAACAGTGCTATAAAATAAGTTTTAAAAATGGAAAATATGCAAATTGTGATGTAACAAATGTGGTTGGAAAGTGAATTCTTAAGTCAGGAAGGTTGGATACAAGGAACTTATGTCCAATAAGAAGTTACATCTCAATACATCATATTAATTTTTGATATAGTATTTTCATACAGTGCACTTTTATTTTCATCTTTGTGTGTAAATGCGTGTAATCAAAGCAAAAGAAGTAGGGCAGGTGCAGTGATCTATCAGTTTTATATATAGATAGATGGTAGATAAGGGTAGATAATGCAGTACCGTATAAATGTAACAGCAGTTATCTCACCTCCAAATTCAACAAGTGAAAATAAAGTTACATTCTACGGTATAGAATGTATTGGGAGAACCACAATATACCAACAAATGTATATAAACATATATTTGGAATACCGTAGAAGTAGCTTGTACACATATTGAGTACCTGCTGATACGTGCGTATGCTGTATGAATGTGTGTATGGTAGTGAGAGTGCTTCTGTACCTGCTGATATGTGCGAATGTGTGTATGGTAGTGAGAGTGTTTCTGTAGTGTACCTGCTGATACGTGCATATGCTGTACGAATGTGTGTATGGTTGTGAGAGTGCTTCAGTACCTGCTGATATGTGTGTATGCTGTATGAATGTGTGTATTATAGTGAGAGTGCTTCAGTACCTGCTGATATGTGTGTATACTGTATGAATGTGTATATGGTAGTGAGAGTGCTTCTGTACCTGCTGATATGTGCGAATGTGTGTATGGTAGTGAGAGTGTTTCTGTAGTGTACCTGCTGATACGTGCATATGCTGTACGAATGTGTGTATGGTTGTGAGAGTGCTTCAGTACCTGCTGATATGTGTGTATGCTGTATGAATGTGTGTATTATAGTGAGAGTGCTTCAGTACCTGCTGATATGTGTGTATACTGTATGAATGTGTATATGGTAGTGAGAGTGCTTCTGTACCTGCTGATACCTGCGTATGCTGTATGAATGTGTGTATGGTTGTGAGAGTGCTTCAGTACCTGCTGATACCTGCGTATGCTGTATGAATGTGTGTATTATAGTGAGAGTGCTTCAGTACCTGCTGATATGTGTGTATGAATGTGTGTATGGTTGTGAGAGTGTTTCTGTACCTGCTGATATGTGTGTATGAATGTGTGTATGGTTGTGAGAGTGCTTCAGTACCTGCTGATACGTGTGTATGAATGTGTGCATTATAGTGAGAGTGCTTCAGTACCTGCTGATATGTGTGTATACTGTATGAATGTGTGTATGGTAGTGAGAGTGTTTCTGTAGTGTACCTGCTGATACCTGTGTATGCTGTATGAATGTGTGTATGGTTGTGAGATTGCTTCTGTACATGATGATACGTGTGTATGGTAGTGAGAGTGCTTCTGTACCTGCTGATACGTGCGTATGCTGTATGAATGTGTGTATGGTAGTGAGAGTGATTGGCGTGAGAAAGTGAGAAGGCGAGAGTGGATGAGAGCTACAAAATATTCTATGTCAATTTCTTATCATATTTAAATGTTTAGATTATGTACTTGTAGACACACATAGATTGTAAATAAATGAAATAATAATAAAAAGAAACTTCTCCCCATTTTGAGGGTCTATCCGGACTATTCCCATATAATTAACTATGCTACATACACATACCTATTTAATATGAACTGATTCTGTCTTTTAGTTTTAATCTCTGTAATTCTCTGCATAGCTTTCACTGAAAGACACAATTACACACATTACAAATAAGTTACAATCAGAACATACATCCTACAATGTAGAATGGATGAATGAAAATACATCGTACAATGTAGAATGAATGCATGATTTAAAATCACTCAATGTCCGTAGTTTATTTCTGTAGTAATACAATAGTAATAATAAAAAACATTTCTAGAGCAGATTGACGGGGTGTTATCAAACCACAACCACCTAATAGTCCTGCCCAAATCTTTATGATATATTTATGTTTTAATATTATAAGATATGATATGATCTGCACTACTGCCTCAATTTCATCAAGCATAATTAGATGTCAATTAGCGTACATTAGCAATATTTTAGGTGGAAACCCCCTTCGCCGCTCAAAACGCACCCTATACATACATGTAGGTTATATTATTTGCAACATTTATTACAACTAGACAGAGTGATGCGATTACTGAAGATGATGAACTAACTGTGTACATAGTTGAACTATCACGAGTCCTCATCAGATCAATGATCCCGGGTTGTCACTAGGATTTGACACCAAAAGGGTTTCATTGATCTTATACTACATGTAATTGTGACACAATTGTTGGACCAGGTCTCTCCTCCGCAAAGTACACATTGTGACCTAGGCACAGCTCACAGCAGGAAAATGGGTCAAGGACTTGGCTGATGCCAGCATCGCTATTAAGAGCAGTCGAAGCCACGTGACTCTGTATGAGTGGCAACAGACTAACTTGGCGAGACAGTAATACACGGTGCTGGAGACGGTGGATAGCTGGTGACTGTTTTTAGCCCGCTCCAAGGAGACGGTGGGATGCAGCTTCTATCCTGATCCGGTAACGACGAAGACCCAAGCGTATAAACCAGAACAATTCTTGCTGCTGTGAGCTGACAAATAGTGGAGGACGTGGCCCTAAAAGGGACCGCCTTCGAAAGAAATTATACAGGACTTGTCACCCGGGGAAGAGGATACCGGAATTTCGGCATAAGCATCGTAGCAGTTCACATTAAAAAACTATAACTACTACAATTGTTGGACATTTTCTTACCAGTAGTTGTCCAGAGTTCTCGGTTATATTTAACTGGGACATTTCGTCTTTTCTCAAACTCAAATACTGGATCAACGGCCAAATCTTTTCCTGCTGCTTTCCTGTAAGCCTTTGTCCATCTCGATTTTCTTGGATTACGCTTCTTCTTAAATGCTTTGTGGCATTTTGATCGACAGAATTTAAATATCTGTAATTACAATAAATCTATTTTATTTCCATTACAAACAGTGTTTACAGATATTAAAGGAGGCAACCATGTCTACATCCCTGCGAGGCGTTCGACATTAAAGGAAGATAGATACAAGGCAAAATGATGGAATTTTGCCGACATTGAAGCCTAAAATTATGGCCAAGTCACTTGTATTATTTTCTAATACATAATACTAACGGTAATGGGACAGGTGTGACCCCGTTTGGGACACAACACAAGACAACCTTCTTGATTCTACCGCTGTTTGGTGGGCCTAAAATGCAGTATACATACATACTGAAGTACAATACACCTTGTTCTATAACCTATTTTATGGTACATATTTATTTATATATCTGAACATTACTTACTATATGTAGTGTTTATATGAAATTGACAAGAAAAATAACTGCCATTAACTGGCCAATTTCTTGTCCAATACACATAAATATATATGTTAAACTACACCTTAATCTAAAATAATGTGGTCATACCTATCATATAACCTGGTCCCTAAACGGGGTCACACCTGTCCCATATTCATACTAACTACTAGTAACAGTTAACATTGCACATAGTTTGCTACAAATAACAATAATAAGTAAGAGATGTTTCATCCGGCAGTCTTCGGCTTTTATCACAAGTCAGTCCATCGTCATACGAGGCAACGGTCAAACATGTGATGACATATAGCCTAGCACGACGGACGTGATATCGGGCAACATTGACCCAGAGGGTGTCGGAGGTTTCGTCAACTAGAGGTTTCGTCAACCCTGGTGGTTTCGTCAACGATTTGATAATTGAAGAGGTTTCGTCAACTCACCAATTAGTTATTAATTGGCAAGGAAAATTGATTTTTATTTAATTAACTAATGTGTTATTTTTATTTGTATGTGGTTTTGTACTGTTGTTCGTGATTTACAAGGTATTTTGGCCGACTCAAGTGGAGTTCATATTGACTGCAAAGATACAGACTTTGGAACTGGAGTCTATTATCTAGAAAACCTAATCCACCTAAATGTTTACTCTGTTGCAGGTGTCTGCCGGGTTTCTCGTGTTGCAGCTCAGTCATGCCCACATACAGGACCACGATCTGTGGAATAAATCAATCAATTAATCAATCAATCTTTTACACGGATTTCGGATAGCGACAACAAAATGAATGTAACTCAAAACATTTTATTCAACAATATCGACAATACTAACATATATACATTACAAATACGATCATAAAACCTTTGGAGTACGTTCTCCAATATCAGCACATTTGATTGGTCGAGACTGAGCACAGTTCAGTCATCGAAAATTTAAATAAACTAAACATATAATTACATGTATAACATATTTTGTTCTTTCATCTTAACAGGAGGAGTGCCAATGAACAAAATGTATGTAACTCAAAACATTTTATTCAACAATATCGACAATACTAACATATATACATTACAAATACGATCATAAAACCTTTGGAGTACGTTCTCCAATCTCGTTATCAGCACATTTGATTGGTCGAGACTGAGCACAGTTCAGTCATCGAAAATTTAAATAAACTAAACATATAATTACATGTATAACATATTTTGTTCTTTCATCTTAACAGGAGGAGTGTCAATGAACAAAATGTATGTAACTCAAAACATTTTATTCAACAATATCGACAATACTAACATATATACATTACAAATACGATCATAAAACCTTTGGAGTACGTTCTCCAATCTCGTTATCAGCACATTTGATTGGTCGAGACTGAGCACATATAACACATATATATTTCATCTTAACAGTGTGCAATTTCACAAATGTCTAATAATGTTCATGTTCAGTCGTCGTGGATGGCGTCTCCTGCGTCGGCGTGATGTAGTCCGGCTATGTTGCTGGCCTCTCGTAATAGTTGCGCAGTGCTGATTTCCTCATCTTCGTAGCGATCCCATGCGTCAAACAGACGTCCATGGATGCTGGCGTACTTCTTCTGGTGGTGTCGCGTCAGGAGATTGTCGGAGACCAGACGAATCTGTATATTGACCATGTCAGCTTCTTTCTTCAATAGCGGTACCAGGACGTAGAAACTCAGGTCCGACTTCGCTGCGCGGTTGTTGATGCGATGATGCCATCCCTCCACGTCGTTGTTTGTTCGGATCGTCTCTCGGAAAAGTCCCCAATTGTCCACACGCCACACACTACCGTCGACCCACGTACGTCGAATGTAGTCAGTCAGTTGTTGCAGAGGTCCGCCGATTTTCGCCACCTGCTGCTCGAGGATCTCGAATGCCGCCGCGATGTGTTCCATAGGTAGATATGGTAGGGCCATCAGATTCCTCATGTAGCGCTACTTGTCCTTCTTCTCTCGGTACGCCGTCACGAGTCCCAGTGTAGAAATCTTCCGGTAGATCCGCTGATTCCAGTGGAATCCACAGCCCTTGACGAGTGTGTGGGGTAGAACCTCTCGAATGGCTTGCCACATAGCTGAAACACATAATTGATAATAAATACGAATATAAAATAAGTACATGTTATACATGTAGTAGAAAATGACGACCAATATGTTCATATTGTCACAGTTTCTGGTTTCTTGATTGATTGAATGGTGTTTAACGTCCGTTCAACAGCGACAGACGGGAATATACATTGAACATGTATATACTAAAAATTCATGTGATCTAATCTTAATAGTATCAACATATTTTACATACCTGCCTCGAAGTCGAGCATGATCCATTCCACGTGTATCTCCGGTAGTTTGGCCATCACTGAACGGAACACCTGCAAATATACATTGAGATTTATAATTACAAAGAAACCCAATAATTGGTATTACATATGTCTGTCCTTTTTTTGAGATTTATAATTACAAAGAAACCCAATAATTGGTATTACATATGTCTGTCCTTTTTTGAGATTTTTCGGCATATTAAATAATTGCACCATAGTAAAATAGGAAAAGTTTGTATGTATGATGTGTATATCATTACATACCTCGACATAATCTCTCTTGGTCCATCGTGATATCAACACGTACAACAGTGGCACCTGTTTCAGGTCCTCGCCCTTCTTGACGAATGCATGGATTGATGTGAGTTGATAAAATGGACGCTGTACAATCTTAAATGTTCCATCGATAAACCAGCGTTTCGCCTCCCCGAGTCTGCGTAGCTGTGCCGCCGTAGCGAAGATGACGTGTCGCTGGTCGTCCACCCGTATATCGTCCACGTAGAAGTCTTCGCCAATGAACCGTTAGTTGACCTCGAATGATAGATCCGTCGGCTCGTTTGGACGCAGCTTCTGTCGGTGAAGATTCCCTGCACGAATCAGGTTGTCCGGTTTTGGTAGACAGTGGTCGGTGGGTTGTATCATCTCTGATAATGCACTCTCGACGATACTGGACATAGGTCTGAAAACGTTTTGTCTGGACATCTCCTTAACCTGAAAACAAAATAATATTAATGAAACATGTGCAAGATCCTGATTAGACACGTACACTAAATAAATTTACACATACATGTTTACAACATGCGTAATGTTGAAATGTTTCAATATAATGTATGTATATAATTTGATATTCAATAATTCATAATTCAATATGTATAATTATACTCAACTTACCTTCGCCGAAGATTTCACTGCCAAAGCAGCGCCCGTGTTCGCCACGTGGACGTGAGCGTTCAGTCCTGGTTTGAACATCTCCTTGTACTGGCTGACACTGGCGTGGCACGTCAGCTTCTTTCCCGTACGCTACAAGTCTAGAATACCCGATCTTTGGATGTCCGCTGTAAGTAAAAGGTTATATGTTAATGGCATACACATATTGAAGTATGAAGTATTTGTTACTGACAAGTTGACCAATTCTATTAAAACGCTAATGTATAATATTATTATTGGGAATATTACACGTATTAATCAATACAAATAAAGCACCAATAACATGTACTTACCCGAACTGTGTATGTGTAACCTGTGCTACTGACGAGCTTCCGGCCACCCCGCTTGCTGCCGTTGACAACCACTTCAAATGTCTCCGGTCGGTCGACTGGAATTTCGTCATCCAGGACGGGATCCACCATGGACTGTTCGATGACGGGATCCGGATGTTGTATGTCACCGCGTGGTAGATCGAACGTCACGTCGGCAATAGAAGCGTCGGGTGTATTGGGCCGACGATCTTCTTCCGTCACGATTTCCGTAGTGAGGTCGTCGTCGATCATCGGCAAGTCTGGGAGTGTTGGTGCCCAGAGACTGAAAGTTGAATTCAGCCGTGGAGGCGACCGAACAGGTGTCGTATCCATGTCGTCCATTGCGGTATCAGTGCGACAGTTGCTACATTTCCACTCTAGATTAATCTCCCCGCGTGTCATTTTCTTGTAGTCATCAAAGGATACACCTGTGAAAATAAAAACAACATAATAAAAATAGCAGTATTACTATGTATCTCCATATAAGTTATGCTAAATATTACTGTCAACATATTTTTTTTAAATTATTAAAATTTAATTAATCAACTATGGAACATTTATATTCCATGTACTTAAATATAATTATATATAATTAGATATAAAGACTTACCTGTATCACATTTTCTGTGTTGCCACCGATTACAATCGTCGCAGCATATAGCATGCATGCGAGCAGTTACTACACCAGAACAAGAAATACAATACGACTTATCAGACATGATGAGTTGTGAGTTGGTCATCCACCGATCACCCTTGTATATATATATCTTTTCTTGGCGTTGGCATGCTTCAATTAAGTACCAAGCTATGAAGTACCAAGCAGCGCACTAACAATCATAATTAAGATGCGCGTGTGATAATTAAGTTAAATTGGTCATTCAGTAACAGGGGCATACAGTGGTCAAGCCAATTAGTGAAGGCGTGACAATCATCCTTTGTTGCTTAATCGCCTAATTGACGTAACCTCTCACATAATCACATCGTTGACGAAACCACATAACAATTTCCCTCTATATTGCCCTGTTGACGAAACCTTCAGTTGACGAAACCTCCTGCATCGACCCAGATGAGTGATCGTTGTGTAAATACACAACACAGTATGGCAGCAATGACCTACAACCTACATTTATTACTAGCTCTCCATTAGTGGAGCCAAAATATTGTTTGTTTTTTTACAGTAACAATAGTCATATACATTGACTAAAAATACAGCTAGGAGCCGTTTTGACTTTATTTATGGGTCGTTTAGTCTTGGGGCCGTTTTGACTATAGCATAAACATTTTCTCAAGTGGATTATCTGTTCTATGCAGTGTGTAGTCTTGGTAGAAATGACCTACCTTACAATCGTTTCTAACAAACTGTATCCCATGTCCAGGATATACGGTAGAAGAACAGAAATAACACTTTTCTAGCCGCATGTTTTTGTCAATGCGGAGTGCAATAAATCTATTTCCGGAAAAGGGAGATAATTCAGCGAGGGATTCTTATTTATAATTCCCATATCGTACCGTACCAAATGCCGTGTACATTCTTCGTACCGTACCAAACTGTAAACTTTCCGAATATGCAATACATCTAAAGTGCGAAACTATGTTCTTTTCGTGTATATAACATTAGCTAATACTGAAAATAATGTGAAATTATGCAACTCACGCATAGGTCCGACTAATCCAACCTATCTTCCCCTAAGTGTTAGTCCTATAAATAAGACCTCTACATAAGTTTTTTTCTGTTATTTTGAAAAATGCCTGGATAGTAAAATGTCACATTTTTCAAGTCTAAATAGTTGGACTACCTAAGTGTGTGTTTTACGTGTATTTATCGTCGTTACCGGTTGCCCATATGAGCGACGCCTCCTGAAGAGATTAGTCATTTTAGAGGCAATGATACAGACAGAGACCCATTCCAGAATCTCCTCTGGTTCTTTTACATGCACAGTGTACATCACCGACACGAGACCTCGGTTTAATATCCCATCTGAGACTGTTAATTGTATTAGGGTAAGATGGGGGGTCTAACCTGCGATCCCTGGATTACCAGTTCGGCGTCTGGATCTGGATATCTACGTTGCAGGGCCAGTTACAGCATAAGGTGCAACGGGAGAGTCTAGTAGTACAGGTTTAGAGCAGTCCTGAAACCACATATTGTCTCTGTTGATGCTTAGTATGTAGCATTTCTTGGCATTAAAGCGCATCCCCCATGATGTTGCCCATACTTCCAGGTCTCTCTGTAGCATCACGTGGTCCCTTGCTGATCGGATGCATCTATACAGCGGATAGTCATCGGCAAATAAACAAACTTGTGATTTCACTGTATCTGGCAAGTCGTTTATATGGCACAGGAACAGAAGCGGTCCTAGGACAGTGCCTTGTGGTACTCCAGAGTCGACGTGTACTGGTTTTGACGATTCACCATCAACTACCACTTGCATGCGTCTGCTTGTTAGGAAGTCCCTTAGCCAATTGTTGATTTGACCATCAATGCCGTAGTTTCTCAGCTTGTATAGTAGCTTCTCGTGGGGTACGGTGTCGAACGCTTTAGAGAAATCTAGGATAGCAATGTCAATTTGGGATCCCTTATCGTGGTTTATGAATAAGTCGTGCATCGTTGTGATAAGCTGTGTTTCGCAAGAGTATCCTGATCTGAATCCATGGTTGAGTGATGTTAGAATGTTATGATGATCGAGGTGGTCTAATATGTGTTTGTAGATAATATGTTCTAATAGCTTGCAGGAGATGGAGGTTAGAGATACTGGTCGATAGTTTTCTGCAAGATGTACATCCCCTTCTTGAATACAGGAGCGACGTTTGCATTCCTCCAGTCTTTGGGGAGCATGCCGGAGTCCACTGATCTTTGGAAAATATAGCGCAATGCGGGTACAAGTTGTGAAGCACAGTTTTTCAGCATTATATTTGCAATGTCATCAGGACCTCTAGCTTTTGAAATGTCAATTTTGTTTCTTTGGTGGTGATCTGGAGGTCAGGGATTTTTGGTGTCGGTCTCCGATTTATGTCAGGGGGGGGGGGGGGTCCAGGGTTTTAAGGATCTTCTTTAGTGAATACGGAGCTAAATTGATCAACGAGTATTTGGGCTTTGTCTTTACTGTTGTTTAGGAGCTGTCCCATTTTCTTTAGTGGAGAGATGGCGTGTTACCACTGGACTACATATCCATCTGTCTTCTTCCACTAACCATAATTTTATGCTATATATTGTCAGTTCAAAAGCACACTCAGAGCTTGTGTTTTACTGTTGCTATATTGCTCACTCAGAGCTTGTGTTTTACTGTTGCTATATTGCTCACTCAGAGCTTGTGTTTTACTGTTGCTATATTGCTCACTCAGAGCTTGTGTTTTACTGTTGCTATATTGCCAACTCAAAATAAAATGTATCTTATCTTAATTTATCTTAAACCCGGGAATGTCGACATGTTACGCCTCAAATCGCAAAGAAGATAAAAGCACGAGTAGTTAAAAGTAAAATATAAAAATGTAATGAAAATTAAGTTGGGTTAAAAGCAGCAAGGCAGAACAACCGACTCATCTTTCTAAAATTTATTTTAGCTTGATTGCAAAACAAGTTCTTATAACTTATATTAATCACTCTCGAGACCTCATTCCTGATGGAATCCATCGCCACGAGGGAGAGACAACATGGAATTTAAATGCGTTGCCTAAGGGCACAATCGTAACGGCTCCAGCGGGGCTCGAACAACTGACTCAATAGAGCAAGCAGTCAGTCGTATTGAATTGCTCCTATGACAGAGAGATGGGCATCGTCCAGGGGAAGATGGTTCCAATGGTAGATGGTTATTGGAAAACATGATCATGTAATAGTTTGTAGTTGCTGTAATTAACATATAGCTTAAGGCATTGGATTGCGGGACGGGAACTAAGTAATTCCCAATGGGGATAGCAACCAGATCTTATGAACACAAGGGCTAACCTATTGTAAATACGCCGGAGATCTAGTCTGCGTAGGTTTAGGGAATGGAGCATATCTGTAATACTAGAGGTACAATAGAAGGCAGTATACATTATGATACGACATAAGTGTCAATAGATCGGTGAATGTTTCTAATTTAGGTCGATATGACGTTCAATGCATGGTTTTGTCCGTGTGCTATATTATGTATGTTGAATTGGAAATAACATTGCAAAAACGAAGTCAGCCGCTACCCAACGGGATGCTCTTTGCTGGATACCTTCATTTTGGTCTAACAGTGTTGGGTATGGGGCGACCAAATATCGGAACCATATTCCAGCTGGGGTCTCACTAGAGTTTGAGAAGCCATGGACTTGAGGGGTTCGGATTTGACATGATCGTTTCTACGTAGAAAACCAAGTTTAGTTAGCTTTCTTTGTATACCTATTAATGTGAGCGTCCCACGGCAGGTTATTTGAGATATCCACGCCAAAGTATTTGGCTACAGTAACGGACTCCATGGGCATTATATTGACTGGGAATATGATGTTTTCTTCTAGTAACGTGGATAACTTGACATTTTGAGGGGTTAAATTCCATGTTCCACTCCAACTTCCACTCTTCTTACCTTAAAGATCGTTGTGGAATGTGATCGACTCGTTTGCAGATGTCAGTGATAGATAGACTGCAAAGATATGGACTTTGGAAATTATGTTTTGTGGGAGGTCGTTTAGATAGGCTAGTAATAGCAGGGATCAAAGTACGGATCCCTGTGGAACTCCAGAAGACACAGGAATGGCTTCTGAACTGACACCATTAAGGAGAACTGACTGGAGACCGTTATCTAGAAAACTCTCAATCCACCTTCATGTTTTTATTAGCATCGTACGTTTGCAACAAAAAATTCTAACTTAGATGTAGTAACGTGCAAGTTAGATGTAGTAACTTGCAAGCTAGATGTAGCAACTTGTAAGTTAGATGTAGTAACTTGTAAGTTAGATGTAGTAACTTGCAAGCTAGATGTAGCAACTTGTAAGTTAGATGTAGTAACTTGTAAGTTAGATGTAGTAACTTGTAAGTTAGACGTAATAACGTGCAAGTTAGACGTAATAACGTGCAAGTTAGACGTAATAACGTGTAAGTTAGATGTAATAACGTGTAAGCTAGATGTAATAACGTGCAAGTTAGATGTAATAACGTGTAAGTTAGATGTTATAACGTGCAAGTTAGATGTAGCAACTTGTAAGTTAGATGTAGTAACGTGTAAGTTAGATGTAGTAACGTGTAAGCTAGATGTAGCAACTTGTAAGTTAGATGTAATAACGTGTAAGCTAGATGTAGTAACGTGCAAGTTAGATGTAGTAACTTGTAAGTTAGATGTAGTAACGTGTAAGTTAGATGTAGTAACGTGTAAGCTAGATGTAGTAACTTGTAAGTTAGATGTAATAACTTTTAAGTTAGATGTAATAACGTGTAAGTTAGATGTAATAACGTGTAAGCTAGATGTAGTAACTTGTAAGTTAGATGTAGTAACGTGTAAGTTAGATGTAGTAACTTGTGTCAGATGTAGTAACTTGTAAGTTAGATGTAATAACGTGTAAGTTAGATGTAGTAACTTGTAAGTTAGATGTAATAACGTGTAAGTTAGATGTAGTAACTTGTAAGTTAGATGTAATAACTTGTAAGTTAGATGTAATAACGTGTAAGTTAGATGTAATAACGTGTAAGCTAGATGTAGTAACTTGTAAGTTAGATGTAGTAACGTGTAAGTTAGATGTAGTAACTTGTGGCAGATGTAGTAACTTGTAAGTTAGATGTAATAACGTGTAAGTTAGATGTAGTAACGTGTAAATTAGAGGTAGTAACTTGTAAATTAGATGTAGTACCATGTAAGTTAGATGTAGTAACGTGTAAGTTAGATGTAGTAACGTGCAAGTTAGATGTAATAACGTGTCAGATGTAGTAACTTGTAAGTTAGATGTAGTAACGTGTAAGTTAGATGTAGTAACGTGTAAGTTAGATATAGTAACTTGTGTCAGATGTAGTAACTTGTAAGTTAGATGTAATAACGTGTAAGTTAGATGTAGTAACTTGTAAGTTAGATGTAATAACGTGTAAGCTAGATGTAGTAACTTGTAAGTTAGATGTAGTAACGTTATGTTATGTTATATTTCGGGTTTTACGCCTGCATCAGCACCATTTTGGGCTATATCGCCGGCGGGCAGTTTACCTAACAATACCTTTCCTGGGCAGGCTCCAGCGGTTAACCAGTACTTGGGTGCACCAACCTCCGTAAGAAACTGCCAACTTTTTCATATAAATGAGACACGGTCTGAGCGGGGCTCGAACCCGTGACCATCAGTGATGATAGGTTACAGTGGTATACAAGTCAGCGACCTTAACCACTCGACCACGGAGGCGGACGGTAGTAACTTGTAAATTAGATGTAGTAACGTGTAAGTTAGATGTAGTAACGTGTAAGTTAGATGTAGTAACGTGTAAGTTAGATGTAGTAACTTGTAAGTTAGATGTAGTAACGTGTAAGTTAGATGTAGTAACTTGTAAGTTAAATGTAGTAACGTGTAAGTTAGATGTAGTAACTTGTAAGCTAGATGTATTAACTTGTAAGTTAGATGTAGTAACTTGTAAATTAGATGTAGTAACGTGTAAGTTAGATGTAGTAACGTGTAAGTTAGATGTAGTAACGTGTAAATTAGATGTAGTAACGTGTAAATTAGATGTAGTAACGTGTAAGTTAGATGTAGTAACGTGTAACTTAGATGTAGTAACGTGTAACTTAGATGTAATAACTTTAAGTTAGATGTAATAACTTGTTAGTACTAAATAGATTTTTAGACTAACAAATTGGATGGATTGATTTTGATATATATCCATTGCATGATTGATAATAGATTATCTAATCTTTTTACACATTATAATCATCGATTATGGAACCGATGTACATGTTTGTTTGTTTGTGTTTTATTACTACATTAGCACCATTTTTGGGCTATATCGCCGGTGGGCAGTTTACTTAACACCTTTCCTGGGCAGGTTCCAGTGGCTAACTAGTACTTGATGCACCAACCTCCGTAAGAACCTGCCAACTTTTTCATATAAATGAAACACAGCCTGAGCGGGGCTCGAACCCATGACCATCAGTGATAGGTTACAGTGATATACAAGTCAACGACCATAACCACTGAGGCGGACGGATGCACATCAGGTGATATGGTGACTCTCCAGCTACTATTGGTGGAGGAAGCCCCAGGGTGTTTCATGCACAGATGGGCATCCAGATAGAACAACAGATGTGATAGCTTCAACACATGAAATAATTCAACACCCAGTGGTGAGGGGGGGGGGGGGGGGGCTTAGTGAGTTCATGGCTTTAACAAAATCAAGATCATTTCAAATAAATAGTAAAATATAAATAAAGACAAAAATATATTGTTATTGATGCATATGAAAACATAACAAGTGATGGAGCACTGTCAAACAATACAGTTGTGTCTTTGACTGTTTGTGGCATGATTCAAAGATTAACAAATCATATATACAGTGTATTATAACAATATAAACAGGCATGCACATGAATCCACTGATGACTAGAATTAAGTGTTATTATTTTGCAACCAGTTCACAGCCATTGGTGTCGATGATGAAGTCATGAAGATCTCCACTCACTTTAGCCAAATCTTCCAGTCTAAGTATCTCTGAAAACAGATATCAAAGTAACATAGAAAGTATTCAGTGTTACCCACTAGCTGAAATACAGAAACATGAAAAACAAAACCTATAATAATGATCTGTGGTAGACGAGTATTGATAATCTGTGATAAATCACAAGTATTGAGCAAATAAGTCGCCGTAATGATATAAAACTAACTAGGTCAGTTGTCCAATGGTTAACATGATGGACTGCGAAACCAGGGATCACAGGTTTGATTCCCCCGTTATAATATTAAGTCTTTCAGATGGGACTTTAAAACCGAGGTCATGTGTCGGTGCTTTACACCGTACACGTCAAAGAACCAGAGGAGACACTGGAATACGTCTCTGCCTGTATAATTGCACTATCTTCCAAAATCTAAAATGACTAATCTAATAAATAAACGTAAAACACACAAAAACAACTTGAACCGTATACTAATGGAACTTAAAAACGTTTGTAAAACATATAAAAAGTAAAGCAGCATAAACGTTATTTATTTTACAACGATTGCGAAACAAGCTATAAGAAGTTATATTAATCACCCTCGATGGCGCGGATGACGGCATATTTGTAGTCATTCATGTGGGAGGATTGTCACTACAGACGACATTATTCCAACCTGCTGAAAAAAGCGACTGCGAAATTAAACCACAATCAATATCGTACCATTTTCATTGATAACATTTTGGTCCTTGGACACCTGCATAGTGAAAGTCTCCTCGTGTTTTCGTTTCAGATTTGCACATTGAGTTTCACCACATTTTCTCGGCGATTTTCTTTTCGTCGGTGAATTTTCTTGCAGTACACCAGATGTGTTACGATCTGATGCTGTTCTGGCACTTCTCCTTGGGGATTTATCTATCTCTACACCAGTGTCTATACAAATACTAGCTTGAGTCGAGTGTGTTGGGTCAATGACGGACTTATTACTATGTCCTTTGGATTGTTTAACATGATCTTTCGTATTTGCATCTTTTGACGTTCCAGGAATCGCAGCTCGAGTTGACTCTAATAATACACTGGAAGTAGTTTTACTTTGTTGACTATTTTTGCTTTGTTCACTCAATCGTGCAGATGCTGGTTCCTTGTTTTGACCCCTAGACACTGGCACTGGTTCCTTGTTTTGACAACTCGATACTGGCACTGGTTCCTTGTTTTGACCCGTAAACACTGGCCCTGGTTCCTTATTTTGACCACTCAATACTGGCACTGGTTTCTTCTTTTGACCCGTCGACACTGGCACTGGTTCCTTGTTTTGACCCCTCCTCGACACTGGTGCTGGTTCCTTGTTTTGACCCCTCCTCGACACTGGCGCGGGTTCCTCTCCATCAGACTAAAAGATACAATGTTTTTATTATTTTAAAGTAAATAAGCAAATTCAATATTGGAACTAATGTGATCTCTTTGACCTCTGTCACCGTAACCTCAAATAAGCACAAGTGAACATTGCAATCTGCAGATTATCTTGACAGCGTTTTAAGGACAATCTGCAAAACTCCATTATTTTGGCTTGTTGTGGGTAGGAGAGGTTATTGTTGTGTACCCGGTATATGACCTTTACTGTGATCTTTAAGGACATTCTGCAAAACTCCATATGTGGGCATTATCTTGGCTTGTTGTGGGTAGGAGGAGGTTATTGTTGTGTATATGACCTTTACTGTGATCTTTAAGGACATTCTGCAAAACTCCATATATGGGCATTATCTTGGCTTGTTAAAATTTCAACATTGATCATCGAGATTACCACTTTCGAATACCATTTAGCTATTCGGTCCCATCCCTAATAAAAACAAACCAAATTGATGTCTTCTCCATCTGATGTATTCCCATCAAAGTCCCACTGATACTGTAGTTGTTGTCTGGCAACTGAAAATATAATACTAGTTGTCAACTGCAAATAAGCTACTTTGACACAAAAGATTTGGGTTTCCCGCCTTAAGCTGTCTTGATAAAGGACACACCAACCACATGAGATATCTAAGTGGCATTGTGTTCATACATGTTTAGTTTATAGAAATTTATTTTAGCTTGATTGCGAAACAAATTCTTACTACTTATATTAATCACTCTCGAGACCTCATTGCAGATGGAATCCAACGCAACGAGAGAAGAGGCATCGTGAAAATGCCATGCTTAAGGGCACAATCGTAATGGCTCCAGCAGGGCTCGAACTCCGGGCCTTTCACACCTGAAGTGCACTATCACGACTTCCATGGTTTATACATATTTGACTAGCTGTAGGCATCTTTTGACTTAAAGGCTATCTTTTTTAAAAAGTTTATTTATAGTCGTAACTGTTTCATATAAAGAGACACGGTCTGATCGGAGCTCGTACCCGTGACCATCAGTGATGATAGGTTACAGTGGTATAAAAGTCAGCGACCATGACCACTCGACCATAGAGGCGGACTTCTCTGCAAACTATTTGGAGATTTGACTTATATTCCGTCAATCAGATTAAAATTTCTTGTACATCTCGTGGAAGGAAGTATATGATATACTAACATGTTTGTACATCTCCCGGTGGAAGGAATATATGATATACTAACATGTTTGTACATCTCCCGGTGGAAGTATATGATATACTAACATGTTTGTACATCTCCCGGTGGAAGTATATGATATACTAACATGTTTGTACATCTCCCGGTGGAAGTATATGATATACTAACATGTTTGTACATCTCCCGGTGGAAGTATATGATATACTAACATGTTTGTACATCTCCCGGTGGAAGGAAGTATATGATATACTAACATGTTTGTACATCTCCCGGTGGAAGTATATGATATACTAACATGTTTGTACATCTCCCGGTGGAAGTATATGATATACTAACATGTTTGTACATCTCCCGGTGGAAGGAAGTATATGATATACTAACATGTTTGTACATCTCCCGGTGGAAGGAAGTATATGATATACTAACATGTTTGTACATCTCCCGGTGGAAGGAAGTATATGATATACTAACATGTTTGTACATCTCCCGGTGGAAGGAAGTATATGATATACTAACATGTTTGTACATCTCCCGGTGGAAGGAAGTATATGATATACTAACATGTTTGTACATCTCCCGGTGGAAGTATATGATATACTAACATGTTTGTACATCTCCCGGTGGAAGTATATGATATACTAACATGTTTGTACATCTCCCGGTGGAAGTATATGATATACTAACATGTTTGTACATCTCCCGGTGGAAGTATATGATATACTAACATGTTTGTACATCTCCCGGTGGAAGTATATGATATACTAACTTGTTTGTACATCTCCCGGTGGAAGTATATGATATACTAACATGTTTGTACATCTCCCGGTGGAAGTATATGATATACTAACATGTTTGTACATCTCCCGGTGGAAGGAAGTATTTTCCCAAGACAACATGTCGAATGTTTCCACGTTTAACACACTCCTTGACATAATTAGGATGAAACACTGCAAGATGCTCCTCTATGTATGGCTCACTCTCAAACACCCTACAACATACATGTAAGTAAGACAATAATCAGTGGACTAGTACTGTACCCCTCCAGCAAACACCCTACATGTAAGTAAATCAATAATCAGTGGACTAGTACTGTACCCCTCCAACAAACACTCTACAACATACATGTAAGTAAGTCAATAATCAGTTGACTAGTACCCCTCCAACAAACACCCCACAACATACATGTAAGTAAGACAATAATCAGTGGACTAGTACCCCTCCAACAAACACCCCACAACATACATGTAAGTAAGACAATAATCAGTGGACTAGTACCCCTCCAACAAACACCCCACAACATACATGTAAGTAAGTCAATAATCAGTGGACTAGTACCCCTCCAACAAACACCCTACAACATACATGTAAGTAAGTCAATAATCAGTGGTCTAGTACCCCTCCAACAAACACCCCACAACATACATGTAAGTAAGTCAATAATCAGTGGACTAGTACCCCTCCAACAAACACCCTACAACATACATGTAAGTAAGTCAATAATCAGTGGACTAGTACCCTCCAACAAACACTCAACAACATACATACATGTAAGTAAGTCAATAATCAGTGGACTAGTACCCCTCCAACAAACACCCCACAACATACATGTAAGTAAGACAATAATCAGTGGACTAGTACCCCTCCAACAAACACCCTACAACATACATGTAAGTAAGTCAATAATCAGTGGACTAGTACCCCTCCAACAAACACCCTACAACATACATGTAAGTAAGTAAATAATCAGCAGACTAGTACAGTAGTACCCCTCCAACAAACACCCCACAACATACATGTAAGTAAGACAATAATCAGTGGACTAGTACCCCTCCAACAAACACCCTACAACATACATGTAAGTAAGTCAATAATCAGCGGACTAGTACCCCTCCAACAAACAACATACATGAAAGACAATAATCAGCGGACTAGCAAACTGACACAAACTGAATTTACTCGCCTTTCAACTGAACTGTTTGTGTTTTACGTTTATTTATCGTCGCTACCAGTTGCCCATATGAGCGACACCACATGAAGAGATTAGTGATTTAGATTTGGGAGGATAGCGCAATGATACAGACAGAGACCCATTCCAGTCTCGTCTTATTCTTTTACGTGCACTGATTAAAGCTCCGACACTAGACCTTGATTTAAGGTACCTTTCTGTGTCCACGGCAGTCGTGTCCTGACTAAAGATGAACTGTGCATCTTCCAGGGGGGTCTCAATCCCGCCATGCTGAACTGAAAAACCCTCATACAGTACATGTAAACACTTTATTTTTTTAATAATTTTATTTAACACGTCGCTACAGGTTGCCTATATGAGCAACGGGCAGTTTACCTAACAACACCTTTCCTGGGCAGGCTCCAGCGGTTAACCAGTATATGGCACACTAACATCCGAAAGAAACTGCAAATATAATAAGATATGGCAAGCGAGCCAAACAAGTTGCACTAAAAGACAATTCCGATGCCAGGGTGAGTAGTATACCGTACAATGAATTACAGACAACACAAGTAAACTCTAGAGAATAGCACTCGAAGCTCTAGGTGCAAACCACCACGCTCGTATTTGAAACTGAACAAATACAGTCAACCTGTATTAAGCAGTCAATCAAGGGAATCACAGAACGTGGCTGCTTAAATAATAGAGGTCAACTGTATAATAATACAACATATTAGGAATCTGGAAACTGCTGTTTAATTTAATGGAGGTGACCACTAACACAGGTTTGACTTGCTTTCACACGTCCTAGATTTGACCATGAATGGTCAACCTCAAGGTCATGGAATTTGGCTATTTGAAAGGTCATATGAGGTATTCTATAGGCATTTTTATTGAAGCCATAGAAGACATACATTACACACAGCCAAAATCCATAATACATCTTGTCAGCTCCAAAAAAACTGCCCTTAGCTCATATGGGCAACCGGGGCAGTGACGTTAAATTAACTTAAAAAATAAATAGATTATGCAAATTGAAAAAAAACAATAACCGCCGTTTCCTACGATGAGGGTTAAACATAAGTCTAGCAATATGCTAAATACAAATACCCCACAGGTCCCTCCTCTTCTTAGTAACGCTTGAAGAAAACCAAGCCGACAGTCCATCAAACATTTTCCACTCTGAAATATACCACACCAACTTCAAAAACAACAAATATAATGTTCACTTTGGAAGTTGAGGTACATGCAGGGTTGGCAATTTCCCGGGAAATAAGAGTATTTCCCGGGACGGCGGGAAATACCGGGAAATACTGGGAAATAAGAATTTGGATACCGGGAAATAAGAATTTGGATGATTTTGGTGGTAAATACAGGTATATATACCATACAATTTCTATTACCCGGTGTACTGATTGTAGTATCATGTGTGCAGGATGAAAATGAACTGCTTTTGAAGAATATGACGAAAAATACAGGCATTCATAGTGGCATTTACGCATTGCTTATAATCTTTATATAAATGTTAGAGATCTAACATTATTGAGACTGTTCATTATTACTCTAATATACATTGTATACAAACACAGTTTAAGGAGTTTATACATACATTTATTGGAGGTATTTTAAATGTTTAATGTAGTAGGCAAAATGCAAATGTTTTTAGGATTATCCCTGAAATGTGTTCATAATATAGCTGTATTATTAAAATAATCAATTAGTTATTAAAGAAGTCAGAATCATAATTTGAGATGACCCACACTGTTTGTTTGTACACAATTTCAACACGTCACCAGTGCCCAGGAGCTTCTTCATGAGACCAAGCCGGAACTTGTACCCGAACTCCTCAACTACATGTCCGAGACACTGCCAATTCCTAAGGTGCTACAACAGGAATCCTCCATCAACAACTCGAAGCCAGCTGTATGGTGGTCATGTGTGGAGAGGTCGGGCGTGATCACCAAAGACTTCAGTCAGCTCGCCAGGAAATTGATGGTACTGCCAGCAAGTTCAGCCGCCATTGAACGTGTGTTCTCCAACTTCGGCATCATACAGACGAAACTACGCAACAGACTGGGCGTTGAGAAAGCAGCGAAGCTGGTGCTATGCTACTGCTTCCTGAGAGGTAGCGAGGAAATCGACTGGTGAAGACAGACTACTGGCTGAAGAAACATTCCAACAAGAAAAACGAAAAAATAAATGAAAAAAAAAACAATAAAATAAAAAAAAACAAAAAAAAACAATAAAACCCAAAAAAAACTGTTGTGGTTGCCAATGATGCCACCTGATGAGTACCCCTGGCAGGGACGAAATAGTTTAAGCACTTATAGAGTGGTAGCAATGCATAAAAATGAGCAAAAAACGTGTTTGGAAGACACATAATCTTATTTCCCGGTATTTCCCACTTCTGGGCTTATTTCCCGGGGCGGGAAATACCGGTATTGGTATTTCCCGGCCCCGGTATTTCCCGGCCAACCCTGGGTACATGACATAAGAGTGAAAACAAGTGTCGTGTTGAATAAGGCTCGTTCTGGGTCTGAATTTTTGGGAGAAGTGAGAAAGCGTGCGATCGCGTCATTAAATAGTGTTATATAATACATTTCAACAAAATATGGTTAAAATGCACAATATGACCAATAAATACAACATTTGAATAGCAGGAGTGCTCTTAGTCCTATAAATAAGACCTCTACATATTTTTTCTCTGTTATTTCGAGAAATGCCTGGATAGTAAAATGTCACATTTTTCAAGTCTAAATATTTGGACTAGAGTGCTCTATAATGGGCCAGTGTATCTTACTGGACAACAGTTTGTATGAAAATTGTACGAAGGTTGTGATGCATAAGTGATAAACAGTGATAAATGTATCTTCCAATTCTAGTCTATCAAACCCCTGATTCCAGGGATAAATGCCAAATGCAGATGTATCTATCTTCCTGTAATGTCAAAGCCCTGGCGTTGTTCAGTGTTATTAGTAGGAGAGTTGAGTAGTAGTTCTTGGACATGAAATGCCAAATTCTGCGTATTGTTGCAACTACCGTAGGCATGCATACCCAACTATAAAGATCAGGGTTGGCCGGGAAATACCGGGGGCGGGAAATACCGCCGGGAAATACCGGTATTTCCCGCCCCGGGAAATAAGCCCAGAAGTGGGAAATACCGGGAAATAAGATTATGTGTCTTCCAAACACGTTTTTTGCTCATTTTTATGCATTGCTACCACTCTATAAGTGCTTAAACTATTTCGTCCCTGCCAGGGGTACTCATCAGGTGGCATCATTGGCAACCACAACAGTTTTTTTTGGGTTTTTTATTGTTTTTTTTTTCATTTATTTTTTCGTTTTTCTTGTTGGAATGTTTCTTCAGCCAGTAGTCTGTCTTCACCAGTCGATTTCCTCGCTACCTCTCAGGAAGCAGTAGCATAGCACCAGCTTCGCTGCTTTCTCAACGCCCAGTCTGTTGCGTAGTTTCGTCTGTATGATGCCGAAGTTGGAGAACACACGTTCAATGGCGGCTGAACTTGCTGGCAGTACCATCAATTTCCTGGCGAGCTGACTGAAGTCTTTGGTGATCACGCCCGACCTCTCCACACATGACCACCATACAGCTGGCTTCGAGTTGTTGATGGAGGATTCCTGTTGTAGCACCTTAGGAATTGGCAGTGTCTCGGACATGTAGTTGAGGAGTTCGGGTACAAGTTCCGGCTTGGTCTCATGAAGAAGCTCCTGGGCACTGGTGACGTGTAGAAATTGTGTACAAACAAACAGTGTGGGTCATCTCAAATTATGATTCTGACTTCTTTAATAACTAATTGATTATTTTAATAATACAGCTATATTATGAACACATTTCAGGGATAATCCTAAAAACATTTGCATTTTGCCTACTACATTAAACATTTAAAATACCTCCAATAAATGTATGTATAAACTCCTTAAACTGTGTTTGTATACAATGTATATTAGAGTAATAATGAACAGTTTCAATAATGTTAGATCTCTAACATTTATATAAAGATTATAAGCAATGCGTAAATGCCACTATGAATGCCTGTATTTTTCGTCATATTCTTCAAAAGCAGTTCATTTTCATCCTGCACACATGATACTACAATCAGTACACCGGGTAATAGAAATTGTATGGTATATATACCTGTATTTACCACCAAAATCATCCAAATTCTTATTTCCCGGTATCCAAATTCTTATTTCCCAGTATTTCCCGGTATTTCCCAGTATTTCCCGGTATTTCCCGCCGTCCCGGGAAATACTCTTATTTCCCGGGAAATACTCTTATTTCCCGGGAAATTGCCAACCCTGATAAAGATGTCTACATTCCCGCAAGGTGTTCGACAGGTTAGGGATAGAGTTGTAGTGTATTTCGGCGTGGGTAGAACAGCGGCCCGGCTAGCTCAGTTGGTAGAGCTGTCCGACTAGTGTTCGGGAGGTCGTGGGTTCGAGTCCCACGTCGGGTCACTAACTTTTCCGCTCTTTCTTTGCATGGTCTACTGCTACTTCTACTTCAATACTGCCCAGGGCTAATGCATCACAGGCAAGTGACATCATCAAAATGGTTAAGAGCTTTAAGGCGTATGTACAGTTAAAAACTGATAAAAACGTGTCAAGTGTCTAGGCTGTTAGTTTTTGCAGACGAAGGCCAAACTCGTCTACAGATGTGGTCTGCACCAGGTCAGGAGGAAGCGCATTCCAGTCCCTGATGGTACGAGGAAGGAAGCTGTTCTTGTACTGTTCATAACTCGTCGTGTGTTCTTGTGCGGCCGGTGGAGGTTGTGACATACTCTGGGATGGTGACTGGAGACAAATTGTTGGTAGCTTTGTAAGATGTTACTAGTCGTTTGTTGGTTCTGCGTTGTTGTAGAGGCGGCCATTGTAGTTGATCAAGCATGGATGTTACACTTTCTCTGTAGGAGTAGACACCAGTGACAAAACGGACGCCCTTGCGCTGAACTTTTTCTAAGGCTTGAATATCTTGTTTAAAGTAAGGATCCCAAACTGAAGACGAGTACTCCAAATGTGGTCGAACAAGTGATGTGAATGCCCTTGATTTCACTTCTTGGCTACATCCATAAAGATGTCTTCTCAGTAGGTTTAGAATCGTGTTGGCTTTGCCAGTTATGTTGATGATGTGAGTTTTCCATGTTAAATCTGAGGTCAATTCCATTCCAAGGTAAGGATGATGTTGTACTTCCTGGAGGTTGTTCCCAGGGTTGGAAAAAAGACTGTCTTTTTTAATTTTGGACAGGACACATGTCCAAAAGTGTCTTTTATTAAAAAAGGCGTACTTTATTGTCTTTATTTGTCTAATATCATAAGACTATGTGTTTGTGGTAATGCATTTTACAATTTATTATATAATATTAAGGTATTAGGTGTGTGTGTTGTTAATAAACACCAAATGCCATTCTCTTTTACTCATAATATCTTTCATATAAATAATAAGGAAAACAAACAATTGTCATTTATGTATAGGTATAATAGGTCCTGTGACAACAAAGAAATTGACCTTAAATATGAGTCAATCACAGTCATTTGAAGTTTTCACACATACACTGTGGGTATAATAGATCCTGTGACAACAAAGAAATTGACCTTAAATATGAGTCAATCACAGTCATTTGAAGTTTTCACACATACACTGTGGGTATAATAGGTCCTGTGACAACAAAGACAATGGTGAATTATATGTGTGAATGTAATCCCATATAACCCCTCCATATACAAAGAATCAATTTTGCTACAGAAACATATAAACTACTATGTTTATACTAGGATATGATTTAGTAAATACATTTTGCCAAAAATTCATTTAGGACACTTTTGGACAATTTGGTGTCTTTTATTAATTCTAGACAGGACACTTTTGGACTGTCCAAAACCCCTGTCCAAAATGCAATTGTCCAAAATGTGCCAACCCTGGTTGTTCCCTTCGATGTTATATTGGGTCTGAAGATGTTTGCGTTGTCTGGTGGTCTTGAGTAGGTGACATTTAGCTGCATTGAACCGCATTAGCCAGGTGTTCAACCATCGTGTTTAGATCTAGTTGCAGTTGTATCTCGTCTTGAGTACTGTTGATGTTTCTATATAGCAGACAGTCATCAGCGAAGAGCTTGATAGTAGTAAGAGGAGATATCTTGTCGCCAATATCGTTCACGTAAAGAAGGAACATTAGCGGCCCTAACACTGTGCCTTCTTCTTTGTTTAAACAGCACTCCTTCACTTATGAAGATTAGGAGCCTTGTGGTACACCAGACAAGACTGGAGAGTCTGAGGATGAAGATCCATCAAGGACTACTTTCTGCTGGTGATGGCATAGCCATGACTCTATCCAGTTGTTTGTATAGCCGGTTATACCATAGTGTGTAAGTTTTGTAGAAGTCTTCGATGAGCTACTGTGTCGAAGGCTTTACTGAAATCCAGGATCAGTATGTCATTGGTCTTTCTCTTATCAAGTCTGCGTGATAAGTCTTCTACGGTGTTCAGTAATTGGGTTTCGCAGGAGTGGTTTGCTCTAAATCCATGTTGAAAATTTACGAGGATCTTGTGCCGGTCCAAATGGTTCATAATTTGACTAAAAACAATGTGTTCCATGGATTTACACAGGATACATGTTAGAGAGACTGGTCTGGACTCTGTTAGAGTAAGTAATTCCACAAAACAGGTGGCAGTAAACTAAAGCTGAACAGTAGAATACTCTTTAATTGAAGATCAAATTTAACCCTAATATGCATACTGCCAATTGTCTCAAGATTACAGCCCATTGTATATTTCGTTACTGCCTCTATCGTTAATGTGTTTAGATAAAGATACTCGATATATATCATCGCGAAAACGTATAACAATTCGAAAAAAGCAGGTGTATGCAGACTATTACAAGAAATACATAACGTAAATCTGCGAAATTGTGTCGGTAAACTATCATTTAGATTATACACTGAAATACATACCTCAATCAAATTAAATGTAGATGTAAAATGTTCCCGTCTGCGATTGGTTTTTTTTCTGAGACAGGTTTAAAATACGGCGCCAACTGTATATATAGTATGCGGAAAAGAACTGAAAACGCGGCACCCTACCATATCTTCTTTGTTTCTGGGAATATGTTAATAATTAAAGGTAGTGAATAAACCGTTCCAGAAATGTGAACTAGATCTATATTGAAATCTGATACAACACAATTCGCCAAATGCATAATTGATTAGATCTACGTCCTTTTGCGGCATTCCGTATCTATAATATACAGTACAGTATAGTGTGTGGCTTTTGACAGCAACCTTTAAATTTAATCTTTATTTATCGTTGGCGCGGATGAAAGTGTAAATGTGGTCATTCGTGTGGGAGGAAACCAGAGTACCCTGAGAAAACCCACCTGTCTGATCTGGCGACCACCATACCATCTCACATACTTCCTGGTCTGAGGATCAAACAAGGGTTGCATTAGCGCTAAGCGAGCGAGCTAACCACTGCGCTAATCGTCTGTAGAGATATTTCTCAGTTATAAATCTTGGCGAGGATTGCATGCAGGTAGCAATATTAAAATTTGGATACATAGTTTTTATCATAATACGGTGATCTAAGAAGACCAAATATGTACTGTCAAGTTACATCAAAACATGCTTAATTTTGAAGCGATGTGGCTGCAAGATTTGACAGACTCATAGATGGCCGAGTGGTTATGCCATTAATCTTCAACTCAATGTCACTCACTGCTGTTGAAGTTAGTAGAGGTATTATTAAAAGCCATCCAATCAGTTTCCGGATAGAATGGCATGGATCAACATTTATAATCAATTCAAGGGCAAATACTCTGAGCTATTAACCCTTTCAACACCACAGACCTCTATTTATAGGCTTACAAAAAGTGTAGATCCAGATGAGCCGGCTCGTGACGAGCCGTCTCATCAGGATCTGCACTTTTTGCAAGTAGTATTACTAATTTTAGACAAAATTACACATCTTGATAAATGAACTGGTCCGAATGTAATTTTCTTATTCATTTATTGGTCTAAGAATATCATGGACCAGTCCATGTCAGTTACTTGGTGTTGAAAGAGTTAAGGGAATCAGACACTATTTGGCAGCACATAATAACGTATGTATCAATATTTATACCAAATGTGCCTAATCTTAAGCTCCCTAGCTCCCTAGCTCCCTAACTCACTAACTCCAACAATTTTCTAGATATTGGATTGAGTGGATTTTTTTAAACAATTTCAGTGTAATTCTAGAACTACTTGCAGGGTTTCAGAAATATTTGGTAAGAAGCATGCCTGCAGTTACTTAATAACTTTTCCAACTCCACACTTGGTTCTTAGATGTTATCCCTGTCAAATATTGACATATTTCATTGAAAATTGGATATACAGTCAAACCTGTCTTAAACAGCCAGTCAAGGGAGTAAGATAAAGTGGCTGCTTAGCACAGGTGGCTGCTTAATAGAGGTCAAATATATAATAAAACAACATATTGGGAATCTGGAAACTGGCTGCTTAGCGCAGGTTGGCTGCTTAATGGAGGTGACCACTAACACAGATTTGACTGTAATGTTAAATGTTAATTTAACAATGATAACAATCGGGCGTAATTTCATTGAGCCGTAGTAGGCATAACATAAATAATACACCAATACCTCGGCCCTAATGGAATTGATGTAATTCGTAATATACGCCTGTGGAATAGTTGTCTATGTCCGAATCAGGGTGCGTTCTAGCTCTTGAGAGTGCGATGTTGGCGGCAAATTTGCTTAAACCTGTATCCTAGTTCATCACATAGATGATCGATGTGATTTAAAGCTGGCAGGCCATTAACGCGATTCCTGGCCAGTATCCTCCGGGTGTTGGCCGCTATAATTCGCCGTCTTCCATGCCCGCTGTGTGACATGTAGCCCCATCCTGCATGCGCATTGTGTGGCACGTAGCCATATCCTGCATGCCCGCTGTGTGGCACATAGCCCCGTCCTGCATGCGCGTTGTGTGGCACGTAGCCCCATCCTGCATGAACTGCATGCGCGTTGTGTGGCACATAGCCATATCCTGCATTCGCCCTGTGTGGCACATAGCCCCGTCCTGCATGAACTGCATGCGCGTTGTGTGGCACATAGCCATATCCTGCATTCGCCCTGTGTGGCACATAGCCCCGTCCTGCATGAACTGCATGCGCGTTGTGTGGCACATAGCCATATCCTGCATTCGCCCTGTGTGGCACATAGCCCTGTCCTGCATGAACTGCATGCGCGTTGTATGGCACATAGTCCCATCCTGCATGAACTGCATGCGCGCTGTGTGACACATAGTCCCATCCTGCATGAACTGCATGCGCGTTGTGTGACACATAGTCCCATCCTGCATGAACTGCATGCACGCTGTGTGGCACATAGTCCCATCCTGCATGCACGCTGTGTGGCACGTAGTCCCATCCTGCATGCACGCTGTGTGGCACGTAGTCCCATCCTGCATGAGCGCTGTGTGGCACGTAGTCCCATCCTGCATGCGCGCTGTGTGGCACGTAGTCCCATTCTGCATGCGCACTGTGTGGCACATAGTCCCATCCTGCATGCGCGCTGTGTGGCACGTAGTCCCATTCTGCATGCGCGCTGTGTGGCACATAGTCCCATCCTGCATGCGCGCTGTGTGGCACATAGTCCCATCGTGCAGGAACTGCATGCGCGCTGTGTGGCACGTAGTCCCATCCTGCATGAACTGCATGCGCGCTGTGTGGCACGTAGTCCCATCCTGCATGCGCGCTGTGTGGCACGTAGTCCCATCCTGCATGCGCGCTGTGTGGCACGTAGTCCCATCCTGCATGCGCGCTGTGTGGCACGTAGTCCCATCCTGCATGCGCGCTGTGTGGCACATAGTCCCATCCTGCATGCGCGCTGTGTGGCACGTAGTCCCATCGTGCATGAACTGCATGCGCGCTGTGTTGCACGTAGTCCCATCCTGCATGCGCGTTGTGTGGCACATAGTCCCATCCTGCATTAACTGCATGCGCGCTGTGTGGCACGTAGTCCCATCCTGCATGCACATTGTGTGGCACATAGCCCCATCGTGCAGGAACTGCATACACATTGTGTGGCACATAGCCCCATCCTGCATGCACATTGTGTGGCACATAGCCCCATCCTGTATACACATTGTGTGGCACATCGTGCAGGAACTGCATACACATTGTGTGGCACATAGCCCCATCCTGCATGCACATTGTGTGGCACATAGCCCCATCCTGCATACACATTGTGTGGCACATAGCCCCATCCTGCATGCACATTGTGTGGCACATAGCCCCATCCTGCATGCACATTGTGTGGCACATAGCCCCATCGTGCAGGAACTGCATACACATTGTGTGGCACATAGCCCCATCGTGCAGGAACTGCATACACATTGTGTGGCACATAGCCCCATCGTGCAGGAACTGCATACACATTGTGTGGCACATAGCCCCATCCTGCAGGAACTGCATACACATTGTGTGGCACATAGCCCCTTCGTGCAGGAACTGCATACACATTGTGTGGCACATAGCCCCATCGTGCAGGAACTGCATACACATTGTGTGGCACATAGCCCCATCGTGCAGGAACTGCATACACATTGTGTGGCACATAGCCCCTTCGTGCAGGAACTGCATACACATTGTGTGGCACATAGCCCCATCGTGCAGGAACTGCATACACATTGTGTGGCACATAGCCCCATCATTCGACACATGATATCATAAACTGTTGAATATATGTTTTTGCTACATGTCAATGACAACAGATGCCATTTATGTCGGTTTGGTAGGATTAACTGAGGTACATAATCAGGCAAAATTGATATAATGCACATGCATCTCGGATCAATAGTGTGGCTTACGGTTGACTTTATCTCATGGAATATCTTGGACATAGTGTAAATAATATAAATTTCTTGTATATAAAATAACATATTTAACCCATTCAACACCAAGTAACTGACATGGACTGGTGTATGATATTTTTAGACCAATAAATTAATAAGAAAATTACATTTGGACCAGTTCATTTATCAAAATAGGTAATTTTGTCTAAAAATAGTAATATTACTGGTAAAATGTGCAGATCCTGATGAGACGACTCGTATGTGGTGTTGAAAGGGTTAAAAATGGAGTGGAGTTAGAAAAGTTTACTTGTACCAATTTCATGCAACCATTTCAATATATTGCTACAGTAAACTCCAAACCTCTCACACCTGAACGCATTGCCATTGCATTATCACGATGTAGAACACAAATGGGTATGCAAAGTTTCAAAGTCATAACATTGACTGTTTTTGAGAAATGTTAATGTTTGAGCTTTTTATGCACAAATATTTCTGAATTTGGACTAATGTTGGACAAAATTCAAGTTAATAATGTCACTATTAGGGGGCGAGGATTTACTGTGGGTGTAGAGAAATAGTCCTCAGACGTGTATGCAAACGTTCAAAGCAATAACTTGAGACGGTCTTTGAGAAATGATTATGTTTGACTTTTTTTTACTCATAAATAATATCTGAAATCAGATTATTTCTGGCCAAAATTCAAGGTCAGGGTCATTCTTGGGGTGGGAACTTACTGTATATGTGTAGAGAATTAGTCCTCGGATGTGTATGCGAAGGTGCAAAATAATAAATTTAACGGTTTATGAGATATGATAATATTTGAGTTTGTGTTTTGACAAATTTGTTCGCCTAAATTGTAGTTCATGGACATTGTTGGTGAGGACTTGCTGTGGTGTAGATAATCAGTCCATGGATGTGTATGCAAAGTTTCAAAGCTATACCTTTGATAGTTTTTTGAGAAACGACAATGTGAGTTCAGGCTCGCTTAAACAATATTTTGTTTCAATGTAATTGTGTGTTTTACATTTATTTATCGTCTCTACCGGTTACCCATGTGAGCGACGCCTTCTGAAGAGATTAGTTATTTTAGATTTTTGGAGGATAGTGCAATGATACAGAAAGAGACACATTCCAGAGTCTCCTATGGCTCTTTTACATGCATGGTGTAAAGCACCGACAAGAGACCTCGGTTTAAGGTCCCATCTGAAAGACTGTTAATTTTATTAGGGTCAGACGGGGGATCGAACCTGCGATCCCTGGATTAACAGTCCAGTATGTTACCACTGGACTACAGATCCATCTGTTCAATATAATTATGTCTTTTATAATATACAGTGTGTCAAAATTCAGGTTCAAGGTCACACTCGGGGTGTGAGCCCTGTTAGGGAGGCAGAGAACAATCCCTAGAAACAGTTAGCAAGTTATCTAAGCAATATATTTAACATTTATTTAGTTATATGCAAATATGTAACTGTTCAGCGGCATCGCCGGAAAGGTGACTGCATAGTCTCACTGTCCATGTGGGCAAGACAAAAATATCGAGGCAATCTCCGATAGAAACATGTTCTTCAGTACATGTATTACTAGCAGACGAGTATGCCAGTAAAATCTTACATGAAAAATAATGTTCTCAGTGAAATGCTGCAAACATAAACGGACATGCACACATTTGTTGACTTTCCCATATAATACGTGTATTGTAGCCACACTGGACAATTTATAAGTGTAAAATTCATTAAATGTTTATAAATACACAAGGAGATATAACATATCCATGTAGTCACTGAACTGCGTTATTCGGGACCTCCTCTCTGAAACAGAAAAAAACACACAAATATATTAAGGGGATATTTGATTGTTTCCGTGTACGATGGAATTACGTTTCACCGAATGAACATTGAAAGCATTATTATCACAAGTGACGCTAGATAATAATCTTTAGCTTTCTATGTGCATAAGTGAAATATAATTTGATCATTCATTTAAACATACAATGTTCTTTTTATTTTAGGCTGAAGTGTTTATATGATAGAAAACGCAACTGTGCGCTACATTCCGCTAAAACGCCGCGCTTCGGCGACCTAAAATGACGCACAAATGGCATCACTGACAGATTGAGTCCAAATACAGGCCGCTGCTAGGTACAACACATGCAAAACTGCTTTCAACCAGTGGATTAACACATTTGATTTCACTGATGAAGTTCTATGTATTACATTGCACAGCATAAAATACATATATTTATTGTTACATATAATGTTAACAGACAGTATAATCTATTATGATGACGATTACAAAATGTACCAAATTTCACAAGACGACAATTGCCTGTATTTAAAATTACAGGCCACTAGTCCGACACGATGAATAACAAAATCTTTTGCGAAATCTTAATCAAGATTCCAAACTTCAATGATAGCGTTGTATGGGCATGACAGAAATGAACCTCATCTTTCAGTTCACATATCTATATATATATTTTAATTTAATAATATTTTATTGCATTTTTTTATACATTACAATTATACACACAATGAAATACGTAGAAAACAATATGAAATTATATTAGGATTTATTATTATTGCTGTATACGATTTAATCTGGGGGAAAAAAGCAAATGGGTTGGGCTACAAGTTATAGTAACATTATTTACAGCCCTTCCCATCAACATATATACCGGTATATATAATTACAAGAGAAACAAAGCAGGGAGATTTCTTTGATTTTTTCAATTCATTTCAAAAAGTGCAAATTTGTTACCGGTATTGTATTTTGACATCATGTAAAACATTTTCCATTCCAGTCTATATTATATGTGATTATAATTATTGTTGTATCAAGCCTTCAACTACCCTCAGTTTTTAAAAGTTGGGCGAAACTGACTGTATACAGAGTTGGGGCAAACTTGATGACTAGAGTTGGGTAGGCTTCCTGCTGGCGGTGCTGTTTCTGCATTTAGCGAAAAAAATAGGTTTGGAGGGGGAAAATAATGATTTCGCGAAATATTAAAATCTTGGTTATTATATATCCAAAACCGTAGCTGTCTCCAACTTGGAGCGAAACTGATGTACACAGAGTTGGGACGAAACTGACATATACAGAGTTGGGGCGAACTTGATGTGTACAGAGTTGGGGCGAACTTGATGTGTACAGAGTTGGGGCGAACTTGATGTGTACAGAGTATAAAACAATGGAACACAGTCACAATTATTACCTGCAGCTTGGAAAATGACCTAATAATTGTTTATCATCATACCTCTATATATTCCATTTCTAATAATGATATTGGTGTTCTTTGAAATTTTAAAGGTAATGTATCTTCTAATCCTGATAATGTTGAAGCTATTGGGTCGGATGGACGTTGAGTTGCAGGTTGTAGCATGCTCCCAGCAGCACCTGTAACAAATGATAAGGATGTGAGATGGTACGGTGGTCGCCAGATCGGACAGGTGGGTTTTCTCTGGGTACTCTAGTTTCCTCCCACATGAATGACCACATATACACTCTCATCCGCGCCAACGAGAGTGATTAATATAAGTTGTTAAAACTTGCGTCGCAATCGTTGTAAAATAAATCAAGTTTAAATCTTAAACAAATGATAAAAACTGCAAAAACAATAGGATTGATTTCCACCATAACACAACTATATCCAAATATATATAATTATTGTAGTTAATTATTTCTTCACTGGCAATGCTCAACTTCCTCCTATGTTAGGGTAATAAATACACATAGAGTCAAACCTTAAACATCCAGCCAGGAAATCATTGGAAGTGGCTGCTTAATAGAGAGCAAATGTATAATAAAACAACATATTGGGAATATGGAAACGAGCTGCTTGATACCGTCTCTGTGGCCTAGTGGTTAAGGTGTCCGCCTATGGAGCAGGGGGTCGAAGGTTCAAACCTCGTCAGGGGTTCGTTCTGATATGGCCGGTTGTTGGTGAGCCACCAGCTAGTTAAATATAATGTTTATCGATTGCTTATCAGCCAGGCGCCTGGCCTTCAAGGATAGGATTCGGGAAGTACTGATGTCCATAAGAGGTGTCGCATAAGTCAGAAATGGCTGGCCCTTTCAATAGGGGTGACACTATAATAAAGAAACACACTACAGGTTTGCTGTTTAATGGAGGTGACCACTAACTTGACTGCTATACTAAACCACATTACTTGTACTTCCATCCAGAACTCTACTTGGAAACTTTATCCTAGGAATATGCGGCCTAACAGCCTGAAAACACAATTTGAAATAACATAGTAGGGTAACTGGGTTTGATCATACATGTACATGGATGGTCTGATCTAGTATGATGTCTGGTCTAGTATGTCTGGTCTAGTATGATGTCTGATCTAGTATGGTCTGGTATAGTATGGTCTGGTATAGTATGATGTCTGGTCTAGTATGATGTCTGATCTAGTATGATGTCTGGTCTAGTATGGTCTGGTATAGTATGTCTGGTCTAGTATGATGTCTGATCTAGTATGATGTATGATGTCTGGTCTGGTATAGTATGTCTGGTCTAGTATGATGTCTGGTCTAGTATGATTTCTGATCTAGTATGGTCTGGTATGATGTCTGGTCTAGTATGGTCTGGTATAGTATGGTCTGGTATGCTGTCTGGTCTAGTATGATGTCTGGTCTAGTATGATGTCTGGTCTAGTATGACTGGTCTAGTATGTCTGGTCTAGTATGATGTCTGGTCTAGTATGTCTGGTCTAGTTTGATGTCTGGTCTAGTATGTCTGGTCTAGTATGATGTCTGGTCTAGTATGTCTGGTCTAGTATGATGTATGATCTAGTATGATGTCTGATCTAGTATGATGTCTGATCTAGTATGATGTCTGATCTAATCTAAGTATGATGTCTGATCTAGTATGTCTGATCTAGTATGACATCTGGTATAGTATGATGTCTGGTCTAGTATGATGTCTGGTATAGTATTATGTCTGATCTAGTATGACATCTGGTATAGTATGATGTCTGGTCTAGTATGATGTCTGGTCTAGTATGATGTCTGATCTAGTATGATGTCTGATCTAGTATGATGTCTGGTCTAGTATGATGTCTGATCTAGTATGATGTCTGGTACAGTATGATGTCTGATCTAGTGTGACGTCTGATCGGGTATGTCTGATCTAGTATGATGTCTGGCATAATGTAATGTCTGGTCTAGTATGTCTAGCATGATGTCTGGTCTAGTATGACATCTGGTATATTATGACATCTGGTCTAGTATGATGTCTGATCTAGTATGATGTCTTGTCTGGTATGATGTCTGATATAGTATGATGTCTGGTCTAGTATGATGTCTGGTCTAGTTTGATGTCTTGAATAGTATGATAGTCTGGTCTAGTTTGATGTCTGGTCTAGTATGACATCTGGTATAGTATGACGTCTGGTCTAGTATGATGTCTGGTCTAGTATGACATATTATCTAGTATGATGTCTTGATTTAGTATGATGTCTTGATTTAGTATGGTGTCTTGTCTGGTATGATGTCTGATATAGTATGATGTCTGGTCTAGTGTGATGTCTGGTCTAGTATGACATCTGGTATAGTATGATGTCTGGTCTAGTGTGATGTCTGGTCTAGTGTGATGTCTGATCTAGTATGATGTCTGGTCTAGTATGATGTCTGGTCTAGTATGGTGTCTGGTCTAGTATGATGTCTGGTCTAGTATGAGTCTAGTATGACATCTGGTCTAGTATGACGTCTGGTCTGGTATGATGTCTGGTCTAGTATGATGTCTGATATAGTGTGCTATCTGGTCTAGTATGATGTCTTATCTGGTATGATGTCTGATATAGTATGATGTCTGATATAGTATGATGTCTTGTCTGGTATGATGTCTGGTCTAGTATGATGTCTTGTCTGGTATGACGTCTGGTCTAGTATGATGTCTGATATAGTGTGATGTCTGATCTAGTGTGATGTCTGATCTAGTATGACGTCTGGTTTAATATGACCTCTGGTCTAGTATGATGTCTGGTCCAATATGATGTCTGGTCTAGTATGACATCTGGTCTAGTACATGACATCTGGTCTAATATGATGTCTGTTCTAGTATGATGTCTGGCCTAATATGATGCCTGGTACAGTGTGATGTCTCATATAGTATGATGTCTGGTCCAGTATGATGTCTGGTCCAGTATGACGTTTGGTCTAGTATGACTACTTGTCTAATATGATGTGTAGTATCGATACATTATCCGAATACTATTGCACTTTATGTAATCCATCAACATAGTACCTGAAGACGATTAACGAATACTTAGTAATGACATGCGAACATCTCCTTTTTAAAAACAACATTAATTCTACATATATATATACCTGGAGTGTCCTTGCCAAACTTGTCATTTTGTTTTTCGTCCGATGGATTAAGGAGGGTATAAATTCCAGTGCCCGGAAATAATGACGGGCTGATTCCTTAGCAGATCATCCTTTATCCTTTTTTAGTACTCTGTTTTCAGAACTTATCGATAGTTATCAGACACAAGTGAAATGATGATTGTGAGTCTGCTTGGATACTTGCATTGCAAACTGGTGACCATGGATTCGAGCAACACAACGCACAGAGCATGCATTTTCAATTCTAAAGGTCAGACACCACTATTGAAATCTCAATAGGCCTACATTATAACATACAGTTCACCCTACACTTTTCGAACCAATCCGAGGCCGTCATTTCAATAACAGTGTCTGACCTAAAGTTACAAGTACTTTCTTGGCGACGAGGTAAACCAGTACCCTTGAAGAAACAATAGGTTAACACCATTTAGAGAAAAGGGTAAACAGGACATACTCTATTGGTGATTATAATTATGTTAGCACGATTGTGAAACAAGTTCCTCTAACTGCAGGCACAGTGAATATAAGTGTATTACCTAAGTACACCACAGAATACCGCTATTGAAACCATGTACTCCGACGTGCATCAACTCTAAACAGACACCGTCTTCAAACTTGACTCATCCAAAATATTAAGAGATATGTGGAACAACAACAGATTCACAGGCAGCGAAGATGATCAAAACATAGAACACAGAAAGAAGGATAACCGTGAAGTCTTACAACTCAAAACGGAAGGGATCACACACAGTATAGCCAAACATACGACCACAGCCATCTAACACATACAAGGAACCTCAACTACTTAATTCCACAGTCCCGAACCAAGCACCATATAAAGTATATTTCCCCGAACAATACATCTTTGGAATGGCTTCCCACTACTATGGCCTCGCTGAACAATTAATTTGTTGCTGAGCGGCTGGCCACTGTACATCTCATATAACATTAATGACTGTTTTTAACCGTAGTATGCAATTCTTTTTAACTCTCTCTTTCTTACATATTGAGATTCTTGCCCACTGTCCCTGACAAGGGCCTCCCAGCATTGCGTGTTGTGGATTAATATGCAATGTAGATGTAGAACTTACGTGCGTTGCTCCTAATAAACATTTAATATTTACATGCATTGCGGAAGTCACGATAGCGCAGTGGATGCGTGTTCGATTCATGTGCGAAAGGTCCAGAGTTCAAGCCCCGCTGGAGCCATTACGATTGTGCCCTTAGGCAAGGCATTTAAATTCCATGTTGTCTCTTCTCTCTCCCTCGCAGCGATGGATTCCATCAGGAATGAGGTCTCGAGAGTGATTAATTAATATAAGTTGTAAGAACTTGTTTCGCAATTGAACTAAAATAAATTTGTATAAACTATTTACATGCTATAACCTGATGACAGAGGTATAGTGATAACCTTTGTACGGTACGATACGGAGAATGTATGGAGGATATACGAAAATAAAAACTGTTCAACTTCCTTTTCCGGTTCGATCCTAGGTCTGTAATTTTGTAATGTTTTATTACAATTAAAAATCTGAACGTATCTTAGTTATTTAGGGAAATTTCAGGAAATCAAAGATAATTTCTTAACAGCTTATTTATTTCTACACACACTGTGTGTTTATTTAAGATTGAAACTAACTGTAGAATATGAACAATACAATTGTATGTATGTATACATAGGTCCATTAATGTCTAACCCCTTGCAGGGACCTATGCATGTTTTCCTGGACATGCTTGTCCGATCTAAGCGGTTAAACAGTACTAAGCAATGTGTGGGAGGTGTCTATGACACTACTTACGTGGCCTGACTGAGTATCGAACCCGCCGAGACTGTTCGATCCCAAATCCGACGCTCTATCAAGATTGAATGGACCACGGACGCCACACTTTCATTCTACTGTAGTTCACCAGCAACTATAGACTAGTGTTTACCATACTCTGTTAAGAGAATACTAGCAAGAACATGTTTGATGATGTTTTGGTAGCAATTTACCTTAAAAATGTCCCATGCCCTGGTCGTGGTCCAGCTGAGCTGTAGAGTTGTATTTGTAATCAAAGGGTCCCACTTGATAAGGGCACGTATATAGTTAGCAACATTCAATGATTTTATTAACAGCTATAATACATGTAAAACTATACATTTTCTAGTTGATCTCATCAAACCATTTGCAAAAATGTATAGTTTAACTTTGTTACACCACAAATTTTGAAATTAATGGACTTGTAAATGATGAAAAATTGCAGTCAGAAAAGGCTTGATTTTCAATTTCTTAAAAAAGTTGACCCCAGCTTATTTTTTTACTTGATCATGAAACGGTATTCTGCATAGTAGTCAGTGTTATGTTCTATAAACATTTCTCACCTGTTCTGTAACAATTTTATGCACACTACTTACAACACACTTATAAATTAATATAGTTTTAATATACCGACTCGTAACCGAGTACGAAAGAACGGTGTACGGTAACCGAGTACGAATGAACTGTGTACGAACAGCCATTTTGATTTTAGAAAATTGCAAATACAAGCTAATTAATCGTCGGTGAGCGCAAATGCATATTTGCATTTATTCCAAACCACAATACCGTATCTATTTATACCTCAATCGAGCTTGAGAGAAGGACACACTGCAATATTTTAATGTTTTTTTTACTCTGCATGAATTACGATTACGACGGCGGAAGTGGAATATTGGTAATAGTTAAGTTTGATTACTTCCCTTGTCCGATGAGACTTGTCATGTCGCTCAGATGCGAGCCAAATAAACAGGATATACGTCAAATTACATTCTTGGAAGTGCCCAGAATGAAAAGAATACTGATATATCTATCATAAAATACCAATTTCATTAGCGTATATGGCCGTTTTGGACAAATTTATGATATTTGAAATTTTCACTTTCGGTTTTGAACTGTAAATATATACTGCGTAACAGCCAAATGGGCATATACGCCATATTTGGTCATATCTCCTCCCACTTATGCAAATATTTCAATCGGAAAGCGTTTGCTCTGTTCATACAAGACCGTAATACACAGGACATATTTTGGGGTCAGTTTTTTATCGGAACACCGATTGCGCAATAATGCGCAGTAAAGATGCTTGGTGGTTGCTAATGTAGTGTACGTGGTTGAGGTCGCTAACTTGTATACCACTGTAACCTATGGTCACGGGCTCGAGCCCCGCTCAGATCGTATCTTTATATGAAGACGTTGGCAGTTTCTTACAGCGGTTGATACTTGTTAACCGCTGGAGCCTGCTCAGGAAAGGTGTTGTTATAATGTGAACGAATTGCGGCTGATTCGGACCAGATCAGTGGCTGATTCGGACCAGATAGTGACTTATTCGGACCACTCGAAAAACTTTGTTATAAAATTTGCATTGATTTCATACTTATCCAAACATCAGTGGCCGATTCGGACCAGATTTTCATATTCGTATATTAATGAAATATTAACCTCGGACATCAGTGGCTGATTCGGACCAGATTTTGAATAATTGGAAATGGTGGTGGAGATACCTGATTCATTTGCAACTAAAAAATAATCACAACACGTAGGACTTTTTTTTTTCCTAGTTAAATATTGAAGTTTTTCGAATGGTCCGAATCAGCCACTGATCTGGTCCGAATCAGCCATTAATCTGGTCCGAATCGGCCACTGATATCTGAGTTAAATATTTCATTAATATACAAATATTTACATCCTTTTATCGTCTAAATGCAAACAAAACCAGTTTTCTAAGTCTACATATCTGGATAAGTATGAAATCAATGCTAATTTTATAACAAAATTAGAAGTTTTTCGAGTGGTCCGAATCAGCCACTGATCTGGTCATTCAATAAACTAAACAATAATAACAAAAATGTAATCAGCGGAATTGCTTGGTTTAGAATACTTCAAAATGCACCATTAACATCTATATTGAAAACAAACCCAACAAAATAAGGAGTGGGTCACCCCCCCCCCGCCAGTTAGGTGCTTCCTTCCATCTGACCATCGCAGACATTAAACATAATCACATGATTTTGTATGAAATTACTATTATTCCCAGTATTGCTGTATTTGATTTAATTTTGCAAGTTTCACAATTAATATCTCGTCCGCCTCCGTGGTCGAGTGGTTAAGGTCGCTGACTTGTATACCACTGTAACCTATCATCACTGATGGTCACGGGTTCGAGCCCCGCTCAGACCGTGTCTCATTTATATGAAAAAGTTGGCAGTTTCTTACGGAGGTTGGTGCACCCAAGTACTGGTTAACCGCTGGAGCCTGCCCAGGAAAGGTGTTGTTAGGTAAACTGCCCGCCGGCGATATAGCCCAAAATGGTGCTGATGCAGGCGTAAAACACGAAATATAACATAACAATTAATATCTATACAAGTACTAAAGCAAAGAGATCAAGCAAAGGCCATTCATTGCCTTCATAATCATACTAATGATCATTACATGTTTTTCAAAAATTATTTTATAAATTTAATTTGTATCGTATTGTATCCTTTGCATTTCAGAACCAACATGACGAGATACGCTACAGAACCAGAGAACCCATCAAAATGTAAGATCTACTTCTTATGAATAATGAAAATGATCTAGTAGTAGTGTCTCTGATAGTCTGTTAATGATCCATGGGCAAATTTATAGTCTGTTAATGATCCATGGGCAAATTAATAGTCTGTTAATGATCCATGGGCAAATTAGTCTGTTAATGATCCATGGGCAAATTTAGTTGGTAACATCCAAAGTTTGTTCAAATGGAGGTGAATAAGGTAGATTTAATAAATTCTCCCAAGTCACCTTAACATGAAAACCGTATCTACTTTTTAAGTAGGAATCATGCAAATTGGTCAGTAACATCTGCCAGGTTCTGTTCAAATGGGTTCAAACACTTGGCAACTATTGTAGAACGGAATATTTTCGTGAAACAAAAAGTTTGCGAATGATCATTTTCGGAGATTTCGCTTGCTGAATATTCGGAGAGGAATACATATTTCGAAAGCCCATAATATTAGCATGTGATACAATTGTGATTCGTATCAACTTTCTGTCTGAAAATTTACTTTCCGCCTCAGATATTGATTGCTATCAAGATGATAATGTATCATCGATAATCTAACCTATTGATGTGTGTATTCTAAGAAAATATTCACCTGAATTATATCGACTATTGTTTATATGCAGTAAAAATGTACATTTATATAGAGTAAATTCCTATATTCCCCTAAATATATAATCGACCAAGCTCCCGTATTTTGACGCATGGCAATCGCTAAAGATGCTTGTTTGACTCTGAAAATGCCAAACTTTGTTGAGCACCATAAAACTTTTTCTTAACATGGTAATTATTAGGACAGTAACGGTTAATTGCAATACGTACTTCGGTATGGTTTCCACTATACCGGTATGTTGGATAAGAATGCTCCCTTTGAAAAGCAATGCAATTTGGATGTATAATTGCAGGCAGTTTTCTGGCGTACTGCAATATTGTTTTTGTCGTATTGTTCAGCCCTACCTGTAATATGCTTCGGGTGTATTGCAATATTGTTTTTGTCGTATTGTTCAGCCCTACCTGTAATATGCTTCGAGCTTGCATAATTCTTTTGTTCTTAATTTCAGCGGCAAAAGCCAAGGGTGTGTACCTCCGCGTTCACTTCAAGGTATTGTTACAGTTATCTACTATATATAGTACATGTACTAACTTTAGTGACATTCCGAGGTATTCTTTTATTTCAGGATTGAAGCGATGATATAAAACATTGTAGAGTAAACCAATAGAAACCTACGGAAAAAAAGATTAGTAACGTGACACACTTTGTACGTATTGCAGCTAAATTACCACCTCAAAGAACTAGCTGCAATACATGTACAGTATGTACAAGGTGTGCCATGATAGCTAACAATAGACTGGTAGTTGGATGTATGTTTTTCATTAAAAATGTCTGATTGAGAATTATTACTACGGGATTGGCTATAAATAATGCTGTTTACATTATGAACTGAATTGCACTGATTCATTGTTGCCTACGGCACTGAGCAGTTACAATGTAAATATTTAACTTGGTTGTTGTGTTGTTGATGACCAGATAAAATTTAGCTTCACTGGGTTGAAAATGTTTTAATAAATCAATTTCCACATTGTTTAGAAATACCTTCTAATAAATGTTGTAATTTAATAATTACCTATTGAGTGTTAAATAAATGTATCTGTTCTGGAACTGTATAATGTTTTATTTTGCAGAACACCCGGGAGACGGCAGCAGCCGTGAAACACATGCACTTGAAACGTGCTACACGCTACCTGAAGAATGTCATTGCTAAGAAGGAAGTCGTTCCATTCACACACTTTAACGGAGCTGTAGGCAGAAAGGCGCAGGTACGCCCTGTTTTAGTGTTCCCATTTACTTGCATACGTTATTCGTATATAAAACGTACATGTACACTAATAGTCCACCACGGTGTGACAATAGCAATCGCCCTGTTGCATTTGTGGCCAGGTTGGCAACGGTTGTTCTACCTAAATTAAGATGGTTACAAAGGTAATTGTTCTTCGATATCGCTATTGACAACTCTACCAATAATCGGAAAAATAATAGTCTTGTCTAAATATCGCAAGAGAGAAAAAAAAAAGATCTACTTCGGCTTGTTATATATAATTTTATTCAATATATATAACAAGCCGAAGTAGATCTCTCTTCTTCTTTTTTTTTTGTGTTAATTTTTCTCTTTTTCACATGCTTTGTCTAAACATAACATTCTTATATATTGAATTATGTAATGTATTGTATACATATGTAAATGTAACTGTTTTGTACAACTTTCATTACTATGTTCTTTGTAAGGTACAAGTGGGATGGCCTCGACCCGCTTGCTACCTACGACGAGGCAAATAAACGGACCTTAAACGTGGCTCCAAAAAAAAAAAAAAAATCCAATAATTACGCAGTTGACTTTTCTAGTGTAACAATTTCAGAATCAGATGTTAGTGGCTGTGCACATGTAAAGGTGGTGTGTTTAGTGGCTGTGCACATGTAAAGGTGTGGGTGTTTAGTGGCTGCACATGTAAAAGGTGGGGTTTTAGTGGCTGTGCACATGTAAAGGTGTGGGTGTTTAGTGGCTGCACATGTAACGGTAGGAGTTTTTAGTGGCTGTGCACATGTAAAGGTGGGATTTTTGGTGGCTGTGCACATGTAAAGGTGGGGTTTTTAGTGGCTGTGTACATGTAAAGGTGGAGTGTTTAGTGGCTGTGCACATGTAAAGGTGGGGTTTTTAGTGGCTGTGCACATGTAAAGATGGAATGTTTAGTGGCTGTGCACATGTAAAGGTGGGGTTTTTAGTGGCTGTGCACATGTAGAGGTGGGGTTTTTAGTGGCTGTGCACATGTAAAGATGGAATGTTTAGTGGCTGTGCACATGTAAAGGTGGGGTTTTTAGTGGCTGTGCACATGTAAAGGTGGGGTTTTTAGTGGCTGTGCACATGTAAAGGTGGGGGTTTTTTAGTGGCTGCCCACATAACTTTGTGTGAAATACCTGTCAACATGGCCCTGTTTTTCAAGTCGTATATGTGTATATTCAATTGTATTATTATATACAATATTATTGTGTTTAGTCCACCTGACCATAGCACACCCTGTTCTACATCTGTTTTCAGGCCAAGGCATGGGGTGTTACACAAGGTCGTTGGCCAAAAAAGAGTGCAGAATTCCTGCTACATCTATTGAAGAATGCAGAGAGCAATGCTGAATTCAAGGTGAACATTCTCTCATATTTAACCTAGATTACTGTCTGCTGGTAGCTGCTTCAAATGCTATTCTGATAAAGTGGGAGTTTGTTGTGTTATAAATAATGAAATACAGAATCGCAGAAAGTGCTTGCATAATAGTGGTCCGTGGTCGAGTGGTTACGGTCGCTGACTTGTATACCACTGTAACCTATCATTAAATACTGATGGTCACGGGTTCGAGCCCCGCTCAGGTCGTGTCTCATTTATATGAAAAAGTTGGCAGTTTCTTACGGGGTTGGTGCACCCAAGTACTGGTTAACCGCTGGAGCCTGCCCAGGAAAGGTGTTGTTAGGTAAACTGCCCGCCGGCGATATAGCCCGAAATGGTGCTGATGCAGGCGTAAAACCCGAAATATAACATAATGATCCAACAATGTAACATATTGGGAAACTAATGCTTAATGCACGTTGGCTGCTTGATTATAGGTGACCACTAACACTGGTAGGACTGTATACGAATAGAGCTAATCTGGAGGCCGTAAGATCTTGTACAAGTTTGAAAATAAGTCAGATTTATAGATCTGCTCAATAACTCTTGAAGTTATGGCCCCTGAATTCATTAATTACTGTGGTAGTTCGACACTTCACCTATTGAGCAGGATATTGGCCGTATCTCTGGAACATACTCGATCAAACATACACATATTATGTATGTCAGAAACATATTGGAGAAGTTCAGAATTGGACTAGATTGGCTCTGTAAAATATGCATGTCCCCTGTACTTAATGAAACCTGCTGTATTTCGCCATGCAAGCAGGATATTGGCCTCATTCACCTCGCCTGTATGCACAAGTTTTTATAGTGTGGGTGCGCACTTTGTTTCAGCGGCTAGTCAAAACATGAGCATGTAGCTTGACACACATTGTTTGACTTGGGTGTTCTGCCCCAAGTCTTTTTTAAAACATCAATGCCTGGGCGCCTTTGATGTGTATTTCTTGTGTATATATTGTACTTAATATATAGAAAACTAGGCGACAATCACATGTTGAATTTGTAGCAATAATACAAATCAACCCCCTATCGAACTCGCCCTTCTCCAATAAGATACTGTCGTTACTCGGAATTTAAACTGAAATTATTTGTTTAAGAAATTCTTGTTTGCTACGTGTACTGGTATAGAGTACCATGTTTAACAAGTTGTTTGTGTATGCAGGGTCTGGATACAGATCATTGAGCACATTATTTACTGGTGTAGAGTAACACACAGGGTCTGGATACAGATCATTGAGCACATTATGTACTGGTATAGAGTACCATGTTTAACAAGTTGTTTGTGTATGCAGGGTCTGGATACAGATCATCTCGTCATTGAGCACATTATGGTAAATGCTGCCCCAAAAATGAGGAGACGAACGTACAGAGCTCACGGAAGAATTAATCGTAAGTTTGAAACATATATATTTATATTGTTTTATGAAAGTGGTTTTGATTAGTGTTGAATAGCTTGGTTGATTGGATTTATCTTTCAATTTGCATTCTGGTCTCGACCAAGTGTTGAGGTTATCAGGGCTTTTGGTGTGTTGTCTGGTTTATTAGTAGTTCTGCATCGAGATGGGAGAATAAAATGTTGCTTGTTTATTACAGCGTACATGAGCAGTCCATGCCACATTGAGCTGATCCTAGCTGAGCGTGAACAGTCTGTACCTCGGCCCGCGGGTGGTGAAGATGAGCCAGTGAAGAAGAAGGTCTCTCAGAAAAAATTGAAACGACAAAAAATGATGATGAGAGAATAAATTCTGCACTGCCCTGTACAGTTCTTGCTAATAAAGGAAAAAAACATATCTTGTGTTGTTATATAGCATTGTTATATAGGTACAGTGAAATCCCTCTAAACTGAACACATTTCTTTGTCCTGAATTTTTCCCTTTGTTCATTGTAATAAAACTCCTGTAAACCGGAACCCCTCTTTTCCGAATACCGAACAGATTTTATTAAAATATGTGCATTTTGAACTGTAATTTACCCCTGTAAACCGAACACCAATTTGTCTTGTATCAAATATCCGATATTATATTAAACATACACATTTCAGCAATTTTCATAATGTATTAAAATACTTAACACTTAAAATTAATCAGTTTACTAACTGCAAAATTATAAAGATGTCTCGGCCTCCAATAGTCTGGTTGTATAACTCCTATATGAACATTTTGCAGGAAAAAGTAAAGGAAAAATAATAATTAGTTTTTCTGAATCAGTACACCCCATAGCGCATCAGAAAAAAATCCCCATGAATTGGGCTTGGTGAATGTTTTTCCCAGCACTTTGAAATTTCGGCCCCAAGACACAATCGAAGATCCATCAAGATGAGGGGTAGGGCTAACAAATTTAAGTCTCTAGTCACTTCTGGTCTAGGTATGATAATGCAAATTGGCATGAGGTTACAAAAATGATTACTCTTCACTGGGGTCAATGGACCAAATTGATGTGATGACGAAATCCAAGATGGCGTCCATTTTGGTGGGAAAAACGAAAATATTGGCTACCAGTCGACTCGCGTCATTCTGACTCACTATTTTTGTTTCATGTAGGCTACCAATTATTCTTGGATATCGACTCTGACAGTGTTTTTACAGCTTACTCCATGACATCCTCCACAAGCCTCAACACACTGGATTCCATGCTTGAAACAGGTACACAAGTTCGTACCACATTGGTTGGGATTTTGGCTTTTACACTTGCACCTTCAACACACTCCGGTGCTACGCCCATGTCCGTCATTAATGGTACAAGTCCGGAACGATCATGTTGCCAACCACATGAGCATGGATCAAGCATTTCAGTATCCAAGTTCATCCATTGAATAGTTTGTAGAAATACCCTGAGGCTGTGGAAATGGGCGGCACGTACTGTCGGAGGCATTCATTGCGGTTCCAAGATATTTGACTGCGCAATCATCGTCTGGTACTTGTGAAAGCAAATGGTCGTCAGAGTCCTTTCCTTGCAATATTCACCAAACAACAAAGTGAATAAATCTATGCCAAGCTTCCCGACTGTCCTGAGTTTCAGCTGAATAGAAATTGTCGGCAATCGCTTGAATTGAGCGGTGTTTTGCTATAGTTTTCATCAGTTTAGTCTTGCTATGTCCGAATGTTGAAGATGTTGTGTCACATCCACTCCATGCATGTATGAACAGAATGTTTTTTTAATGACTGGATCAACCTTTGATGACACATCCTTTACGGAATGAATTGTGGAAGGCCCCACTAGTTTTCGCCTTGTTCCTCCGATGACCTTATGAACGTATATGTTCGCCATATCCTCTTTCCAGTGATGCAGAAACAAAACCAAGATGTCCGTGTCATTTGCGATTACTTCAACAGTTTGCTGGTTCTTGGCATAATCTAGTGCGGTAGAGACTATTAGTGTATCGGCATCTGCTTGTGCTTGCTTTATGATATGACCATTTGCTTCCAAGTGAGCATAGCAATGAAGCCAACTTTATTTGCAATGTTAGCAAAGAACGCTTCCTGATCCTTGTACCTACGACGTGACGGGTTCACTTCTATTGTAGCGGCGGGAAGTCGATCTGATTTGCGTCTGTGGTGTTCGTGATCCTTAGTTGAAAACTCAGGATATCCATCGAATACAACAATACACTGACCGAATTGATGTGTGAGATATGACGAGTACTGCTCGAAGACTTCCTGTTATGTGTTGTGTTTCCACCGTATGTAGTGAAGAAACCACCCGCCGTCGACAACACGCATTTGCTCACCAGATGGCCTAGTATCTGCTACATCCTTATACAGTGCGTTAGCTAATTCAGACTTCACCGGCTTCCTCATGAAATTGTCCTTGAACAAGGATGGAGGACTCGCACACATTTCCCATTGGAAATATGGCTCCATGTTCTCGCTGATTCTTTGTGAGATGGCCGAACATCGACTGAGTAGAATAGCCGGATCAATGTGCAGGGTTTTCTTTCGTCCTAACCTTACTCCGGGTTGGAGATCTTGCAGTCTTAATTTGCTCAGATCGCTTAATCTTTGCGCCGTTATATGACACGGAGTCTATCTTTGACTGTAATTTAGAGCCAACTTCCTCGGTGATATCACAGTTGATACCATCCCCTTGTTCCGCTTTCAAACTGGTTGACAATGAACGCAAGTCACAACCGTTGCTGACGAATGGATTGTGATCACCAAACCAGTCACAGTTTATCAAGATCAGTGAGGTCGCGGTCTTTTCGAGCAATTCTGAGATCTACGTGTTCGGATGTCCGTATCTTCTTCTGCGAGCGAGTTGTCATTGCATCATGGATTGCCACACAGATTGGTAAGGTGAACATCAGTCCGACCTCGTCCATGTGTCAAACCACCACAACATTTTAGCGAACACATGTGTGTTTGCTCTATCACCAAGTCTGTCCGTTAAAATAGTGTTCTGTTCTTTCCACAGCATGAGCGCCTTCTATGTACTTCTGATATAGCCAGGGATGCTGTTCTGGTAGTTTGGCCATATTTTGCACGTAAAGCCTTGCACTTTTTGCGTAGTGAATATGTCCTGTTGCTGCAAATAAGTTCAGAAACTCACGACATACTCTCAAATGTCCGTTCCAGTCCTTTAGTCTCTCACATGCTACAAAGTCTTCTATTTTCCGAATATAATTCAGTAATTGGATCCATAATTTTGCTGTTCTAGACTGTGATGACAATGATATTTTCAATTCTTCAATGCATTTATCTAACAAGACAAGTGGCTCCGAGTTTACAATGTCATCACAACGAGTTTCAGCATCGGAATTCAATACGTCACCGAGAAGCTTTTGCAAGGCCTCCACATCCTTTGTAGTACGACTGGACTGAAATTTCTCATTGATACCACCGTCATAATCGTCATTCTCGTCACGATGTGCCTCGCAGTCCGGTATTATCTGTTCCAGTAATTTGGTGGTCAGGCATGCGTCGAGAAGATAGAGAACCCGTAGTGCCCGTGCAATGGCTTTGCCAGACAATATGTGCAAAATAGCATTGGGGCCAAATATCTGACCCAGAGCTTCATATATTCCAGATCCTCGCATCGTATGAAAGATGCTACTGATTGCGCTCATTAATGTATGGAACCCACCCAGTCTAATCACAAGTTTATTAAGCTGTTTGGTGGCAGCAATTTCAACAGCTTTAATGAAGAGCGGTTGGTCAAATGTTACTGATGTACTTGGCAGTTTCAGTTTCGTCACTTGGTCTTGTACGTAAGACAACGTGGAGTAGATGCAGGTTTCATCACTAGGGTTCAGGTCTATGATTGGAAGCATCAACACTTAATCGGCACTAATTCCATCTGTGTTGTTTTGATAGACACAGTGCATGAATCCAGACCAATTTGTCCAATCTGGGCTAGGAGTCATTTTGGTTGCAAGTACTTTGGCAGAACTCCAGAGCAGCTTTGAATAATATGACACAGGTGGGATAGTGAATGGTAATATCGTTTCACATATCGCATTGAACTTGAATGTTGACAAGGCGGGGATGGCTGGTGTGACATAAAGAATAATTGGTATGCCTTTATCGTAAGTAAGATCGGAAATGTTGACCCTTGCCATACGTTTTACACGCTGGTCGGTAATTTGCTGGCTACTTTGGCGTTGGTACCAAGCAATAATACCCATACCGTGAAAGGTTCCGGTCCCGTCCAAGGTGCATATGTTTGAATCTGCATTATCTGCAATGTACTGTCCTAACGTCGGGAATGGCGGTGGGGACAACGATTGCAATGTTTGCTGCTGAAGAATGGACTGCTTGAAAAGCTGAACTTCATTGTAGGTGATGGACAAGCCAAATGAGGAAAGTTCTTCTGTGAGCCACTTTGATCCAGACGTGATCTAACTCTATACCAAGACCGAACAGCAGTGGTGAAATTACAGAGTTCGGACGTGCGGCTTGCCCAATTACGTCACACTTTAGCTCATCTTTAATCAGTGTTTCCAGGAACACACGTAAACTAGGAGTCAAAAAGTCTTCGCATTCTTCAGGCTTGGTATAGAATATATTTCTCAAGTCAGAATGACGTGAGTTGACTGATAACCAATATTTTCGTTTTTCCCGCCAAAATGGATGCCATCTTGGATTTCGCCATGATTACATCATCACATCAATTTGCTCCATTGACCCCAGGGAAGAGTAATCACCTTTGTAACCTCCTGCCAATTTCCATTATCATACCTAGACCAGAAGTGACTAGAGACTTAAATTTGTTAGTCCTACCCCCTATCTTGATGGATCTTCGATTGGGTCTTGGGGCCGAAATTTCAAAGTGCTTGGAAAAAAATTCCCCAAGCCCAATTCATGGGGATTTTTTTTCTGAGGCACTATGGGGTGTACTGATTCAGAAAAACTAAGAATTATTTTTCCTTTACTTTTTTCCCGCAAATTTTCTTCTGCACCCTGACTACGAGTTGAATTGTTAATTTAGTAGAAATCTACCCCACTATGAAAACCCCTCTAAACCGAACTTTACCTCTGGTCTAGTGGTCAATCGGTTTAGAGGGGTTTTACTGTAGATGTATCATCGATAGACATAATATTGATTTTTCAGACCCGACCGTCGATTGATTTTTATAGCGATAGCACTTTCAAATATCGATAAAAATATTAATTTGGAATATATGTCTTTTTTTCTCACATCAAGTCAAACCTGTCTTAAGCAGCCAGCCAAGGTAATCTCAGAAAGTGGCTGCTTTATACAGGTCAAATGTATAATAAAACAGCAAATTGCGAATCTGGAAACTGGCTGCTTAATACAGATTAGCTGTTTAATGTAGGTGACCACTAATATAGGTTTTACTGTAGACAAGCTAGTGGGGGTGAGATAAATCTAACTACTTTATGTTAATTACATATCACAAAGTTTAGTATGTTACGTTTATTTCCACGTTTATTTCCACGTCCAAATTTGACCTACACTGTACTGCATTACAGCGACAGATGATGCAATAAAACACTTATTCTTGCCCATATATATTGCCTAATAAATTGGAAGGATTGTGCAAACAACATAGATCCAGATCAGCCTTGGTGTAAACCAAGTGTTTTAGCTCGACTATCTGAATAGCAAAAAGCATAGAGCTTGTTTGATCTGGCTCTATGCTGTTTGCTAATGCAATTTCTGTTGTGATGGGCATGTTAATAGCTAAATCATTGAAGCTTGTTTGATCTGGCTCTATGCTATTTGCTAATGCAATTTCTGTTGTGATGGGCATGTTAATAGCTAAAACCATTGAAGCTTGTTTGATCTGGCTCTATGCTATTTGCTAATGATGCAATTTCTGTTGTGATGGGCATGTTAATAGCTAAAGCACTGAAGCTTGTTTGATCTGGCTCTGCTATTTAATGCAATTTCTGTTGTGATGGACATGTTAATAGCTAAAGCATTGAAGCTTGTTTGATCTGGCTCTATGCTATTTGCTAATGCAATTTCTGTTGTGATGCGCATGTTAATAGCTAAAGCACTGAAGCTTGTTTGATCTGGCTCTATGCAATTTCTGTTGTGATGGACATGTTAATAGCTAAAGCATTGAAGCTTGTTTGATCTGGCTATGCAATTTCTGTTGTGATGGACATGTTAATAGCTAAAAGCATTGACGCTTGTTTGATCTGGCTCTATGCTATTTACTATGCAATTTCTGTTGTGATGGGCATGTTAATAGCTAAAGCATTGAAACTTGTTTGATCTGGCTATGCAATTTCTGTTGTGATGGACATGTTAATAGCTAAAAGCATTGAAGCTTGTTTGATCTGGCTCTATGCTATTTGCTAATGCAATTTTTGTTGTGATGGGCATGTTAATAGCTAAAAGCATTGAAGCTTTCCATATAACTTAATTGATTGATATTTTCCCCAATTTTGATCAGCAAAAATATCCTATTCCACCGATGTGAGAGATGTTCCCAGAATTTCTTAAAGAAAATACTTCTGCCAAATATAATCGGTGAAGTGCCAAATTTCCATCAATGATGTCTTGTAGAGCTGGTTTCGATTGACATCTGCCCGTCGTGTAGTAATGCATTTGTATTACATTCATCGAGTACGGACATAGTTTATTTCATTACTCCAGAGGGATATAGAATTTGTGTGTCACGGACAACTATATTTTATAGTTCTTGCAAATGTTCATCCCCATTGGGCCTATGCACAATGAGGGACATCGGTCAGTTACTGACCCTGAATACTCTCTAAAAGTATGTAGGTCCTCTGTTTTTATCGTTTCCTTTGCTAACATTTTCTTCCACTTTCTCATATCATTAGTATGTTACTATATCTCGACGTATATCCAATGGGTAAACATTCTGTACATTTTTTTTTATCGATTAACCGGATTTTGATAAAATCACATTATCATAACGCAACATCTGGTTATGGAACAACTAAAAACAAAGGATTCCAACATAACTACATCAACCCAACACAACTGTACATCAACCCAACCTACTGTACATCAACCCAACACAACTGTACATCAACCCAACACAACTGTACATCAACCCAACCTACTGTACATCAACCCAACATTACTGTACATCAACCCAACACAACTACATCAACCCAACACAACTGTACATCAACCCAACCTACTGTACATCAAGAACTGTACATCAACCCAACACAACTGTACATCAACCCAACCTACTGTACATCAACCCAACACAACTACATCAACCCAACATTACTGTACATCAACCCAACACAACTACATCAACCCAACACAACTGTACATCAACCCAACCTACTGTACATCAACCCAACCTACTGTACATCAACCCAACATAACTACAACAACCCAACATTACTGTACATCAACCCAACATTACTGTACATCAACCCAACATTACTGTACATCAACCCAACACAACTGTACATCAACCCAACATAACTGTACATCAACCCAACACAACTGTACATCAACCCAACATTACTGTACATCAACCCAACATAACTACATCAACCCAACATTACTGTACATCAACCCAACATAACTGTACATCAACCCAACATTACTGTACATCAACCCAACATTACTGTACATCAACCCAACATTACTGTACATCAACCCAACATTACTGTACATCAACCCAACGTTACTGTACAACAACCCAACATTACTGTACATCAATCCAACATTACTGTACATCAACCTACTGTACATCAACCCAACATTACTGTACATCAACCCAACATTACTGTACATCAACCCAACATTACTGTACATCAACCCAACATTACTGTACATCAACCCAACCTACTGTACATCAACCCAACATAACTACAACAACCCAACATTACTGTACATCAACCCAACATTACTGTACATCAACCCAACATTACTGTACATCAACCCAACATTACTGTACATCAACCTAACATACTGTACATCAACCCAACATTACTGTACATCAACCTAACATAACAGTACATCAACCCAACATTACTGTACATCAACCTACTGTACATCAACCCAACATTACTGTACATCAACCCAACATTACTGTACATCAATCCAACATTACTGTACATCAACCCAACATTACTGTACATCAACCCAACATTACTGTACATCAACCCAACATTACTGTACATCAACCTACTGTACATCAACCCAACATTACTGCACATCAACCTACTGTACATCAACCCAACATTACTGCACATCAACCTACTGTACATCAACCCAACATTACTGCACATCAACCTACTGTACATCAACCCAACATTACTGTACATCAACCTACTGTACATCAACCCAACATTACTGCACATCAACCTACTGTACATCAACCCAACATTACTGTACATCAACCTACTGTACATCAACCCAACATTACTGTACATCAACCCAACATTACTGTACATCAACCCAACATTACTGTACATCAACCCAACACAACTGTACATCAACCTAACATAACAGTACATCAACCCAACATTACTGTACATCAACCCAACATTACTGCACATCAACCTACTGTACATCAACCCAACATTACTGTACATCAATCCAACATTACTGTACATCAACCCAACATTACTGTACATCAACCCAACATTACTGTACATCAACCTACTGTACATCAACCCAACATTACTGTACATCAACCCAACATAACTACATCAACCCAACATTACTGTACATCAACCCAACATAATATCAGTTTTTATTATACTGTATCTCTGATAATAGAAGATGTGAAAGTTTTTGTTCATATCTCATTATATGACCTAAATGAGATATGTGAAGCTGTCATAAACTGCCAAGTCAAAATGACGCATAGTGCTAGTCAGTAGTCATCTTTACTATGCTTTTATAGTGTTGAAATAAATGAATAACATTATTAAATTTATAACTTCTTTTTAATTTTGTAATAACAAACATGAAGCAGGTTACATTATTACTGTAGTCTGTATCTGTGATATGTGATTATAAAGTTGTGCATATAAATACGTAACAATACCTTGGAATGTCAAACCTGTGTTAGTGGTCACCTCTATTAAGCAGTCAATTTCCAGATTCCCCATACATAGTTTTATTATACATTTGACCTCTATTATACATTTGACCTCTATTAAGCAGCCACCTGTGCTAGCCACGTTCTGTGATTCCCTTTGCTGGCTGCTTAAGACTAGTTTGACTGTAGTGTCAAATCTATAGTGTATCATAGAGATGGTACGGTTGTCGCCAGATCGGACAGGTGGTTTTTCTCCGGGATCTCCGGTTTCCTCTCACACGAATTACGACATTTACGCTTTCATCCGCGCCAACGAGAGTGATTAATATAAGTTGTTAGAACTTGCTTCGCAATCGTTGTAAAATAAATAAAGTATTCAACATTTGTACAATGTAGGTATAAAAATAGAACTGAGCTGGAAAATGATTATATTTGCACCTTAATCCATGTCCAATGTTAATACAATACCACTTTTAAGATCTACAATTTTAACACACACCTGTACTCTATATTTAAACTATGGTGAAACACTACATGTGTAAAATAGCTACCTCGAGTATTCGTCAATTTGTTACATTGCTCAATACATTAGAAATGGATTTATCACAGGGTCTATAAAGAGCTTTGATTTGAACACTACTTGTATCAAGGTAGTCTTTCTCATTTAAAACAATAGTTAAATGTTCCCCGAGATGTACGTTCCCTTGTATAAACAGATAAACCACCTAATCGGCCGTGCTAGCGAAAGGCTGGTTTACTTTTTGGAATGTTTTTCACTTTTGTTTGTTTCATAGTTATATCTGGTCCAGCTTCATCTTGATAGACTTGTATGCTGCATGCAGACTTGTCATTGTCGGCTGTAGCGTCTTTTGATGCCAATCTAGTTAAGCTTCCTGACCTCCTTAACTGAAGAGTCCTGTTTGGTACAAATGTATTTGGCACATATCCAAGTTTTTTCTTTGTAATTTTTGGCGGTTTCTCAGCAACATAATCTCTTGATTTATTGTCATGACCCTCAAGTGTATGTAATTCTTGTTGCATATCAGCATGTGTAAAATAATCATAAAGTTCTGCATCAGATAAATCAGTCATGTTCTTCTCTGTTGGCTGTACACTGCAATCAGACATTTCACGATCATCAACAACAACATCCTCCAAGTTACTGACCCACTCTTTTCTATGCAGAGGTTTTTCATTTAGTTTATGTTTCACTTTCTTTACACTTTGTTTTGCTTCATCAACAGATTCACTTGCCACTGGTTTCTGTCTGTTATCACTATGACTAGTAACGTTAAACTCCTGTTGATCAGTCTGTTTTGAATCGTCCACAGTTTCTGATAGCGTTACATCTTTATGCTGCGTGTACTGGGATGATGTCATTGATGTCTGCTGTAATCTGTGTTCCTGTTCCTCTAGCAGGTCCCGGAGTTGCTTATCCAGCTTCACCTGTTCATTGCAGATCTCCTCTATCCGACTGGCTTCCAGGTCACGTCGAGACTGCTCATTACGGACTAACTTCTCAAGAGCTTGGAAAAACTCCTCCCCATACTGAGACAACACCTTTGATCCTGAAAGGAAACCAACTCACAATGTTATCGGGACTCATTCTAGGTCATAACTTTTTTTTGAGTAGTAAGAAAGCGCTCGATTGCAGCCTTAAATTGTGTTATTTAATAAATTTTAACAAAATAGGGTTAAAATACACAATATGATGATCAAATACAACATTTGAATAGAACGAGTGCTTTATAATGGGCCAGTGTTTCTTACTGGACAAAATTGTAAAAAATAAAACTAGAAACATTGTACATGAAAATTGTGAACAAATATTTTTTAGGGAGAAGTGGGGGCGAGGTCAGGGTTCCTAGGGCCTCTAGAATGAGCCCTGTGTTAAACATGAGACGTATTAGGTTAAATGCTGGGTAAGTTTGCTTAGTAGTTGAGTGTTAGAAAATTAAAAAAACTTTAACGGGACTGTGGAAGTCGTGATAGCGCCGTGGTAGTGCGTTCTCTTCAGGTGCTAAAGGCCCGAAGTTTGAGCCTTTCTCAGTAGCTATGATTGTGCCCTTAGGCAAGACATTTAAATTCCACATTGTCTCTTCTCTCTCCCTTGTGGTGATGGATTCCCAATAATTAATATAAGTTGTAAGAATTTGTTTCGCAATCGAGCTAAAATAAAAAACATTTGTATAAACTGGCTGGCTTTCAGAAGTTATAGTCAATGCTGCAATGCTAACATAGATTAGTGTACCCGGTGTTTCAGGGGAATGACCTGGGGACGTATTGACCCATTTTGTCAATTTGATGAAACATGACATAGAGCACCTGGCAGCTAGTAAATAAACGATAACTAAATTAAATCCAATTTGAAACCCTCCCAATACATTTAGTAGATTTGACCCAAATGTTTTATCTGTGACATTTGGATGAATATTAGATACAAGAAAACTGATCAGGGATAAAGATAGGCATTATGGCAGCCATCTTAGAAATGTATTTCTGACTTGCTCTCCCAAGCAATTTGATGAGTTGACTTAAATTCTGGCATCAATGTGACTAGTAGATGAAATATAGTTCTAAACCTAAATCCCAGATATCTGCTATCTTTTGAATTTTCCTCGCAAACTAATGATTCAAAATCCAAGATAACCACATCTCCTTCCAAACAATTAAAGAACTATGTCACCAGGTCAGATTAACCCTTTCCTACATAGAGATTTAGGTTATATACTATTATATCTCCATACAAACGACAGCCATTTAACACTTTCCTTCATAGAGATTTAGGTTAATATACTATTATATCTCCATACAAACGACAGCCATTTAGCTATCATGCAGTGGATAAGTAGTGGCCATATCTATCCCACCTCCATAGATATTACTGGGACTACATGAGATTCTAGCCTTAATTATGAACATTGGTTTGGCTACTACAGCATTGGTTTGGCCACTACAGCATTGGTTTGGCTACTACCTTGTCAATGTATGTCGTGTTGGTAATGGCGTCAAGAGGTGCTTCTATGAGGGAAAGGGTTAAAAGAGTCTTACAACACCAAGGACAAATGTTCTTATGCTATTGTGGATGTATTCCAGCAGTAAGCATAGACCCCTGTTAGATTCATCAGCAACTGTAACCACATTTGGTTTCTATAGTACCGGTAGGCAGGGTTCATTCTAGGTCCGAATTTTTGGGAGAAGTGAGAAAGCGTGCGATCTCGTCCTTAAATGGTGTTATTTAAATTTAATAAAATGCACAGTATGACCATTAAATACTACATTTGAATTGAAGGGGTGCTTTAGAATGGGCCAGTGTATTACTGGATTAAAGTTTGTATGAAATTTTTATTAGGGAGAAGTGGGGTCACCAGAGGGCAAAGTCAGGGTCCCTAGGACGACTATTTTGCCCACATCGCCCTCTAGAATGATCCCTGGTAGGTATTGATATTATTATTTTTGTAAAATGATCTCAGTAGAATGGCTACATCAGTGCCATTGTCCTCCTCTTAGTAATTGGGGAAACTGTAGTGTACAACATGATCCGACGTATACGTAACATCTTTCGTATTAAATGTGTTTATATTTTATCATGTAGCATCTTGAGTGTAACATTACATGACATTGTACATGTTCCCTCTGTCTCAATTTTTGCCAATTCTGTCACCGATTGAAAAAAACTGGAGCCAATTTGAAAAACAGCATTGAAACCAACTAAGAACCATATAGAGTTCATAGATAAATATTTGAAGCCATATTTTACAAAACATGTTTTAAAAAAAATGTTGCTCCAAAATTGAGTCGGTATTTGTTTTTTGTCGCAATTGACGCCATTGGCGATGGACAGCAGGAAGCGTGCTGATGAATGAAAGATGAACAATACCGTCAGATGTCTCCGAGTCTTTCACTTCTATCATCTCCACTATTTCACTCAACTGTAAAATAATACATTTCTTTACATTTTAGTATAAACCTTTGATTGAGAAACAAGCTTTAACAACTTATATTTATCACTTGCGTTGGCACGGATGAAACCGGAGTACCCAGAGAAAACCCACCTTTCCAATTTGGCGATCTCACATACTTCTGGGTCTGAGGATCGAACCCGGAGACGAGCGAGTGTGCAAACAACTGCTATAATCTGACATTTTAATGTAGCCTACGGTACTTTCACGCAGTTACAAAATAGGCAATTAATTATGTCCTTGGCACAGTCGTTGATTAATATACATAAGATGCATAATGACCTAGTTGCTAAATAAAGGCTGGCTATACATATATATACGAGTGTTGATACCTCACCCTAGGTCAACAGTCGTGTGTTGATAAACCACCCTATAGTATACAGACACTTATATTCACCACTATACCAACACTCATGTGTTGATACACCACCTTATACAGACACATGAGTGTAGATACACCACCCTATACAGGCACATGAGTGTAGATACACCACCCTATACAGGCACATGAGTGTAGATACACCACCCTATACAGGCACATGCGTGTAGATACACCACCCTATACAGGCACATGGGTGTAGATACACCACCCTATACAGGCACATGAGTGTAGATACACCACCCTATACAGACACATGAGTGTAGATACACCACCCTATACAGACACATGAGTGTAGATACACAACCCTATACAAACACATGAGTGTAGATACACCACCCTATACAGACACATGAGTGTAGATACACCACCTATACAGACACATGAGTGTAGATACACAACCCTATACATGAGTGTAGATACACCACCCTATGACACATGAGTGTAGATACACCACCCTATACAGACACATGAGTGTAGATACACCACCCTATACAGACACATGAGTGTAGATACACCACCCTATACAGACACATGAGTGTAGATACACCACCCTATACAGACACATGCGTGTAGATACACCACCCTATACAGACACATGAGTGTAGATACACCACCATATACAGACACATGAGTGTAGATACACCACCCTATACAGACACATGAGTGTAGATACACCACCCTATACAGACACATGAGTGTAGATACACCACCCTATACAGACACATGAGTGTAGATACACCACCCTATACAGACACATGAGTGTAGATACACCACCCTATACAGACACATGAGTGTAGATACACCACCCTATACAGACACATGCGTGTAGATACACCACCCTATACAGACACATGAGTGTAGATACACCACCCTATACAGACACATGAGTGTAGATACACCACCCTATACAGACACATGAGTGTAGATACACCACCCTATACAGACACATGCGTGTAGATACACCACCCTATACAGACACATGAGTAGATACACCACCCTATACAGACACATGAGTGTAGATACACCACCCTATACAGACACATGAGTGTAGATACACCACCCTATACAGACACATGAGTGTAGATACACCACCCTATACAGACACATGAGTGTAGATACACCACCCTATACAGAGACATGCGTGTAGATACACCACCCTATACAGACACATGAGTGTAGATACACCACCCTATACAGACACATGAGTGTAGATACACCACCCTATACAGAGACATGCGTGTAGATACACCACCCTATACCTGGGGAACCTTGTCTTTAAATGTCTGTATGAAGGATTTCAAGGATGTTTCTGATGCCGACCGACTCAGTTCCGTGTAAGCTTCAAGAAGATCTGAAACAAAATCATAAACGATATGAATGGTAAAACTCTGGTCTCTCTATTGTGTAGTGGACAGGTGATTCCCCGTCAGAACCATGTAATCTAGTTCTAACCCCGTCAGAACCATGTAATCTAGTTCTAACCCCGTCAGAACCATGTAATCTAGTTCTAACCCCGTCAGAACCATGTAATCTAGTTCTAACCCCGTCAGAACCATGTAATCTAGTTCTAACCCCGTCAGAACCATGTAATCTAGTTCTAACCCCGTCGGAACCATGTAATCTAGTTCTAACCGTCGAACCATGTAATCTAGTTCTAACCATGTCGGAACCATGTAATCTAGTTCTAACCATGTCGGAACCATGTAATCTAGTTCTAACCATGTCGGAACCATGTAATCTAGTTCTAACCCCGTCGAACCATGTAATCTAGTTCTAACCATGTCGGAACCATGTAATCTAGTTCTAACCCCGTCAAAACCATGTAATCTAGTTCTAACCCCGTCAGAACCATGTAATCTAGTTCTAACCCCGTCAGAACCATGTAATCGAGTTCTAACCCCGTCGGAACCATGTAATCTAGTTCTAACCCCGTCGGAACCATGTAATCTAGTTCTAACCCCGTCAGAACCTTGTAATCTAGTTCTAACCCTGTCAGAACCTTGTAATCTAGTTCTAACCCCGTCAGAACCATGTAATCTAGTTCTAACCCCGTCAGAACCATGTAATCTAGTTCTAACCCCGTCAGAACCATGTAATCTAGTTCTAAGCCGGCGGAACCATGTAATCTAGTTCTAACAATGTCAGAACCATGTAATCTAGTTCTAACAATGTCAGAACCATGTAATCTAGTTCTAACCCTGTCAGAACCATGTAATCTAGTTCTAACCCCGTCAGAACCATGTAATCTAGTTTTAACCCCGTCAGAACCATGTAATCTAGTTTTAACCACATCGGAACCATGTAATCTAGTTTTAACCACATCAGAACCATGTAATTAGTTTTAACCCCGTCAGAACCATGTAATCTAGTTTTAACCACATCGGAACCATGTAATCTAGTTTTAACCACATCGGAACCATGGTGGTGATATCCATTGTCTGTCTAGTACGATTAACAACATGGACCTCAAGTTGAAAGCTATGCTGATTGTGGTTCATTCATTATATGTCTTGAAAACGTCTTTGTGAAACAGATGGTGTCGAATTTTAATTGGTTTTTGAAAAATAACTATTTGAATATTCTTGAAATACAGACATTAAAATGCACTAGAATGTAGGATTTATGTGTGTTTTACGTTTATTTATCGTCGCTACCGGTTGCCCATATGAGCGACGCCTCCTGAAGAGATTAGTCATTTTAGAATTTTGGAGGATAGTGCAATGATACAGACAGAGACCCATTCCAGAGTCTCCTCTGGTTCTTTTACGTGCACAATGTACAGCGCCGACACGAGACCTCGGTTTAAAGTCCCATCTGAAAGACTGAAATTTTATTAGGTTCAGACGGGGGGTCGAACCTGCGATCCCTGGATTACCAGTCCAGCGTGTTAGCACTGGACTACAGATATGTTTGTCGCAGGATTTATACCTGTAGATCAATAGTCGTACATGGAAGGCTTTGAAATAAAACATACCATTCAATGGTTTCACAATTAACTCATTGCTGGTTTCTTCAAAACTGGAATAAGCCTCTCTGAAATCAGCATACATGTGTTAATAAAAGATATACAGTCAAACCTGTCTTATGCAGCCACCCAAGGGAATCATAGAAAGTGGCTGCTTAGCACAGGTGGCTGCTTAATAGAGGTCAAATATATAATAAAACAGCATATTAGGAATCTGGAAACTGACTGCTTAATACCGGTTGGCTGCTTAATAGAGGTGAGCACTAACACAGGTTTGACTGTGGAGGGTATTTGTGTTTATTAGTGTAAGATAGGATTTTATTTCATTGAGTAATCACCATAATTTGTATCTCCACAAGTGGAGTTAAAAACACAAATCTTCTTTTTCTTTTATGATTTCCAATGATTTTGGCTAATATAACAATTGTTATCAAATCTAATTTATTTTAACTACCCCTGTCAGCAGTAGCCTCATTTCACTACATTCCACAACTGCACAACCACTTCTGTTAGCGTGAACGTCCATAATAAGAAATAGTTCCGGTATAATTTTCAAGTTAGTTTCTGTTTGCTATCAAAATTAAAAACTACAGACAAAACAAATTCATTAGAACATATTACTTTATAATTAACTGTTCATGATTGTCAGAAAATAGCTAAAAGTACACCCAACCGTGGAGGAAAACGAAACTCAAGCAGTGGCAGAGAAAATGCCATCATTCACTGTTTCAAAGCAGTGGAAGATGGAGTTTTCTTTCACTGAGAAAACTCTATCATTCATTGGAAAGCATAAAAGAAATAGCCATATCATGGTGACAGCGTCATTGGCAACAGATAGTCATTGGTAACAGATATTCATTGGTAACAGATAGTCATTGGTAACATAACAGATATTCATTGGTATCAGATAGTCATTGGTAACAGATATTCATTGGTAACAGATAGTCATTGGTAACAGATAGTCATTGGTAACATATATTCATTGGTAACATATATTCACATATATTCATTGGTAACATATATTCATTGGTAACAGATAGTCATTGGTAACAGATAGTCATTGGTAACAGATAGTCATTGGTAACAGATAGTCATTGGTAACAGATATTCATTGGTAACAGATAGTCATTGGTAACATATATTCATTGGTAACATATATTCACATATATTCATTGGTAACATATAGTCATTGGTAACATATATTCATTGGTAACAGATAGTCATTGGTAACAGATAGTCATTGGTAACAGATAGTCATTGGTAACAGATAGTCATTGGTAACAGATATTCATTGGTAACAGATATTCATTGGTAACAGATAGTCATTGGTAACAGATATTCATTGGTAACATATAGTCATTGGTAACATAACAGATAGTCATTGGTAACAGATATTCATTGGTAACAGATAGTCATTGGTAACAGATAGTCATTGGTAACAGATAGTCATTGGTAACAGATATTCATTGGTAACAGACAGTCATTGGTAACAGACAGTCATTGGTAACAGATAGTCATTGGTAACATATATTCATTGGTAACAGATAGTCATTGGTAACATATATTCATTGGTAACAGATAGTCATTGGTAACAGATAGTCATTGGTAACATAACAGATATTCATTGGTAACAGATAGTCATTGGTAACAGATAGTCATTGGTAACATAACAGATATTCATTGGTAACAGATAGTCATTGGTAACAGATATTCATTGGTAACAGATAGTCATTGGTAACATATAGTCATTGGTAACAGATATTCATTGGTAACAGATAGTCATTGGCAACAGATAGTCATTGGTAACAGATAGTCATTGGTAACAGATATTCATTGGTAACAGATATTCATTGGTAACAGATAGTCATTGGTAACAGATATTCATTGGTAACAGATAGTCATTGGTAACAGATAGTCATTGGTAACAGATATTCATTGGTAACAGATAGTCATTGGTAACAGATATTCATTGGTAACAGATAGTCATTGGTAACAGATAGTCATTGGTAACAGATAGTCATTGGTAACAGATAGTCATTGGTAACAGATATTCATTGGTAACAGATAGTCATTGGTAACAGATAGTCATTGGTAACAGATATTCATTGGTAACAGATAGTCATTGGTAACATAACAGATATTCATTGGTAACAGATAGTCATTGGTAACAGATATTCATTGGTAACATATAGTCATTGGTAACAGATAGTCATTGGTAACAGATAGTCATTGGTAACAGATATTCATTGGTAACATATAGTCATTGGTAACATAACAGATAGTCATTGGTAACAGATAGTCATTGGCAACAGATATTCATTGGTAACAGATAGTCATTGGTAACATATATTCATTGGTAACAGATAGTCATTGGTAACATATATTCATTGGTAACAGATAGTCATTGGTAACATATAGTCATTGGTAACAGATAGTCATTGGTAACATATAGTCATTGGTAACAGATAGTCATTGGTAACAGATAGTCATTGGTAACAGATATTCATTGGTAACAGATAGTCATTGGTAACATATATTCATTGGTAACAGATAGTCATTGGTAACATATATTCATTGGTAACAGATAGTCATTGGTAACAGATAGTCATTGGTAACAGATATTCATTGGTAACAGATAGTCATTGGTAACAGATATTCATTGGTAACAGATAGTCATTGGTAACAGATATTCATTGGTAACAGATAGTGCAGTAGGTTGAAACTTCCAGTGGAGTGGGCTATTTAACCCTTTCCCTCATAGAAGCACCTCTTGACGCGATTACCAATACGACATACATTCACAATGTAGTAGCTAAACCAATGTTGATAATAAAGACCAGAATCTCATGTAGTCCCAGTAATATCTGTGGAGGTGGGATAGATATGGTGACTACTTATCCACTGCATGTTAGCTAAATGGCTGTCGTTTGTATGGAGATATAATAGTATATTAACCTAAATCTCTATGTAGTCTCAGTAATATCTATGGAGGTGGGATAGATATGGTGACTACTTATCCACTGCATGATAGCTAAATGGCTGTCATTTGTATGGAGATATAATAGTATATTAACCTAAATCTCTATGTAGTCTCAGTAATATCTATGGAGGTGAGATATATATGGCGACTACTTATCAACTGCATGATAGCTAAATGGCTGTCGTTTGCATGGAGATATAATAGTATATTAACCTAAATCTCTATGTAGTCTCAGTAATATCTATGGAGGTGAGATATATATGGCGACTACTTATCCACTGCATGATAGCTAAATGGCTGTCGTTTGTATGGAGATATAATAGTATATTAACCTAAATCTCTATGTAGTCTCAGTAATATCTATGGAGGTGAGATATATATGGCGACTACTTATCAACTGCATGATAGCTAAATGGCTGCCGTTTGCATGGAGATATAATAGTATATTAACCTAAATCTCTATGAAGTCCCAGTAATATCTATGGAGGTGGGATAGATATGGTGACTACTTATCCACTGCATGATAGCTAAATGGCTGTCGTTTGTATGGAGATATAATAGTATATTAACCTAAATCTCTATGAAGTCCCAGTAATATCTATGGAGGTGGGATAGATATGGTGACTACTTATCCACTGCATGATAGCTAAATGGCTGTCGTTTGTATGGAGATATAATAGTATATTAACCTAAATCTCTATGAAGGAGAGGGTTAAGGGGTTTGACAGCACAAATGCTTCTTACGCGGTTGACCTCCTCATGACATATATGTCATGGTTGGGGCATATCTCGCAGTAGCAGCGCAGTATTCAAGGCTCGTCTGGTTGTCAAACTTGCGGCACGGGACGCATGCTTAGCATTGACGTTCTACAGAAATGATGGCGGTACGGCCGGATGCGGCTTATACCCTGAACAGGTAGCGACGAGGACCCCAGTGAAGAAACCGGAACCATTCTTGCTGCTGTGAGCTGACAAATGGTGGAGGATGTTGCCCTAAAAGGGACCGTTTACAGAAAGAAGCAGGACTTGTCACCCTGGACCAGAGGAAGCCACATTATGATGTATACCAGACCCACAACGGACATAGGAAGAATAATCTACTTAGAGAAATCAGTCACCCACATAAACCGAGGCGACATTAAATAAAGCTACACACCATCATCAGTTTCCTACCTGATAGCCTGAAACAGAGACTCTGTATACTTGAGCTGTAGATTGTATACTCTCTGATGATAATTAACTTCCTCCCGCAAACATTTAGTCTGAAAGATGAATACATGGTTAGACACATGCCCCCAGAAATCAACAAAATAAATGTATGTGAATAGATATGGCACCCAATTCCAAATCTATAGTTGTCTTCCACATCCGTACTTGGAAGTTGCAAGCAATTCCAAATCTATAGTTGTCTTCCACATTTGTACTTGGAAGTTGTAAGCAATTCCAAATCTATAGTTGTCTTCCACATCTGTACTTGGAAGTTGTAATCAGTTCCAAATCTATAGTTGTCTTCCACTCTTGTACTTGGAAGTTGTAAGCAATTCCAAATCTATAGTAGTCTTCCACATCTGTACTTGGAAGTTGTAAGCAATTCCAAATCTATAGTTGTCTTCCACATCTGTACTTGGAAGTTGTAAGCAATTCCAAATCTATAGTTGTCTTCCACTCTTGTACTTGGAAGTTGTAAGCAATTCCAAATCTATAGTAGTCTTCTGCTCTTGTACTTGGAAGTTGTAAGCAATTCCAAATCAATAGTAGTCTTCTGCTCTTGTACTTGGAAGTTGTAAGCAATTCCAAATCTATAGTAGTCTTCCACATCTGTACTTGGAAGTTGTAAGCAATTCCAAATCTATAGTAGTCTTCCACATCTGTACTTGGAAGTTGTAAGCAATTCCAAATCTATAGTTGTCTTCCACATCTGTACTTGGAAGTTGTAAGCAATTCCAAATCTATTCCTTCAAACAGATGCCATGTTGAAAATTATTGAAGAACATGTGATCCTACCGGGTCTTCCAAATATCGACTACCGGAAACAGAATTGAAACAAATGGAATAGAAAAAGTAAATAGATCTACCGTCGTACAAAGTGAATAGCCTAACTCACATCTGTACAAGTAATATGTCAACATGTAAAACCCCAGTACTGTGAATGATAATGTCCGCATTGTCAGGTGTTGTATATCAAGAAAGACAAAACGTAAATACCTGATTGTGAAGCATGTATATTTTATAGTTATATGCTTTCACCAGGGCCTGAATGAGTTGATTGAGGTCCTCTGACCTTGACCTTGCTGGTAGACAAGCAATAACCCGCTCAGCTGTTATCTCCTTCAGTGCACATCTTCTTAACGGTGGCTGCAAGGTTACACAGAAACGTAAGCCTATTTCTTTGCTAGTCTAGTTCTGTTCTAGGAAATCATTATGAAGTAAAGTATTACAAGATATTCATTCGACAACAATCTTAGTTTATACAAATTTAGTTTAGCTTGATTGCGAAACAAGTTCTTACAACTTTCGAGACCTCATTCCTGATGGAATCCATCAAAGAGAGAAGAGACAATATGGAATTTAAATGCCTTGCTTAAGGACACGGTTACAGCTGGGCTCGAACTCCAGGCCTTTTCACACCTGAAGCGAACGCGCTACCATTGAGGACGTAAACTAATGTTGTCAGAACTTGTTGTCCAACCCTTTTTGCCTGTATTTCCTTGTATATATGAATAATTGTGCAGAATGTGTTGATTATATATATGTATAGAGCAAATAAAATATTATTAAACTAAACTACCATTGTGCTATCATGACTTCCACAGTAGGTTGAGTGATTATGGAAAGTTACTTTACCCAAGGTGCACAAGGATAAAGCATGGTCAGGTCCAACAAATCACAGCTACAGTCCTTCATCATAGCACAGGACTTTAGAATCTGGGTCATCAGCCTCTCTCTGGCAGCTGTGGTTACATGACATGAAGTCCACATATATCCTGAGTCATTGCTGGTTTCTGTATGCATGGCGGAATGCAGGTGAATCAGATCTTTGTATAGACAGCTCAGTTTGCTCTCCAATTTTGTCTGTATAAACAAATATATGCATTGTATGTGGGAACATTGTATCAAACACTAAGAAACAACTTGACAGTCAAATACCCAGGTTGCCAAATAGCACGGTAGAAAGTAATATAAAAGTAGAAGAATAAAGCAGATGCTTTCAGCTGGTGTATGACACGCACATATACATGCTCTATTACAATCTAACAGTTGAGTTACTTTCATCGCCGAGCTCGCTGTTTGTTTAACAATGAACAGTTGGTGTACAGCTGATACAAACAATACAACCATATTAGATTTTGGCAATTTAATGTTTATTGTTAGCAAAGTTGACATTGAAACATTGGCTTATTTTCTTACCCAGTAAACTGTAGTTCACCCTCTCTGATGGTATTGTGTTGTAGTTCAGTCAGTCAATCTGACAATCAGTACATACAGTAGTCATTTTTGTAACCGTCCTCCATGGTCAAGTGGGTAAGGTTGAGCCTAGATTTACCAGAGAGAGGCTAGGTTTACCAGAGAGGATAGGTTTACCAGAGAGGATAGGTTTACCAGAGAGGACAGGTTTACCAGAGAGGACAGGTTTACCAGAGAGGATAGGTTTACCAGAGAGGATAGGTTTACCAGAGAGGATAGGTTTACCAGAGAGGATAGGTTTACCAGAGAGGACAGGTTTACCAGAGAGGACATGTTTACCAGAGAGGATAGGTTTACCAGAGAGGATAGGTTTACCAGAGAGGATAGGTTTACCAGAGAGAGGATAGTTATGTTATATTTCGGGTTTTACGCCTGCATCAGCACCATTTCGGGCTATATCGCCGACGGGCAGTTTACTTAACAACATCTTTCCTGGGCAGGCTCCAGCGGTTAACCAGTACTTGGGTGGGAGAGAGAGGATAGGTTTACCAGAGAGGTTAGGTTTACCAGAGAGGCTAGGTTTACCAGAGAAATGTTAGGCTTACCAGAGAGGCTAGGTTTACCAGAGAAAGGTTAGATTTACCAGAGAGAGGATAGGTTTACCAGAGAGGTTAGGTTTACCAGAGAAATGTTAGGCTTACCAGAGAGGCTAGGTTTACCAGAAAAAGGTTAGGCTTACCAGAGAGAGGATAGGTTTACCAGAGAGGTTAGGTTTACCAGAGAGATGATAGGTTTACCAGAGAGGCTAGGTTTACCAGAGAAAGGTTAGATTTACCAGAGAGGATAGGCTTACTAGAGGTTAGGTTTACCAGAGAGAGGATAGGTTTACCAGAGACAGGTTAGATTTACCAGAGAGAGGATAGGTTTACCAGAGAGGATAGGTTTACCAGAGAGAGCCTAGGTTTACCAGAGAGAGGCTAGGTTTTCCAGAGAGAGGATAGGTTTACCAGAGAGGCTAGGTTTACCAGAGAGAGGCTAGGTTTACCAGAGAAAGGGTAGGTTTACCAGAGAAAGGTTAGGCTTACCACATGTTTGAGGTTTAGGTGTTGGATACTGCCTGTAGCTATCTCTAGCAGGGTCACGTCATTATCTCCACTTGCCTGCAGGAAGTCACTGGTGAAGTTTAACGGCCTTGATAAATTCTCTGTTGTTTTATTCTGCAATATCACACATAATCCTATCAACACATGTGTAAAATTACACATAATACCATCAACACATGAGTAAAATTACACACAATACCACCAAGTTCTCAACACATGTGTAAAATTACACACAATACCACCAAGTTCTCAACACATGAGTAAAATTACACACAATACCATTAACACATGTGTAAAAGTACACATAATACCAACAAGCAAGTTCTCAACACATGAGTAAAATTACACACAATACCATCAAGTTCTCAACACATGTGTAAAATTACACACAATACCATCAAGTTCTCAACACATGTGTAAAATTACACACAATACCATTAACACATGTGTAAAATTACACATAATACCATCAAGTTCTCAACACATGAGTAAAATTACACATAATACCATCAACATATGTGTAAATTAACCATGATTTCTGACTAGTACAGCATTGTGGACAAATAGCTGTGTTCCCTGTCTTTATTTTTACCTCAATTTGTTTGTAAAGTTTGATTCTTGCCGACTCGGCTGTTTCAATCATGAGAGTCAACTCCGACCTCTCCATGGAAACGTGAGGACCATGTACATCCTTGCTCATGTAACACCTGAAATATACATAACATAGAGACTGATTATGTCGTGTATGCCCTGGTTCCTGGCCTGTGATAGTTACTGGGAGAAATCCACAAACAGAAAGTATTACAAATTAAAGCTTCTAATTGATATTAGAATGCATCATTTTAATTAGAACATGATGTCTCAGTAGTAACCAGCACATGATACATGATGTCTCGGTAGTAACCAGCACATGATGTCTCGGTAGTAATCAGCACATGATACATGATGTCTCAGTAGTAACCAGCACATGATGTCTCGGTAGTAACCAGCACATGATACATGATGTCTCGGTAGTAACCAGCACATGATACATGATATCTCAGTAGTAACCAGCACATGATACATGATGTCTCGGTAGTAACCAGCACATGATACATGATGTCTCAGTAGTAACCAGCACATGATACATGATGTCTCGGTAGTAACCAACACATGATACATGATGTCTCGGTAGTAACCAGCACATGATGTCTCGGTAGTAACCAGCACATGATACATGATGTCTCAGTAGTAACCAGCACATGATACATGATGTCTCGGTAGTAACCAGCACATGATGTCTCGGTAGTAACCAGCACATGATACATGATGTCTCGGTAGTAACCAGCACATGATGTCTCGGTAGTAACCAGCACATGATACATGATGTCTCGGTAGTAACCAGCACATGATACATGATGTCTCGGTAGTAACCAACACATGATACATGATGTCTCGGTAGTAACCAGCACATGATACATGATGTCTCGGTAGTAACCAGCACATGATACATGATGTCTCGGTAGTAACCAGCACATGATACATGATGTCTCGGTAGTAACCAGCACATGATACATGATGTCTCGGTAGTAATCAGCACATGATACATGATGTCTCAGTAGTAACCAGCGCATGATACATGATGTCTCGGTAGTAACCAACACATGATATATGATGTCTTGGTAGTAACCAGCACATGATACATGATGTCTCGGTAGTAACCAGCACATGATACATGATGTCTCGGTAGTAACCAGCACATGATACATGATGTCTCGGTAGTAACCAGCACATGATACATGATGTCTCGGTAGTAACCAGCACATGATACATGATGTCTCGGTAGTAACCAGCACATGATACATGATGTCTCGGTAGTAACCAACATATGATGTCTCGGTAGTAAACCAGCACATGATACATGATGTCTCGGTAGTAACCAGCACATGATACATGATGTCTTGGTAGTAACCAGCACATGATGTCTCGGTAGTAACCAGCACATGATACATGATGTCTCAGTAGTAACCAGCACATGATACATGATGTCTCGGTAGTAACCAACATATGATACATGATGTCTCGGTAGTAACCAACACATGATACATGATGTCTCGGTAGTAACCAACATATGATACATGATGTCTCGGTAGTAACCAGCACATGATACATGATGTCTCGGTAGTAACCAACATATGATACATGATGTCTCAGTAGTAACCAGCACATGATACATGATGTCTCGGTAGTAACCAACACATGATACATGATGTCTCGGTAGTAACCAACACATGATTCATGATGTCTCGGTAGTAACCAACACATGATACATGATGTCTCGGTAGTAACCAACACATGATTCATGATGTCTCGGTAGTAAACCAGCACATGATACATGATGTCTCGGTAGTAACCAATACATGATGCATTGTTAGTAAACCAGCACATGATACATGATGCATTGTTAGTAAACCAGCACATGATACATGATGCATTGTTAGTAAACCAGCACATGATACATTGTTAGTAAACCAGCACATGATACATGGTGTCTCGGTAGTAACCAGCACATGATACATGATGCATTGTTAGTAAACCAGGACATGATACATGATGCATTGTTAGTAAACCAGCACATGATACATGATGCATTGTTAATAAACCAGCGCATGATACATGATGCATTGTTAGTAAACCAGCACATGATACATGATGTCTCGGTAGTAAACCAGCTCATGATACATGATGCATTGTTAGTAAACCAGCACATGATACATGATGCATTGATAGCAAACCAGCACATGATACATGATGCATTGTTAGTAAACCAGCACATGATACATGATGTCTCGGTAGTAAACCAGCACATGATACATGATGCATTGTTAGTAAACCAGCACATGATACATGATGTCTTGGTAGTAACCAGCACATGATACATGATGCATTGTTAGTAAACCAGCACATGATACATGATGTCTTGGTAGTAACCAGCACATGATGTCTCGGTAGTAACCAGCACATGATACATGATGTCTCGTTAGTAACCAACATATGATACATGATGTCTCGGTAGTAACCAGCACATGATACATGATGTCTCGGTAGTAACCAACACATGATACACGATGTCTCGGTAGTAACCAACATATGATACATGATGTCTCGGTAGTAACCAGCACATGATGTCTCGGTAGTAACCAGCATATGATACATGATGTCTCGGTAGTAACCAGCACATGATACATGATGTCTCGGTAGTAACCAACATATGATACATGATGTCTCGGTAGTAACCAACACATGATACATGATGTCTCGGTAGTAACCATCACATGATACATGATGTCTCAGTAGTAACCAGCACATGATAGTAGTAACCAGCACATGATACATGATGTCTCGGTAGTAACCAACATATGATACATGATGTCTCGGTAGTAACCAGCACATGATACATGATGTCTCGGTAGTAACCAACACATGATACATGATGTCTCGGTAGTAACCAACATATGATACATGATGTCTCAGTAGTAACCAGCATATGATACATGATGTCTCAGTAGTAACCAGCACATGATACATGATGTCTCGGTAGTAACCAACACATGATTCATGATGTCTCGGTAGTAACCAGCACATGATGTCTCGGTAGTAACCAGCACATGATGTCTCGGTAGTAACCAGCACATGATGTCTCGGTAGTAACCAGCACATGATACATGATGTCTCGGTAGTAACCAGCACATGATTCATGATGTCTCGGTAGTAACCAACACATGATACATGATGCATTGTTAGTAAACCAGGACATGGTACATGATGCATTGTTAGTAAACCAGCACATGATACATGATGCATTGTTAGTAAACCAGCACATGATACATGATGTCTCGGTAGTAAACCAGCACATGATACATGATGTCTCAGTAGTAACCAGCACATGATACATGATGTATTCAGTTTTGAGGGGATTCCCTGTAGATGTATACTGTGATCGATAATATCAAACAACTAAAATCATAACAAAACAAAATATCAGATAAGGAAATGAATAGCAATGCCGTGTACATGCACATGGTTTGTATTGCACACATGTGATTATGTTACATGAGGATCATGTATGACCTCACAGATCAATGACCTGAACAATACACCTGTACCACAGTGTCAAATACCAGCCATACTCACCTGTAACACGATCTCGCTTATAAGACGACCCCGTATTTTGGTCATGAAATATGTGGCGTATTTTGGTCATGAAATATGTGGATTTTGGCATGCACGCACCGCACCCACTTATAAGACAGGTTGATAAAATGGACACCAGATCATGTATAAATTGCATGTTTGGCCAGTGCAAGACTGAAAGTTGAAGACATTTTCAGTGTCAGAGTGCTTTCATTTCTAAAAACGTAATTATGGATTATTACATAATCTGTCTTATAGGCGGGTATGGATGGATTTGCATAAAACCTTGACATACGTTCGTCACTTATGTACTATAATTGTCTAATTTATCTGAGATTTACCTGCATCTATCTCCTAGCCACTGTAGATTGTTTTCAACTTCAAACAGAGTTTCACTTCTAGATGACAGAGCCTCACTAAATAACATCAACTGCAAACAGAGTTTCACTTCTAGATGACAGAGCATCACTAAATAACATCAACTGCAAACAGAGTTTCACTTCTAGATGACAGAGCCTCACTAAATAACATCAACTGCAAACAGAGTTTCACTTCTAAATGACAGAGCCTCACTAAATAGTAAATAACATCAACTGCAAACAGAGTTTCACTTCTAGATGACAGAGCATCACTAAATAACATCAACTGCAAACAGAGTTTCACTTCTAGATGACAGTGCCTCACTAAATAACATCAACTACAAACAGAGCATCACTAAATAACATCAACTGCAAACAGAGTGTCACTTCTAGATGACAGAGCATCACTAAATAATATCAACTACAAACAGAGCATCACTAAATAACATCAACTGCAAACAGAGTTTCACTTCTAGATGACAGAGCCTCACTAAATAACATCAACTACAAACAGAGCATCACTAAATAACATCAACTGCAAACAGAGTTTCACTTCTAGATGACAGAGCATCACTAAATAACATCAACTGCAAACAGAGCCTCACTAAATAACATCAACTGCAAACAGAGTTTCACTTCTAGATGACAGAGCATCACCAAATAACATCAACTGCAAACAGAGTTTCACTTCTAGATGACAGAGCCTCACTAAATAACATCAACTGCAAACAGAGTTTCACTTCTAGATGACAGTGCCTCACTAAATAACATCAACTACAAACAGAGCATCACTAAATAACATCAACTGCAAACAGAGTTTCACTTCTAGATGACAGAGCCTCACTAAATAACATCAACTGCAAACAGAGTTTCACTTCTAGATGACAGTGCCTCACTAAATAACATCAACTACAAACAGAGCATCACTACATAACATCAACTGCAAACAGAGCATCACTAAATAACATCAACTGCAAACAGAGTTTCACTTCTAGATGACAGAGCCTCACTAAATAACATCAACTGCAAACAGAGTTTCACTTCTAGATGACAGTGCCTACCTAAATAACATCAACTACAAACAGAGCATCACTACATAACATCAACTGCAAACAGAGTTTCACTTCTAGATGACAGAGCCTCACTAAATAACATCAACTGCAAACAGAGTTTCACTTCTAGATGACAGTGCCTCACTAAATAACATCAACTACAAACAGAGCATCACTAAATAACATCAACTGCAAACAGAGCATCACTAAATAACATCAACTGCAAACAGAGTTTCACTTCTAGATGACAGAGCCTCACTAAATAACATCAACTGCAAACAGAGTTTCACTTCTAGATGACAGAGCCTCACTAAATAACATCAACTGCAAACAGAGCATCACTAAATAACATCAACTGCAAACAGAGTTTCACTTCTAGATGACAGAGCCTCACTAAATAACATCAACTGCAAACAGAGTTTCACTTCTAGATGACAGTGCCTCACTAAATAACATCAACTACAAACAGAGCATCACTAAATAACATCAACTGCAAACAGAGCCTCACTAAATAACATCAACTACAGAGTTTCACTTCTAGATGACAGAGCATCACTAAATAACATCAACTGCAAACAGAGCATCACTAAATAACATCAACTGCAAACAGAGTTTCACTTCTAGATGACAGAGCATCACTAAATAACATCAACTGCAAACAGAGTTTCACTTCTAGATGACAGAGCCTCACTAAATAACATCAACTGCAAACAGAGTTTCACTTCTAGATGACAGAGCCTCACTAAATAACATCAACTGCAAACAGAGTTTCACTTTTAGATGACAGAGCCTCACTAAATAACATCAACTGCAAACAGAGTTTCACTTCTAAATGACAGAGCCTCACTAAATAGTAAATAACATCAACTGCAAACAGAGTTTCACTTCTAGATGACAGTGCCTCACTAAATAACATCAACTACAAACAGAGCATCACTAAATAACATCAACTGCAAACAGAGCATCACTAAATAACATCAACTGCAAACAGAGTTTCACTTCTAGATGACAGAGCCTCACTAAATAACATCAACTGCAAACAGAGTTTCACTTATAGATGACAGTGCCTCACTAAATAACATCAACTGCAAACAGAGCATCACTAAATAACATCAACTGCAAACAGAGTTTCACTTCTAGATGACAGAGCCTCACTAAATAACATCAACTGCAAACAGAGTTTCACTTCTAGATGACAGTGCCTCACTAAATAACATCAACTGCAAACAGAGTTTCACTTCTAGATGACAGTGCCTCACTAAATAACATCAACTACAAACAGAGCATCACTAAATAACATCAATTGCAAACAGAGCCTCACTAAATAACATCAACTACAGAGTTTCACTTCTAGATGACAGAGCATCACTAAATAACATCAACTGCAAACAGAGCATCACTAAATAACATCAACTGCAAACAGAGTTTCACTTCTAGATGACAGAGCATCACTAAATAACATCAACTGCAAACAGAGTTTCACTTCTAGATGACAGAGCCTCACTAAATAACATCAACTGCAAACAGAGTTTCACTTCTAGATGACAGAGCCTCACTAAATAACATCAACTGCAAACAGAGTTTCACTTCTAGATGACAGAGCCTCACTAAATAACATCAACTGCAAACAGAGTTTCACTTCTAAATGACAGAGCCTCACTAAATAGTAAATAACATCAACTGCAAACAGAGTTTCACTCTAGATGACAGTGCCTCACTAAATAACATCAACTACAAACAGAGCATCACTAAATAACATCAACTGCAAACAGAGTTTCACTTCTAGATGACAGAGCCTCACTAAATAACATCAACTGCAAACAGAGTTTCACTTCTAGATGACAGAGCCTCACTAAATAACATCAACTGCAAACAGAGTTTCACTTCTAGATGACAGTGCCTCACTAAATAACATCAACTACAAACAGAGCATCACTAAATAACATCAACTGCAAACAGAGTTTCACTTCTAGATGACAGAGCCTCACTAAATAACATCAACTGCAAACAGAGTTTCACTTCTAGATGACAGAGCCTCACTAAATAACATCAACTGCAAACAGAGTTTCACTTCTAGATGACAGAGCCTCACTAAATAACATCAACTGCAAACAGAGCATCACTAAATAACATCAACTGCAAACAGAGTTTCACTTCTAGATGACAGAGCCTCACTAAATAACATCAACTGCAAACAGAGTTTCACTTCTAGATGACAGAGCCTCACTAAATAACATCAACTGCAAACATAGCATCACTAAATAACATCAACTACAAACAGAGCATCACTAAATAACATCAACTGCAAACAGAGTTTCACTTCTAGATGACAGAGCCTCACTAAATAACATCAACTGCAAACAGAGTTTCACTTCTAGATGACAGAGCCTCACTAAATAACATCAACTGCAAACAGAGTTTCACTTCTAGATGACAGAGCCTCACTAAATAACATCAACTGCAAACAGAGCCTCACTAAATAACATCAACTACAGAGTTTCACTTCTAGATGACAGAGCATCACTAAATAACATCAACTGCAAACAGAGCATCACTATATAACATCAACTGCAAACAGAGTTTCACTTCTAGATGACAGAGCCTCACTAAATAACATCAACTGCAAACAGAGTTTCACTTCTAGATGACAGTGCCTCGCTAAATAACATCAACTGCAAACAGAGCATCACTAAATAACATCAACTACAAACAGAGCATCACTAAATAAAATCAACTGCAAACAGAGTTTCACTTCTAGATGACAGAGCCTCACTAAATAACATCAACTGCAAACAGAGTTTCACTTCTAGATGACAGAGCCTCACTAAATAATATCAACTGCAAACAGCATCACTATATAACATCAACTGCAAACAGAGTTTCACTTCTAGATGACAGAGCCTCACTAAATAACATCAACTGCAAACAGAGTTTCACTTCTAGATGACAGTGCCTCACTAAATAACATCAACTGCAAACAGAGCATCACTAAATAACATCAACTACAAACAGAGCATCACTAAATAACATCAACTGCAAACAGAGTTTCACTTCTAGATGACAGAGCATCACCAAATAACATCAACTGCAAACAGAGTTTCACTTCTAGATGACAGAGCCTCACTAAATAACATCAACTGCAAACAGAGTTTCACTTCTAGATGACAGTGCCTCACTAAATAACATCAACTACAAACAGAGCATCACTAAATAACATCAACTGCAAACAGAGTTTCACTTCTAGATGACAGAGCCTCACTAAATAACATCAACTGCAAACAGAGTTTCACTTCTAGATGACAGTGCCTCACTAAATAACATCAACTACAAACAGAGCATCACTACATAACATCAACTGCAAACAGAGCATCACTAAATAACATCAACTGCAAACAGAGTTTCACTTCTAGATGACAGAGCCTCACTAAATAACATCAACTGCAAACAGAGTTTCACTTCTAGATGACAGTGCCTACCTAAATAACATCAACTACAAACAGAGCATCACTACATAACATCAACTGCAAACAGAGTTTCACTTCTAGATGACAGAGCCTCACTAAATAACATCAACTGCAAACAGAGTTTCACTTCTAGATGACAGTGCCTCACTAAATAACATCAACTACAAACAGAGCATCACTAAATAACATCAACTGCAAACAGAGCATCACTAAATAACATCAACTGCAAACAGAGTTTCACTTCTAGATGACAGTGCCTACCTAAATAACATCAACTACAAACAGAGCATCACTACATAACATCAACTGCAAACAGAGTTTCACTTCTAGATGACAGAGCCTCACTAAATAACATCAACTGCAAACAGAGTTTCACTTCTAGATGACAGTGCCTCACTAAATAACATCAACTACAAACAGAGCATCACTAAATAACATCAACTGCAAACAGAGCATCACTAAATAACATCAACTGCAAACAGAGTTTCACTTCTAGATGACAGAGCCTCACTAAATAACATCAACTGCAAACAGAGTTTCACTTCTAGATGACAGTGCCTCACTAAATAACATCAACTGCAAACAGAGCATCACTAAATAACATCAACTGCAAACAGAGTTTCACTTCTAGATGACAGAGCCTCACTAAATAACATCAACTGCAAACAGAGTTTCACTTCTAGATGACAGTGCCTCACTAAATAACACAACTACAAACAGAGCATCACTAAATAACATCAACTGCAAACAGAGCATCACTAAATAACATCAACTGCAAACAGAGTTTCACTTCTAGATGACAGAGCATCACTAAATAACATCAACTGCAAACAGAGCATCACTAAATAACATCAACTGCAAACAGAGTTTCACTTCTAGATGACAGAGCATCACTAAATAACATCAACTGCAAACAGAGTTTCACTTCTAGATGACAGAGCCTCACTAAATAACATCAACTGCAAACAGAGTTTCACTTCTAGATGACAGTGCCTCACTAAATAACATCAACTACAAACAGAGCATCACTAAATAACATCAACTGCAAACAGAGCATCACTAAATAACATCAACTGCAAACAGAGTTTCACTTCTAGATGACAGAGCCTCACTAAATAACATCAACTGCAAACAGAGTTTCACTAGATGACAGTGCCACTAAATAACATCAACTGCAAACAGAGCATCACTAAATAACATCAACTGCAAACAGAGTTTCACTTCTAGATGACAGAGCCTCACTAAATAACATCAACTGCAAACAGAGTTTCACTTCTAGATGACAGTGCCTCACTAAATAACATCAACTACAAACAGAGCATCACTAAATAACATCAACTGCAAACAGAGCCTCACTAAATAACATCAACTGCAAACAGAGTTTCACTTCTAGATGACAGAGCCTCACTAAATAACATCAACTGCAAACAGAGTTTCACTTCTAGATGACAGTGCCTCACTAAATAACATCAACTACAAACAGAGCATCACTAAATAACATCAACTGCAAACAGAGTTTCACTTCTAGATGACAGAGCCTCACTAAATAACATCAACTGCAAACAGAGTTTCACTTCTAGATGACAGTGCCTCACTAAATAACATCAACTACAAACAGAGCATCACTAAATAACATCAACTGCAAACAGAGCCTCACTAAATAACATCAACTACAGAGTTTCACTTCTAGATGACAGAGCATCACTAAATAACATCAACTGCAAACAGAGCATCACTAAATAACATCAACTGCAAACAGAGTTTCACTTCTAGATGACAGAGCATCACTAAATAACATCAACTGCAAACAGAGTTTCACTTCTAGATGACAGAGCCTCACTAAATAACATCAACTGCAAACAGAGTTTCACTTCTAGATGACAGAGCCTCACTAAATAACATCAACTGCAAACAGAGTTTCACTTCTAGATGACAGAGCCTCACTAAATAACATCAACTGCAAACAGAGTTTCACTTCTAGATGACAGAGCCTCACTAAATAAAATAACATCAACTGCAAACAGAGTTTCACTTCTAGATGACAGTGCCTCACTAAATAACATCAACTACAAACAGAGCATCACTAAATAACATCAACTGCAAACAGAGCATCACTATATAACATCAACTGCAAACAGAGTTTCACTTCTAGATGACAGAGCATCACTAAATAACATCAACTGCAAACAGAGTTTCACTTCTAGATGACAGAGCCTCACTAAATAACATCAACTGCAAACAGAGTTTCACTTCTAGATGACAGTGCCTCACTAAATAACATCAACTGTAAACAGAGCATCACTAAATAACATCAACTGCAAACAGAGTTTCACTTCTAGATGACAGAGCCTCACTAAATAACATCAACTGCAAACAGAGCATCACTATATAACATCAACTGCAAACAGAGTTTCACTTCTAGATGACAGAGCCTCACTAAATAACATCAACTGCAAACAGAGTTTCACTTCTAGATGACAGTGCCTCGCTAAATAACATCAACTGCAAACAGAGCATCACTAAATAACATCAACTACAAACAGAGCATCACTAAATAAAATCAACTGCAAACAGAGTTTCACTTCTAGATGACAGAGCCTCACTAAATAACATCAACTGCAAACAGAGTTTCACTTCTAGATGACAGAGCCTCACTAAATAATATCAACTGCAAACAGCATCACTATATAACATCAACTGCAAACAGAGTTTCACTTCTAGATGACAGAGCCTCACTAAATAACATCAACTGCAAACAGAGTTTCACTTCTAGATGACAGTGCCTCACTAAATAACATCAACTGCAAACAGAGCCTCACTAAATAACATCAACTACAGAGTTTCACTTCTAGATGACAGAGCCTCACTAAATAACATCAACTGCAAACAGAGCATCACTATATAACATCAACTGCAAACAGAGTTTCACTTCTAGATGACAGAGCATCACTAAATAACATCAACTGCAAACAGAGTTTCACTTCTAGATGACAGAGCCTCACTAAATAACATCAACTGCAAACAGAGTTTCACTTCTAGATGACAGTGCCTCACTAAATAACATCAACTGCAAACAGAGCATCACTAAATAACATCAACTGCAAACAGAGTTTCACTTCTAGATGACAGAGCCTCACTAAATAACATCAACTGCAAACAGAGTTTCACTTCTAGATGACAGAGCCTCACTAAATAACATCAACTGCAAACAGAGCATCACTAAATAACATCAACTGCAAACAGAGCATCACTAAATAACATCAACTGCAAACAGAGTTTCACTTCTAGCTGACAGAGCATCACTAAATAACATCAACTGCAAAACAGAAAAATGTGAGAATCGAAGGAACGGGTGGATGCTCACAGCATGCTTCAACAGAGTCACTCTGTGCTCAACATTTGTACGAAGATTCATGATTTTTGTCTTTCAATACTTCTGCCTGTCCGATTAGCGCAGTGGTTAGCACACTCGCTTTTTTACACCAATGCAAACCGAGTTCGATCCTCAGACAGGGAAGTATGTGAGATGGTACGGTGATCGCCAGATCGGACAGGTGGTTTTCTCCAGATACTTCGGTTTCCTCCCACACGAAGGACCACATATAACTTGCTAAAGCTTGTTTTGCAATCGTTGTAAAATAAAGAAAGTTTACACATTTTAACAAAGTCTGACTGACACAAGTTCTTGCCAGCAATCTATGTCCTAATTGTTCCATCATATCCTCTCATTCATGAATTCCCTAAAATACTTAGTTATTGCTAGATTTGACCCATAAGTGTGACAATGACTGTAGAGGTATGGACCTGACATTGCATATCTCATTATGCCTAACACTTGTGTGAAGTTTCATTTTACTGACAATACCAGTCCTGTAGTGACAATAATTACCCATGGCTAGATTTAAGCGACCATCTTTACCTGTGTCTAGTTTTAATACCACATGTATAGAAGCACCTCTTGAAGCCAGTAACCATTAGTACGCTGTAGACGAAATGAGCAGATAACAAATGTGTAATATTTTTATTATTAATATTTGATTAAATCGTCACATCATATTTGAATGAAGCGACCTATTTCTTGTTTGGTTAAAGGCATTGATACAATTTTTCATAATAGAGGAAGGTTCCCGGCCCATCCTGCAGTACTTCATAATAGAGGAAGGTTCCCGGCACATCCTGCAGTACTTCATAATAGAGGAATAGGTTCCCGGCCCATCCTGCAGTACTTCATAATAGAGGAAGGTTCCTGGCCCATCCTGCAGTACTTCATAATAGAGGAAGGTTCCTGGCCCATCCTGCAGTACTTCATAATAGAGGAAGGTTTCTGGCCCATCTGAGTACTTTAATAGAGGAGGTTCCGGCCCTCCTGCAGTACTTCATAATAGAGGAAGGTTCCCAGCCCATCCTGCAGTACTTCATAATAGAGGAAGGTTTCCGGCCCATCCTGCAGTACTTCATAATAGAGGAAGGTTCCTGGCCCATCCTGCAGTACTTCATAATAGAGGAAGGTTCCCGGCCCATCCTGCAGTACTTCATAATAGAGGAAGGTTTCCGGCCCATCCTAAAGTACTTCATAATAGAGGAAGGTTCCCGGCCCATCCTGCAGTACTTCATAATAGAGGAAGGTTCCCGGCCCATCCTGCAGTACTTCATAATAGAGGAAGGTTTCCGGCCCATCCTGCAGTACTTCATAATAGAGGAAGGTTCCCGGCCCATCACACAGTACTTCATAATAGAGGAAGGTTCCCAGCCCATCCTACGGTACTTCAGACACAAACGGGTACCATACTAGAACTATCAGTATTCCGTATATTTACAGCATTTCTTGATTTTATACGAGTATGTCAGCATTTATATTACCATATTGATGATGACCATATATTTTACCCACATACTACAGTGTACATGCTGATATTTGGATATTTACCTGCCTCTCAAGCTGTATGACTTGAGATTTGAGGAGAGTAACTCGTCTTTCGTCAAATCTTTCATGGCTATTTTCTTGAACCAACTGATTATACAGCGACCTACAATTTATGTACAATGTCCTACTAGTATATATACAGCAACCTACAAGTATATATACAGCAACCTACAAGTATATATACAGCAACCTACAAGTATATATACAGCAACCTACAAGTATATATACAGCAACCTACAAGTATATATACAGCAACCTACAAGTATATATACAGCAACCTACAAGTATATATACAGCAACCTACAAGTATATATACAGCAACCTACAAGTATATATACAGCAACCTACAAGTATATATACAGCAACCTACAAGTATATATTTACGTCGTTATTGCATTTCCTTCAATGAACGTATGTGCTCTGATTACATACATTTTCGTATGATCGTTCCCAACTAATGATATGCAGCAGGCATGCACACTCGAAGTTACGGGCATGCGCATTCGCAGTGTCAGGCAGCGTTCGTCGCTGTGTCTTAGAGCTTACGCTGTTCCAAGGATGATCTATTTACCTGTTCTGCCACACGGCCTCCACACACTATAACCATGCACAATGTAGTTCATACCCCGATGGAAACTATTAACTCATGATTCATTCCTTAAATGTAGACTTACATGTAGACAATCATTTAAGAGAAATTTACACATATGCTTGCATTCACTATAAACATGTGGAGAGATTATTAGGTTGGTATCGGTGACAGATGAATATATGGTTGCATTCACTATAAACATGTGGAGAGATTATTAGGTTGGTATCGGTGACAGATGAATATATGGTTGCATTCACTATAAACATGTGGAGAGATTATTAGGTGGGTATCGGTGACAGATGAACATATGGTTGCATTCACAATAAACATGTGGAGAGATTATTAGGCGGGTATCGGTGACAGAGGAACATATGCTTGCATTCACTATAACCATGTGAAGAGATTATTAGGCGGGTATCGGTGACAGATGAATATATGGTTGCATTCACTATAAACATGTGGAGAGATTATTAGGTTGGTATCGGTGACAGATGAATATATGGTTGCATTCACTATAAACATGTGGAGAGATTATTAGGTGGGTATCGGTGACAGATGAACATATGGTTGCATTCACAATAAACATGTGGAGAGATTATTAGGCGGGTATCGGTGACAGAGGAACATATGCTTGCATTCACTATAACCATGTGAAGAGATTATTAGGCGGGTATCGGTGACAGATGAATATATGGTTGCATTCACTATAAACATGTGGAGAGATTATTAGGTTGGTATCGGTGACAGATGAATATATGGTTGCATTCACTATAAACATGTGGAGAGATTATTAGGCGGGTATCGGTGACAGATGAACATATGGTTGCATTCACAATAAACATGTGGAGAGATTATTAGGTGGGTATCGGTGACAGATGAACATATGGTTGCATTCACTATAACCATGTGAAGAGATTATTAGGCGGGTATCGGTGACAGAGGAACATATGCTTGCCTACCAGTACATAGTTTTAAATGCTACTATAGGTTTTACATACTGTCAGAAAGATTGTTTGGGTTTTACGCCTGCATCAGCACCATTTTGGGCTATATTGCCGGCGGTCAGTTTACCTAACAACACCTTTCTGGACAGGCTCTAGCGGTTAACCAGTATTTGGTGCACCAACGCCCGTAAGAAACTGCCAACTTTTTCATATAAATGAGACACGGGTGAGTGGAGCTTGAACCCGTGATCACCAGTGATGATAGGCATACAGTGGTATACAAGTCAGTGACCTTAACCACTCGACCACGGAGGCAGACTCTGTCAGAAAGTATATAAAATATATCTACTATATCTAGTACTGATTGCAGAAAGTATATAAAATATATCTACTATATCTAGTACTGATTGCAGAAAGTATATAAAAATATATCTAGTACTGATAGCAGAAAGTATATAAAAATATATCTAGTACTGATAGCAGAAAGTATATAAAATATATCTAGTACTGATAGCAGAAAGTATATAAAATATATCTAGTACTGATTGCAGAAAGTATATAAAAATATATCTACTATATCTAGTACTGATTGCAGAAAGTATATAAAATATATCTACTATATCTAGTACTGATTGCAGAAAGTATATAAAAATATATCTAGTACTGATAGCAGAAAGTATATAAAATATATCTACTATATTATATGTGCAGAAAGATATAAAAATATATCTAGTATGATAGAATATATAATATATCTAGTACTGATTGCAGAAAGTATATAAAATATATCTATATATTCTAGTACTGATTGCAGAAAGTATATAATATATCTATACTGATGCAGAAAGTATATTATATATCTAGTACTGATTGCAGAAAGTATATAAAAATATCTAGTACTGATTGCAGAAAGTATATAAAATATATCTAGTACTGATTGCAGAAAGTATATAAAAATATATCTAGTACTGATAGCAGAAAGTATATAAAATATATCTAGTACTGATAGCAGAAAGTATATAAAATATATCTAGTACTGATAGCAGAAAGTATATAAAATATATCTAGTACTGATTGCAGAAAGTATATAAAATATATCT